>CM046878.1:78577695-79177695 GCA_025667525.1 Glebionis coronaria
AATTGATACAAGTCTCGTATTTGGTGTGTGAATGTTTGCCAATTTTCACTTTTCCGCAGTGTCAGGGATGTTCTTAATACGTGTCATTACCAAGAGAACCTGATAAGCTAGTAATAAAAGATTAAACACGTTGATGATGTCCCTTGGCTAAACAATTGTCCCCGTCTTATTTTATTATGTACAGACTATATGCTGCAACCAGGTTTAGTTATGTTCCAACGAACCCCAAGACATGATGTGCATCTTGCCCAATAAACAAAACGACCGTGTCTGCCTGATAGGCTAAGTTTTCTGTTCATCTTTCCCAATACAAGAACTTACTCGTATGTGTCATTTAGGGTGATATTTCCTAGCTTCAATCTACAGTGTGTAAAACTATTTCCCTTGTTTCTTACCAAAAGCCTTGTTCTTTCATCATAACCTATAGCCGGTCAAATGAGCAACCTTACCAGTGACTCCAAGGCTCCAACCAATACTTTATCTGATTCCATTTTATATTAGTATTTTGTGCGAGTTGTGGGCTATGTTGCCCATCCTACACCAAACCTCAATCAAACCTAACAGCATGTCACAACTGAAATATACATTCCTTTATGATTCTATTAACATTAATAGCCTACATACGATCATTTATTCGAGTATTACAACTTTAAACAAACAATAATCTTGTGGCGATCACTGCATTTATTCCTCCATATAATTCTAACTAACTATCATAAATCACTCGTAATCCCCAAAAACCATCACGGCAATCATGTAAATTGATATATACAAGCAATAAATATTATCCGTATACTAAACCTCATATGAAAAATTTATGATACTTCACATGACCAACCTCGCCAGCTTCTCCTAGGCTTTCCCCAATATTCTATCAGCTATCTCATTAGATAGGGTACTGCAGTTCTGAAGCAATAGTCGATACTCGATAGTGTATATGAACCAATATCATGTGCGAGTTCGAACCTTATGGACGATCCTGTGAGTCAACTATGTTGCCAATCCTATATCTAGCACAACTGAAGCACATCTAATTTATCAGCATCAAGAGTCTGCTTATTAACATACAAGTATGACATTCATTACTAAGTAATAATCCTGTGGCAAAAACAATACTTCTCTTCATACATTTCAACTAACTCTCATAAAGTACTGTCATTCGGTCATTCGCGGATAACTATTGACACGTTCGTGGAAACTAATTTAAACAAATGCTAGGTCATATAATCACCAAGATTCATTTAAATATCATAACACACACATACAATGTACGCTAAATGTGAGCTAAAAAGTATACCATTTACGATAGATTTCGTATCTCAAACATCAACGTGTACATAAAACAATAGTCTTGTGGAAACTAACCATCGTTTTTCCACATAGCTGTCACTTAATTCACCTAAAAAACTGACATAAACGAGTACCCAACTTGTTATTGTAGCAAGCAATAATAAGCGGCCTGATGTTTTCGTTTCGCCCAAAATGTTTCGGCTTAATTTGGGTGTGTAAATATTTGCAAAAAAGAAGTAACTTGGTTTTTTATTGTTTAGCTAAATGTGTTTTTCACAATTCAAGTAGTAAATCGAAACCCTATCTTTAAACCGCTTATTTGTAATAGTGTATAAACAAATGCATAAGAAGAAAAAATAAGCAACCCCAAATACCCCCACAGAACATAACGATGAGCTTATTTGATTTCGGCTTTATATTTCATAAGCCTCAATTTTTCAGCTTATTTCAAGGCTTTTGGGCTTATATAAGTTTATCATATAACAATAAGGGGTTTTTTGTTTCGGCTTATATGTGAGCTTATTTGATTTTGTCTTATATTTCATAAGCTCCAATCTTCTTGCTTATTTTGAGACTCGTGGACTTATATAAGTTTATATAAGCTCATAAGTCTCAAAATAAGCCAGAAAATCAGGGCTTACAAAGTATAAGCCGAAATCAAATAGTTGAATCAACCAATAATGCGATATTAAATCAAGGTGCACTACTCGTAACTGGATATAAGCTATTTAACCCGCTTATAGGCTTATTTGAATTTGGAAAAGTCAATAAGCTCGCTTTTCAGAGCTTAGTAAGTTGAAGTTATTGGCTTAAGCCAATACACTGAAGCTAATTAGGTCATAAGCTCCAAAAAATGAGCTTATTGGTATTCGAAAATCAAATAAGCTCACTAGCGAGGTGAATAAGCTAATCGACAAATTAGAAGAAATTAATTACCTTGGAAAAAAATGTGGGTTTTTCAAGATTTTGGAGCAGTCAGTCTCTCACCGCTTTGGTCCTACTTAGAGCATCAGGTATCATGGCTAGCTCACCTCCTCTTCACTGCGCCACATCAGCGCCACGTCATACCAACTAATCTCTCTCCTCTTCTCCAAAAACACCCCCTTTATCACAACTAGTCTCTCTCCTCTTCACTCGGGTCCCACCACTCACCATTTTATTTAATTTTTCAATTTTCACACAAAATAAAAATTCATTTCATAAAATTAAAAATTACAAAATACTAAAAAATAAAATACAAATACGAAAAATAAAATTACGCTACGAAAAAAAAGACAATACGAAAAAGACAATACGAAAAAAAAAATACAATACGGTCGATTATTCATGGTTGCTCTTGTGCCCAAACATGCTCAATGAGGTTCCGTTGAAGCCTTGCATGTACGTCTCTATCTCGGAGTTCTCTTTGTTTCCTGCGACGTATTTCACATCGCTCGACCCATGACCTTAACAAATGGTTCCCAGGAGTGATGTACATTTCAACTGCTTCGGAAATCGCATACCCTTGATTCTTCAAAATCATATTATGCAAAATGATGCACGTGTACATGACCCTGCGTAGCTTGTTCACAGTCCAAGCACGCGCCGGTTGAGCAATTATACGCCATCGTCCTTGTAGGACACCAAATTCCCTTTCAATATCTTTCCGGGCACTTTCCTGACGCCGTTTAAACGCAGCGATTTTGTCATCACGTGCTTGGCTGAACGACTTAACAAAACATGACCATCGAGGGTAAATACCATCTGTAAGGTAGTACCCTCTTTCGAATAGCTGCCCGTTTACAAGATATGGTGCCACTGGTTCGTTGTCAGCCAAAAGGTCGTCGAACAATGGTGAATGATGCAGCACAGTAATATCATTATTCGAACCTGCAACCCCGAAAAATGCATGCCAAATCCACAAATCGTATGATGCAACGGCTTCTAGAATGAGGGTTGGGTGTTTTTTATCACCTCTCCCAAATTGCCCGTGCCACGCTTTAGGACAATTAATCCATTCCCAATGCATACAATCAAGGCTACCTAGCATACCCGGTAACCCGTGAATCGTATTATGTGCGTTATATATGTTTTGAACGTCATTTGGTGTAGGCTTTCTTAAAAATTCGGGCATATACAAATCTATAACGCACATACAAAAATAGTCTAGACAATCACGGGCACAATGTTCACCCATTTGCAAGTATTCATCTACCCCATCCGCCACCGTGGCGTTTGCCAATTGGCGAAGAGCGGATGTGCATTTCATGATGACACTCATACTTTTCATACCCGAAGCATCATATCGAATAGTAAAAAAATGAAAATGCTTGGGTAAAGGATTATTTGTTGCACAATAAGTTTCAATACCTTCAACAATTTCCAGAAACAGCTCCCGTCTCATCCGATATCGTAATCTGAATTTTTCTGCCGGGTATTTTGGATGTGGACCAAAATAATCTTCCATTAAACGTTGTTCTGCGACGTCACGTTCACGCCAAATGTATCTGCGATGTGAATGAACTTCATCTTCTTCCTCTTCGTTAATCTTCCACACCATTTCTACTTCTTCCATTTCTTCGATATCTGACTGGTACGAATCCGACGAGGTGCTCATATTGAAGTTTTTTGTGAAAGTTTAATTGAATGTTTTTGTTGTGTGTGGTTTTTAAAGAAGTTTGGGTGGTATTTATAAGAATAAAAAGTTTTAAAATTTTTTTTTTTTTTTTTATAGAAAATAGCCGTTATAAAACGGTAATATAACAAGTGGGCCCCACCTTCTGTTTCCAACGAGCAATGTCACTTTGTGACATTTGACATCCGGCGAGGGGGGGGTGGGTGTAACGGCGAGCGGCGGCGAGGCGGCCACCTAGGCACGGCGAGCAAGCCTCGCCGCCACACCGTTTACTCTTACGTTGTCTGTGTTTTTCCAAGGATTTTAATATTTTAAATTTTTTTTATAGGTAATTTTTAAATTTTGACTTGGTTTATGAAAAGTTTGGCCTAGTGTCAAAAGTTCTAGAAAGTTCATTAATTTATCAAAGTCCCAATGGACTCATCAACATCATCCAATCTACTTTCATCATACGGTGTAAGATTAAATGTTTATTTAACAAAAACTCCATCATCTCTCTTTAACCCGTAACACAAAAAACACAACATCATCAACTCACCACTGCCTATTACCGCCGCCCATCACCCCCACCAACCACCACCACCTACTACCACGACGAGATCCACACTATCCCAATCAAATCCACACCACAAAACCCTAATTTTTTGCGCTAAGTTCCATTATTGATGGATATACGAGACGAAATGGATCTCGATGATTCTAATTTGTTTTGATTATGCTTATTTTTATGTTTTCTTTTCATTTTGATTATGCTAAGACAACTTCATAACTAATTTAGGTAAAACACATGTTATGATTGTTGATGCACACCATATGTTTGATGAAATGACACAATGATAATCACATGTGATTTAACAAGTTCTAATTTATGAATGAGCTTTTTTATTGAAGTTTGATCGATTTTTTTAGTTTATAAGCTGATTACAGAAGTGGGACTCATGATTACATAACTTTGACTATGACTCGTATATGAGTCATTGTGACTCATATATGAGTCGCTGTGACTCATATATAAGTTCATAATTTTTAATCAAATTACATGTGTCAAGAATTACAAATTTGGGTAGTCTTTATAGAACTTAAGACAACAATTGACTATATCTTACATCTCTAAGATATTAGGATTCTTGTAGTCACCAGCTACACAACTTGCAAGTAAATTTGAATTTATATATTATTGAGCAAAAGCTTCATATGTTTTCTGATTCAGGTTCTTGCTATGAATGTTGCAAAGGATGCAACAAATTTAGTAGCCAAGTTACGTGCGTATCACCATACTACACAAACTACCAAGAGCAGAATATCAAAGAATATAAACAACAACCATCATGTATGAGTCACTCTGACTCATGTATGAGTCACACTGACTCGTGTATGAGTGTAACACCCCACTTGGATAAGTGGACCGTTACGTGTATTTATGGCGTGTCATCAAAGCATAAGGTAAATGTCCTAAAACATTAACTGACCATAAAAGAAATACCGGAATCAAACATCGGTAATCCAAACATAAGCTCAAAACATGAAAAGTAAAATACTGAAGGAAAGGACTAAACAATGTCCAAATAAGCAGAAAAATGTAAGAAGTGCATAAGGTAAGAAGTCCGGATAGCTTCCATTCAATGCACATGCTATCAGAATTCTAAGAGCGTCCTGGTGTACCTGCCGTTAGAACATGAAAGAACTACGGCTGAGCATAACGCTCAGTAAACGGATATAAAGTATGATAAGGAATTACTGAAATGAAACAGATGATAAAATACTGGAGCTGTAAGACTGATAAGTAAAGTTGCAGCAAAAATCTGTGTATAATCTGTAAAGTCTGATTTATAAGTAATAAAGTTGAACTGTTATATGTTAAATCTAAAAACATGCATTTACTATATTTTAATTGCTAGAGCTTATATAGGTCACGTGCTGTAACAACCGTACATGAATAACTAGAGGGGTGACCTCATCATGCTGTAGAGGGGTGACCTCTAAATAACTGTAGAGGGGTGACCTCTAATTACTGTGCTGGGTGGAGGGATCAGCTCCAATGTGAAGGATGTAGAGCACACACCACATTCACCCTGATAACTTGTAAACTGATAAGCCTAGGATGCATCCATACGCCCCACTAAACATACTTATAAAAAATGGCCAAACTGAACATGAGTGGGACGATGCAGGATATCACTCTCGTGCATGTGAGTCACGACACCGGTGCCTCTAGTGCCGTGGTTACGGTACCTCCGTAACTAGTACATAAACTGGTCGTGCTTGTATATAATGCTCAGGCAACTTATTTCGTTTTTAACATGATTTCTGATAAGCTTAAACACATACAGGGAAAAACATTTGGCTACAGACGGGGAATCCTAATCATTCATAGAAATGAAGTCCTTACTGAAAGGACGGGAAATCCGTACCTTAATTAGTCAAATCCAGCGCTTAACCGCACTTGAAAGTTACTTCTCGTTAGAAGCTCTACATACATTAATAAAATGCTAATTAATAACTAATTCTTACTCATCACTTAAGTTTTATAATTGTTTATTCCATGTTTTAATATTGATATGGTTTTATACTTAATATTGTGTCATGAAAAATGAAATCTATAATAGAAGCCACGTTTCATTCTAAAATGGTTCATAAATTTTTCTTTTAATAATTAGCAACTATATACATATTATTATTATTATCTGCTCATCAAGTATATGTACTAATCTTAGCTTTGGTATTTTTTTTTGATGTAAAGAAACCAAACAAAAAAAACATGCATGACGAACTATTTACGATTACGGTTTCATTATAAAATGTATAGCGATTGTATATTAAAAAGATGAATCGATAAATGCCTCGAGGCTAAAATCAAATCAGCCGAAACCAAGCAAGAACATGAACCGCAAGCCAAACCGAACGAGAACTTGTAACTCCTATCTTATAAGACGTAACCCAAATAAAACCGTGAGCGAAAAAAGAAAATGAAAACTTTTTTTTACCAAAAAAAATGGAACAATCGCGTCCCCTGTTTGCTACTTTCATAGCTCACTATTATTTTGTTTTGAAACATGGTGAATTGTTGACTTATGATAGGAAAAATGCCTTTAGTCCTCCTTCCCATTTCTTTCTTTCTGCCGGCGGCAACTACACAAAACCCTATTCCTCTTTTTTTTTTGTAACAATGAAATGAGGTGAAAAATAATCCCCTGTGTTTACTTTCTAATCACGGGCCGGGCTTGGGCCCCTTTTGTTTCTTGTTTTAAATGCGGCCCAAACATTTAACTTGCGTTGTCGTTTATTTAAACCCGTCATGAATTTATTTATATACTGAAAACGAATACACACCTAATACTGAATAGTTATTAAATAATTTATTAACTAATAATTATTTTCTGAATGATTAAGTTACGTCTCTATAACAACTAAAACCGAGACTGCGTGGTTATTGTTAACGTTTATTTATTTTATGTATAATAATTAATACATACGTAATATTTTCTGAAATTTAATAATTATTTTCCTGAATAATTATATAGTTTATAATAAAGTCGATACTCCGTATTTAATATTCTAAATTTAAAATACGGGTTTTACAATTTTTCCCCTCTAAAAAAATAATTCGTCCCCGAATTAAGGATACGACTATACTGGGTTTTACAATTCTCCCTCTCTAAAAATAAAAATTCGTCCTCGAATTTAAAGGTAATAAGCTGGTAGAGTTATAAAAGCTGAAAGGACATATATGCTGAAAGAGCATGAAGGCTGAAAAGACATATAAGCTAAAGGACCATTCGCCCTTGATTCTGATCATACTGCTGCTGAAAGGTATAACGTGACATGACTGAAAGAACTTAACTGGATTTATTGAAGGAAAATGGATGAGTGGTCCGGATGGACTCCTCCGCTTCAAGTGGCCTCCCGTTCGAAAAGATTCCTTTAACGGTCTAAACATAACAAAATTCTTGGTCCTGATGACCCTGTCCTGATGAATACTGAATAGTTTCTGGTTCCATACCTAAGATGGATTTTCTGAATCAGATATAATGAATAAGTTATAGCATGTAGGATATATGAAACGGTACGTACAAATATCCTGAAAAGATAACATTTATATCTCTGAGTAAAGGTACTGAATACATATTAGAACGAAATACGTGAACAATTTTGAACGTGATACGTGAGCAATTGTGAACGTGATTCGTGATCGTCTGATGAACGTTGTGCATGGAATATATCGTGAACGTGATACGCGATACATGCTGTGAACGTGATACGTGGACATATCATGAACATATGCTGACTGAGAGAGGAATTCCAAACGATACGGCCTGAGACGTGAAACGTCCGCCTGGGTATGGAAAAGCTGTGCTAAATTTGAGTATGGTTTCTCAAGCTTTTTGTAACCAATTCCAGTACGAGACTTGGAACGTATATAATGAAATGGAACACAAGCCTGAACGTGAGCGATGTCATAAATGCGACGTTGACGTAAATCCTGAGATGGACAACATATGAACACAATCTTAACTGTGTACGCAAGACGTAAACGTGAAAGTAAACGTAACATGAACGTACACGTGGTCTTGAATCATGAACGCGAGCGTGATTCGCGAACGTGAATTTCTATCTGATATGATTGTTGATGGGATACCGCGAAATTGTACGATCTGTTGCTGAATTTCTTGCAGATCTGCTACTGCGTAATCCTTTTGGATGAAAGAACACGTATAGGCTGGTTTAAATGGTCGACAATGACTTAGATAGTATCATACTTTTTTTTAGCATGCGGCAGCCTGATAACAGCCTCATGGAGTCTTGTCTCATTTCTGCTTAGAAATTTATAAGGGTTGTAGTAACTTACTAACATGACGGAATTCTATCTTGAACCTGTGGTGTGTCAGTTATTTAGATATGAACATAGCTGCATCCCTGTGTTATACTGCTTCTATCAAAATCCTTTCTGGGATTTTGGTACATTCTGGATGAATAGTCATGAAAGGATTATGAGTCTTAGTTCATTAGATCTCTCCTAGCATAGGATCTTATGGAATACAACATTTTTGTGTAAGTCCTCTCCTTTACGTGTAAGCTTAGTCATGGAAAGCTAATTGTGAGAACTGTCAGCAATTTCTGCGGTAGTAGTCAACTGAGTTCTAGAAAATTTGTACTTTAATCACAGGCGTCGGTCTTGACCATCTGGTAAGGGCCTTCACCTTCGCAGGATTGTCTGAAATTTCTTTTTACTGAATAACGTGGCCCAGATATGCCACCTTGTTCAATTGGAAATCTAATCTGGAAAGCTATGTATAAAATTTTCTCCTATCGAAGATTATGTACAACTGTGAGAAGATGATTCTCGTATTCTTCTCTAGAATTTAGCAGATCAGAATGTGATCAATGAATATACTAACGATTCTGTCTGAGAATTATGGGAAAATTTTTATTCAAAATTTCATAATATAGCTGGAGCATTAGGGAGCTCAGAAGTATAAATCAAAATATTAGAGAGGCTATAATCTGTGCAACAGCAGTCTAGAAAGCATCACGTTCTTTCTCTCGCCACTGATGGCGGCATGATCGTGAATTATTCTGGAAAAATGTTTAAGGCATCACAGCAGGTCAGATAAACCTTCTATACATGGGCTGATCATTTCATATGAATGGTGATCTTGTACCGGCCTTCTTCCTGATAGACAGAACGGTGCACTATCTAGTGTGTGTTAGGACGATTAAAGCCTCGTTCTGGTAACTCTGGCAGCTAATGCTGCAACTCTTTTAACTCAGCTGAAGTCCTGCGAATAAGAGTTCTGAAAACACTTGTTGGTCCTTGAGACAAGCTTGAAGTTAAACTCTCTCTCGTGGTTAGGAAGGAATTTCTGGAAACCTTTCTGGAAATACATTAGAAAACTCTAGAATGATCTGTTGGTCATAATTTAAGGAATTTCAGAAGTCACATCATGAATGGTGACTAGAAGTCTTCGCAGCTATAAGATAATAATTCACATGCTTGTAAAGCTGAAACAATTTGTACTGATTTTTCTGGCAGAAATAAAAATGAATATGTTCAGGAGTTGGTAAGACAGATCTCATCGTTAACTGAAGAAAACTTTAATAATTAAGGATGGTACTATGGAGTCTTTTATGGGTGGGAGATCGGTAATACCTGCTTTAAGATAAAGCTGATATATGAATACGTGAAGTAATCGTGGCAGATCTCGCTGAATGTGTTCATCTGCAACTTACAGAATGAATACTACGTGTCTAATCTGAATAATACTCTAGTGGTGGTAACTGAATCTTTAATGGTCTGATTTACGTGTGGCATGACAAAACGGCTATACCCCCTTGGAGGGTACCCTGAATTTCTAAGAGTCTGGATTAGAAGATTTACTGAAGTTATGAGTTTTGACTCGTACTTAGAGACAAAATTCTTATGACATGTACCATGACTGATGTCCTGACATGTGTCTTTAAATGATAACAGAGGTCTGTGTCTTGACTGATGTCTTGACATGTGTTTTTAGTAGGTGAGTCTGAATAGGGTTAAGAGTTTCTGGTAACTGTTAGGAGTGGCGGACCGGTTAGACTGTTGACCTCTGTATTTTTGGTCACGTCCGTTCCGGAGTTCCGATGGTTACTGACTGATTAATTATAAGCACAGTGGCTGTCATTACCGCCTTGTCTACCAGTTTCCTGACGATCGTTATCATGACCGTGATTCATGTAACCATTTATGCTGAGTGGCCGATTGGTTACCAGTTCCCACTCTTCTGACTGAAAGATTAGCTGAGTGAAGTGTGACATTTAACTGGGGAAGTAAAAGCATGAAATAAAATGGTAGTATCTGATAGTTGAAATTTATTCTTGTCAGAAAATTCAAATTTATAGTTTTCGTCCTTGTTCTGCAGAGTCTTCATAGTATAAACATCATCAGCATCTTGAGAAATCTCTAAAGTATCAGCAGAATCAGCATTTGTGAGGTCTTCAAAGTGTTAGCAGCATCAACATTGTGTAAAATCTTCAACTCACGAGCATCATCACCTGGTAGAATATCGACAAGTAGAAATGCCTGGGATGATTGAGGATCGATTAGAAATATCCATGGAGTAGGGTACCTGGTGTACACCTGGACTACTGTACATGAAGTACACAATGAATACTGCAAATAGAGCATATCTGAGACACTGTACGTGGAGTACACATGAAATACTGTACATGGAGTATAACTGAGACACTGTACATGGGGTACATATGGAATACTGTACATGGCACTGGTGGAAATTTTATGGGATGATCGATACTAGTGTCGCTTGTCTGACATGATCAAGCAAAAAATTTGATTTAAAGGGTAGTAAACTGATCTGAAATAAGTAACATGATAGGCTGACAATTTCTATGTCGACTTACTGCTGGTTGTATCAAGGCTGAAAAGTATGATATAATCGAAGTCCCAACAGTGGTCAGCATGAAGCATGATCAATAAAGGCCAATCATGATTTATCATGAAAACGGGTTTTACTTAAATTCTCTTTGTGTCTTAGCATGGAGACATTTATCATTCTGCTGAACATAAAACCCTCGCACGGAGACATGAAACTAAAACAGCGTGGAAGCGACATCAACTTGAGATTGTGCGAACTGGATTGTTATAAAGACTATAAGAGTATGATCAACTGAGGTTTAACGTCAACAGATGTGGATGGCTATGGTTCAATCCACATAATTCAAGGAACAAAACATATGACTAAGTATGGGCGATTCTGGTTCGATCCATGCTTGTAAAAATTTTCTGAGAACTGTCATGTATAGAAATTTATAATCTGGGACTAAATATGGTTGGCTGTAGTCCAGTCCATACTTGTCCAAATTTTTTGAAATGTCCTGATATGACAAAGGTGAACAACTATGAATCAGTTCACAAAACCACCTTCGACTGAATAGCATGAAATATGACCTAAACAATGGTGAACGTTTATGGCTGGTTCACCAAGTAATGCTTGACTGATAACATGAATCTGACATAAGTAAGGATGAATGCCTAGGGCCAGTTCATCAATACAAAATCTGAACGGGCAAGGGTGAACGCCTATGGGTCGGTTCACCAAAACAAAATTCGAAGAAAAGCACATGCGACTAAATATGGCCAGTCATGTACCAACCTTTTACTTAGTAAAAAACTTTAAGAAAACCGACTGATAACTGAAGAAAACTGACTGATAAATGCATGAGAAACATGAAAGATAACAACGCCAAAATCTGGAAAGTTCCTGGTGACTACCCACTAGTCACAGGCCAAGTTTTAGAGCCTACAGGTCGAACCTTGCGCTCTGATACCCTAATTGTAACACCCCACTTGGATAAGTGGACCGTTACGTGTATTTATGGCGTGTCATCAAAGCATAACGTAAATGTCCTAAAACATTAACTGACCATAAAGGAAATACCGGAATCAAACATCGGTAATCCAAACATAAGCTCAAAACATGAAAAGTAAAATACTGAAGGAAAGGACTAAACAATGTCCAAATAAGCAGAAAAATGTAAGAAGTGCATAAGGTAAGAAGTCCGGATAGCTTCCATTCAATGCACATGCTATCAGAATTCTAAGAGCGTCCGGGTGTACCTGTCGTTAGAACATGAAAGAACTACGGCTGAGCATAACGCTCAGTGAACGGATATAAAGTATGATAAGGAATTACTGAAATGAAACAGATGATAAAATAATGGAGCTGTAAGACTGATAAGTAAAGTTGCAGCAAAAATCTGTGTATAATCTGTAAAGTCTGATTTATAAGTAATAAAGCTGAACTGTTATCTGTTAAATCTAAAAACATGCATTTACTGTATTTTAATTGCCAGAGCTTATATAGGTCACGTGATGTAACAACCGTGCATGAATAACTGGAGAGGTGACCTCATCATGCTGTATAGGGGTGACCTCTAAATAACTGTAGAGGGGTGACCTCTAATTACTGTGCTGGGTGGAGGGATCAGCTCCAATGTGAAGGATGTAAAGCACACACCACATTCACCCTGATAACTTGTAAACGGATAAGCCTAGGATGCATCCATACGCCCCACTAAACATACTTATAAAAAATGGCCAAACTGAACATGAGTGGGACGATGCAGGATATCACTCTCCTGCATGTGAGTCACGACACCGGTGCCTCTAGTGCCGTGGTTACGGTACCTCCGTAACTAGTACATAAACTGGTCGTGAATAATGCTCAGGCAACTTATTTCGTTTTTAACATGATTTCTGATAAGCTTAAACACATACAGGGAAAAACATTTGGCTGCAGACGGGGAATCCTAATCATTCATAGAAATGAAGTCCTTACTGAAAGGACGGGAAATCCGTACCTTAATTAGTCAAATCCAGCGCTTAACCGCACTTGAAAGTTACTTCTCGTTAGAAGCTCTACATACATTAATAAAATGCTAATTAATAACTAATTCTTACTTAACACTTAAGTTTTATAATTGTTTATTCCATGTTTTAATATTGATATGGTTTTATACTTAATATTGTGTCATGAAAAATGAAATCTACAATAGAAGCCACGTTTCATTCTAAAATGGTTCATAAATTTTTCTTTTAATAATTAGCAACTATATACATATTGTTATTATTATCTGCTCATCAAGTATATGTATTAATCTTAGCTTTGGTATTTTTTTTACGTAAAGAAACCAAACAAAAAAAAACATGCATGATGAACTATTTACGATTACAGTTTCATTATAAAATGTGTAGCGATTGTATATTATAAAGATGAATCGATAAATACCTCGAGGCTAAAATCAAATCAGTCGAAACCAAGCGAGAACATGAACCGCAAGCCAAACCGAACGAGAACTTGTAACTCCTATCTTATAAGACGTAACCCAAATAAAACCGTAAGCGAAAAAAGAAAATGAAAACTTTTTTTTTACCAAAAAAAAAATGGAACAATCACGTCCCCTGTTTGCTACTTTCATAGCTCACTATTATTTTGTTTTGAAACATGGTGAATTGTTGACTTATGATAGGAAAAATGCATTTAGTCCTCCTTCCCATTTCTTTTTTTCTGCCGGCGGCAACTACACAAAACCCTATTCCTCTTTTTTTTGTAACAATGAAATGAGGTGAAAAATAATCCCCTGTGTTTACTTTCTAATCACGGGTCGGGCTTGGGCCCCTTTTGTTTCTTGTTTTAAATGCAGCCCAAACATTTAACTTGCGTTGTCGTTTATTTAAACCCGTCATGAATTTATTTATATCCTGAAAACGAATACACACTGTGATACCAGTGAAAGTGCCATATGATGCTAAGCTATTGTCTCAAGAGTTATTCAGTATGAGCATCTCTCTTAAGTTTTGGCTCACTTGTGGATGTGATATCCCGAGCCCAACGTCATTTATTTAATCCTATTTTACGAATATTTTTGAATTTTTTTAAGAAATTTCGTTTGTTATATACTTGACGGTTTAAGTCGAAACCAACGTTTACGGTCGTAATTTTAACATTTGACGGTTTAGGAAGAACCGATGACGACTACGATACCGACGGATGCCCAAAATTTATCTTTTGTTATCGATTGATCGATATTTAAGTTTTTCGAGATTTTATTTTATTACGTGTTAAGTCGAGTCGGAACCATATGTATACTCGTTTTGTGTGCGTTTGAACCATTTAAAAGTATTTTTCGAGTGTTCGGGGCGACCCCCGACTCCCGCAAAATTTTAAAACCGACTAGTGAGTCGTTTCCCGCTACTAAGTTGTGTCGTTTATTTAAGAGGCCAAAAGATAGTTAAGTTGTCAACTTTAGTCCCCCTAATTTTTACAAAAAGAAGAAAAGTAAAACACACAAATCATTTTCACCTCAAATTTTTTCACACATCTCTCTCCCCCCCTCTCTCTAGCCTACGACATCACCACCACCACCCCTAAACCACCATAAATTTTTTTTTTCCAACTTGTTTTGATTAAATCCAAGCTTAGACCACATCCTAATTAATCATTGTAAGTGTCCTTACACCATTTAATCCAACATGCATTAACATTAATTTTCCAAGAATCAAAGGTTTTTCAAAAACATGTTTTGATGTAATTAAATCATTAATTTGTTTAATTGGTAATTAGGTAATGTTAATTAATCCATAAAACAAGATGGGGTATATGTTTTTGGTGTTCTACAGCCCCCAAAGCCCACGTAATTATGGGGGTGTTTGGGTGTTTATGGTGTTTGATGAAATGTGTTGTGGGGTTGTGTTTAAAATGATGTTTCTAGTGTCTTTAAACGATTAAAACCTATTACATGTATGATTTAGGATTGGGTTTTGATTAGTATTTGATGTTCTTAGTGTTATAGGCTGTTTGAGATGATTGGGTATGATCATAAGTGGTTAAAATTGGTCTAGGTGATGTTAGATTGGATTGGAATCAAGTGTTAGGGTGATTTTGAAAGGGTGATTTTAGACCAGATTGTTCAAGCATGTTTTTCGTGGGTTTAACTTTGTAAGCAGTTCATAACCATAGGATAGAGTTGTAGAGCTTTTTCTTAGCTTCGTTTTGATATAAGGTAGAGCTTACGACTCCAAACGAGTCAAAAGTTATGATATTTTGAAAGTTCGTGTACCGGGAGATGAGAACCAACACAATCCGAATTTGTGTTTGGTTTTGGGTCAAATCCCGGGGACCATAGATAGAGTTTGGTAAATGATTGAAAATTAATTTTTGGTTTTAAACCTTTACTTGTGAGTCTATTTTTAGACTTAGGTGTTGTATTGGTCAATGGTGTATTTTAAAGGGGTCAAACAAGTCCAACATGGTCAAAGTGCAAAATCGGTCCTAAATGTGTACGTCTAGTAATGTGATGTGTAACGAGTCATAGAAGTGAAAACTTTTCATGGGATTAAATATGGGTTTTATACAGGTCATGAGGTATTTTTGTGAATTTTCTTGAAATTTATATAGGTGCTTAAGTCATAGCAAACAGCCCGTACTTTTGGTAAGTACCGGTAAATCTATAAAATGGGAATCAACTTTAATTACGTAGGTAAATGGTATAAGTCTAGTAACAACTACTTGTTTGGTTTTGGCGTGAGTTTTCATAAGAATTAAGTGTTTCTATTTGTGTGTGTTTAGTACAATAATGTACGCGGAGTATTGATTTGGTTTTCGTACTTTGACTTTTAGGTCACGTGTTAGATTTTCCTGGGCATCCACATCGTCGGTGATATTTCTCGTTACGTCTTCGCTAGAACCACTACTACTACGCCAGGTGAGTCTATAGCCTCGCTCTTTACTTATTTCAAACGTTTTTACCCGCGAGGGGGATGCATGTTATTTAAATGAAAAGAACATAAGTCATGAATGATTGTTGGACCCGAATGTTGCCTTGAATTGTGTTGAGTACCTAGTTGTAAAAGTCCCTAAATTCGTAAACTATTAACTATTGTATTGCCCTTGTGTGGGTTGGAGATAGCCGCTTATACAATTGATAGTACTATGGGGTTGACGACCCTATCCGAGACGAGAGCTAGTACGTTGAGTACCCTCTGCGGACAGATAACTTGTGATAAAAAATAAGGTATAATTACAACTAATGCCTTTAAAAGGGGCACTGGTTTCACTTAAATCATGTCGGTAAATGTACGCGGGTGATTGAGTTAACGGATTAGTGTCACGAGCTTAAACACAATTATTAGCTATTGCTAAAGATAATATCTTTGAATAATAGATTGTGAGTACGACAATGCTATTGAATGGTCATGATTGGTTTTAATACTTATGTTCAACCTATGATTTGATAAACCTATAGATTCGCTCAACCTTTGTGTTGACGGTTTTAAGCATGTGTTTCAAGTAACCAAGATTGATAGCAGCGGAGCATGCGAGGATGGAAGTTGTTGTGGCTTGGCGGTCTACTTTGTTTTTCCTCCCTTTTAGCACTTAAATATTTTATATTATGTCATGTGAACGAAAATGTACTTTTGGGTTGAGATTCAACGGGGACCAAAACGCGACTTTGTTTTGTATTATCTTTGGGGTTTGGAAAACAGTAGACTTTGATGTTTTAATCAATCTTTAACTTATGTTCAAATTTCTACGTCTCTTTGAGTCGTTCGAAATAGCTTATGTGTGATGATAAATGCCTAGCACCCAAATGTTGTAGTTCCGCTGCGCATAGCATTTATTGGGGGTGTTATACACACCTAATACTGAATAGTTATTAAATAATTTAGTAACTAATAATTTTTTTCTGAATGATTAAGTTACGTCTCTATAACAACTAAAACCGAGACTGCGTGATTATTGTTAACGTTTAATTATTTTCTGTATAATAATTAATACATACGTAATATTTTCTGAAATTTAATAATTATTTTCCTGAATAATTATATAGTTTATAATAATGTCGATACTGCGTATTTAATATTCTAAATTTAAAATACGGGTTTTACAATGAGTCACACTGACTCGTGTATGAGTCACACTGACTCGTGTATGAGTCACACTGACTCGCGTATGAGTCACACTGACTCATGTGTTAAAAAAGGTAGGTAGTTTCTGAAACTTCCAAGCATGTCCTAATGTCCATATTGGCTTTTGTTGTCATTCATACAAAAGAAGTAGCCGAGATGGCATAAGCCGAAAAACCAACAGCTGAGAAAGAAGTAACCGAGAAAGCAGCTGCCAAGAAACCATCTGCCAAGAAGAAACAAGCTAAGCCTGCAGAAGGAAAGTGTTATATTGTAATAGAACTAATAGTATTACTTAATTCTGTTGATAGTTTTTTAGTGTTTGAGAATGATACTTATGATTTTAAGTAGTATGTTTTAAAAATCATAGTAGTATGTTTTTGGGTGTTTGAGAATTATAAGTGCCTTTGACTCATACTTGAGTCAAGTGACTCATACATGAGTCATGTGACTCATACATGAGTCATGTGACTCATACATGAGTCAGTATGACTCCTACATGAGTCATAATGACAGAATATGTATTATAATGACTCAGAATATGTATTAACTGTAAAAAAATCACTTTTACGTATTAAGTGTAGAAATGACAACAATCAAATGTACAAGTGTTTATAAACACTTGCATAATTATATGACTCATGCATGAGTCATAATGACTCAGAATATGTTTTAACTGTTAAAAACACGTTTACATATTTATAAAACTGTATTAAGTGTAGAAATGACAACAATCAAATCTACAAGTGTTTATAAACACTTGCAAATTTATATGACTCATGCATGAGTCAGGCGACTCATGATATTCAATACATAGTATTCAAATCACATGTTCAAGACATGTTTTCAACACTTCAATAAAAGAATCATAAATTTAATTCAAATATTCAAGACATGTTTTCACTTTTACATATTTATAAAAGAAAAACAGAAAATTAAATCAGATATTCAACACATGTTTTCAACACTTGAAGCAGTTGTTGTATTTGATTCTCCTACTTTTCTGCATCTTTACTCAACCAAAACAAGCACTCGTCTATGTGGAAGTTAGCCTCATTTGTTAGTCTCTGAATTGTTTCGTTCTTCTCTCCGTATCTGCTTGTGTTTCTTCTTAATGAAAGCGGTATCAAATCCATGCATTGACAACTACATTTTTAGAAACATCAGCATCAGCAACTACATCTTCATTAACATCACCATCAATCTGACTCATATATGAGTCATAGTGACTCACACATGAGTCACTCTGAATTATATATGAGTCACCATGATTTTGTTACAAATGAAGCTATATTATTACTCGCATTACAAAAAGACTTACATATGTATAGTTCATATATGAGTCACCGTGACTCATATATGAGTCACGGTGACTCATGTATGAGTCACAACGACTCATATACGAGTCATAATCCCAGTTCAGTAATTATAAGTCTTACTTTTGTAATCAGTTTATCATCTACAAAAATCAACCATACTTCAAAAAAAATGGTCATTCATAAATTAGAACTTGTTAAATCACATGTGACTTTTATTGTGTCATTTCATCAAACACATGGTGTGCATAAAATATCATAACATGTGATTTACCTATATTATTACTTGGAAATGGTGGATATGTTGTGAAAGTCACCGGAGAAGTGGGTTTGTTGTGGAAGTCACCGGAAAATAATGGATTCTTGTAGAGGCTGCCGGGAAAAGGTGATTTGTTGTTAACGTCATCGGAATAGGGTGGGTTGGTGTGGAGTTTGCCGGAAAAGATAGGGGTTGTTGTGGTGGTCGCGGAAGAAGGTGGGCTTGTTGTGGTGGTCGCAGGAAGAATGTGGGGTTGTTGTGATGGTCGCCGGAAAAAGGTTGTTGGGGTTGTTTTTTAGGATCCCGGTCTTTTTTTTGGTGTGTGTGTGAAAAATAAGAGATCTTATGAAGGAGGTTGGTTTAATCTGAACCGTTAGATCATTATGAGATGGATGCTTTAGATTAGTCCATAGGGACTATGATATTATAAAGGATGTAGGGGATCTCTTCCCACTACTTGATACTAGTAAATAAAAAATACTCAATTTACGAAAGGAACGACGTCGTTTTGCCTTGGCCCAAATTTTCTGGCCCAATTTTAACGCATTTGGTCAGGCCCGAGGTTCAGCTTACAATACTTTTTCTTTAAGATAACGCCTGAATGATGATCATTCTAAATCCTATGAGATGATTCACAAAACAAAAACACACACCAAATAAACTATATACGTGGGTTTACATGATTTTCGATCAAGATTGTGAATAACCCACCGGGAAACAAAGTTTAGATTCAAACTAATGATATGTCATTTATGCGAAGGGTTTTTATTTAATGTTTCAAATTAATGGTTAGTTTTTACTCAATTTATAGTTTTTTATTCTTTGAATTACGTTTATTTTGGTGATTTCTATTTTGAAGTTAAATGCCATTTTTATCACAACCACATGTATGTTTAATACTGTATTGGACAAATATTAGATTGATATTTACAGAAGCTAATGGTGGATTAGAGGTGTATGACTTAATAGTTGATTATGTACTGGGGGAAGATGTTTTCTTGCACACCTTCTAATAGATGTCGTGCTTCGTAACGCATTTAGACTTCACAAAAATTTTACATAAAAATGTCTTTGGATCTTGAGGTCAAGCCTAGCCATGTGACTTGGATATACAGATATGGGAATAAGTAGCGGTTCATATTGCTTGCAAGTTTTTGCACAAATATTATTGCTTATAAAGAAACTCGAATATCAAATCGGGTAGTGCTTATGAAGAAATTGCAACTTCGGTATGGTACTTTATTGTATTTAGAACATAGAGATGATTTGTTTTTTATATTTATCATAATTAAAATTGTACATTAATGTTTTTCGAAAGCTGGTAATTATTTTGATTGTAGCAAATTAATGCTAACAATTTAACATCTTCTGGCTTACTATTAGAAATAGCTTTATACTTCAAAAAACAAAAAATATTAGAGATAGCTACCGCTTATGCGTACGCCTATGAATGTATGATTCGTATGAACACGAAAGCCGGAAAAATGTTTAAAAACAGCCCCGCAGCAACGCGCGGGCACCAGACTGCTCGTTAAAAAAAAAATTATGTTATTCCTTTGTGTGAGATATAAAATTATGTTATTCCCTTGTGTCACGTGTTAAAACCCACGATATTTACTAGAATTGAGATTCGGGAATTACAGGTGCACGTGAGCCTAAAGAGATGAAACTAAACATTTGATATTACTTGTCATTCATCCTAAATTCTTTTGACCTCATGTAATAAAAATATTCTTAATCTTTGGTATTTCAAGTAGTGAATTTTATTTAGTTTTAATAAGATTTATTTTAAAAAGTAATTTTTTTCTAGATATAAACTGCTATTATAAAATTAGATAAGTTTTTCAATTTTTTTTGGAAAAATTTACAGTTGTGGCATGTTTGACTACGCATTAACCACGGTTAATCAATTTATTTGATGAATTTACATAAATCAGTAAGTTTGATAGCCCAATAGTGTTTAGGCGACGATTAGTCGATTTTGTAGAATTTTTTGCAACAAGATTGCAAAAGAGAATTTAATTTCGGTATAACAAGATTCAAGATTTGCAAGTTCTCATTACAAAAGATTTGCAAGTTTTCATTGTAAAGAGCTCCCGGGCATGGTTAGGGACGTTCTTTTTGACATATGTAGGCGTGCTGGCATCTCCGCCAAGAAAGAAGCACCTGTGAACTTCTTGACTGACCCGTTAGATGGAAGATCCACACTCAGACCGACGGATATTTTGGTTTTTGGATGGGCTGGAGGAAAACATGCGTGTGTTGATCTGACTGGGGTTTCTCCTCTAGTGGGGTTGGGTAGCCGTTTTACAGCGGGTCAGGCTGCTTTGAAAGCCGCCTCATGCAAAGTGACAAAACACGAAAAATCATGCATTGAAAATCAACACGTGTTTATTCCTTTTGCATTTGATACCTTCGGTTTCCTTGCACCTGAAGCGGTGGAGCTTCTGAAGAGAATTCAACGCGTTATGAATAGCAATGTTATGACACCTAAATCCACAGATGTGGTTTTTCATAGAATTAGTTTCGCTATTCAGAAAGGGCTTGCGGCGCAGCTTGTTGCTCGCTTGCCTTCTACAGCTGTGTAATTAAATGTATATAAGTTTTAAATGATCCATTAAACTTTTCAAAAAAAAAAAAAAAGAAGAGCTTAAGTTTGTGTTTTACTAATGGAAATTGAGTAGAGAGTTTTGTGTGAAGACAAACCTAGAGACATAAGAAAATGGGTAGGACAGGTAAATTGCGTTCTTTTCTCTAACCATAATTCTTATCAAAGTTTTACTTTAATCGATTTGTCTTTAGTATTTATAATTTTAAACTTTATCTTAACGTGAATCGTAGAGTTTTGGTCTAAAAGTTAAAAAAAGCGCATATCTCATCCAAAAAAAAAATTAGCTAGGAATACTGATCTAGAGAAAGTAAACGTTGTAGATTTTTTTAGAAAAACAAATTATATAGGTTGATATAATTTTTAAGAAAGTCTTACATGAGATATAATTTGAGAATAAAAGTTTTTAGAAAATCATGAATCATCATAAAATATTTTAAAAACCTGTTATACTTAGAAGTATAGAAGATTAATTTAAACTTGAAGAATGATGGACGCGTCCTTTGATCGATAAAAATTACAATTCACTATTTTTACACATAATTCTGTTTAGATTTGATCAAACTTCACCTAATGGTTTTGGAGCTTTCTATCCAACTATAATAATGTCTTTATATACAAATGTCTTTGTTGTTTGAAGCTTTCGTTTCATTAGCAACATTTATCGGCTACAGATGGTTTTAGGGTGTTATACGGAATGTTGTTTTGCAGTTTTTTTTCAATGTGACAAAATATTCATGTAAAAACCGCGTCTATAAAGCAGTAGTAAATAAAATAAGTTAAATAAATAAAAACCGAGTGAGTAAACGACCCAACCAATGATAAATATATAAAGGACCGTTGTTGACCAAAGGATACATTGCGTTTTAAATAATTAGAAAATTTCCAAAGTTCAATTTCGCTTGCCAATAAAAAATCCTATCATCGAAAATTAGTAAAAATCTACCATTGACGAAAATAAATTCAGCAAACGACGTCGTTTTGTCTTGGCCCAAATTTTCTGGCCCAATTTTAACGCATTTGGTCAGGCTCGAGGTTCATCTTACAATATTTTTTCTTTAAGATAACGCCTAAATGCTGATCATTCTAGATCCTCTGAGATGATTCACAAAACAAAAATACACGCCAAATAAATTATATACGTGGTTTACGTGATTTTCGATCAAGATTGTGAATAACCTACCGGGAAACAAAGTTTGGAATCAAACTAATGATATGTCGTTTATGTGAAGGTTTTTATTTAATGTTCAAATTAATGGTTAGTTTTTACTCAATTTATAGTTTTTTATTCTTTGAATTACGTTTATTTTGGTGATTTCTATTTTGAAGTTAAATGCAACTTTTATCACAACCACAGCCTGTGGTTGTGATAAAAGTTGCATTTAACTTCAGGTATGTTTAATACTGTATTGGACAAATATTAGACTGATATTTACATAAGCTAATGGTGGATTGTATGACTTAATAGTTGATTATGTACTGGGGGAAGAGGTTTTCTTGCACACCTTCTAATAGATGTCATGCTTTGTAACGCATTTAGACTTCACAGAAATTTTACACAAAACTGTCTTTGGATCTTGAGGTCAAGCCTAGCCATGTGACTTAGATATACATATATGGGAATAAGTATTCATATTGCTTGCAAGTTTTTATATAAATATTATTGCTTATAAAGAAACTCGAATATCAAATCGTGTAGTGCTTATGAAAAAACTGCAACTTCGGTATCATACTCTATTGTAATTAACACATCATGAACAATTACCTAAAACTCATAGGTGCATGAGTATTGCAACAATTTAAATATTAAAATTTCCATATATCTTTTTTGAAACATTACGAAATCATGAATTTATAAATTGTCACAATGTTTAACTTTAAAACAAATTTAACTCGGATTATATGCGTGTGGGGTTGATGTAAATAGATTGTTGCAAGATATCACTATTTATATTAAAAACATTGAAAGTAAAATAAGTATGAATTTATATTAATATAAGTGGAACAAAGTAAAAAAATAATATAATCAAATATATAAAGATTAGATATTTTAAAAAACATATGTAATTCACATTAAATCGTAATAATGAAATTATTATTCAACTAATCTTTTAGTTTAAGTCTCACGCGTGCACATGTATTAAACTAATTGTCATTTAAATAAAAAACTAAAATAACACCGTTGTCTCATACACTGCTACCTAAAACATTTTTCGACAAGGTAATTAGACAAAGTTATGTAGAACCATACCAAAAAACTTATTAGCTACGGATTTTTAAAAACCGCACCAAAAAAGCACATTTGCATTTGCTACAGTTTATTTGTAAGCCGTAATTAATAACTATCATTTGCTACAGTTTAAAACAAAACCGCACCTAATGTCGTATTTTTTGCTACGGTTTCTTAATAACCGCACCAAAACCAACTTCAATATATCCACCCGCCTCCCGTCGGCAACTTGCAAATCCATTTTTCCCAAATCTCACCATCCACATTTAATATTTGTATAGGTGTAATTCTTCTTGATTATCATGTGTAAGTGTAACTCTTCTTGATCATCATGTATCTAAATTAAAGATTTTCATGTCTTTGCACAACTTCAGATCATAAGTGAGTTTGTAACTCTTTTGTTATTTGTCACACAATAATTATGTGTTTTTATTATTAGCTCTAAATAGTTATATGTATGTAATAAATGTGTTTATTTGTGTATATATAGCATTTTCATATAGAAGTTATAAGTAGATATTTATACGAAATTAGTAAATACATGTTCGAAACTAATCTAATGGATATTAGTTTCGGACACTCCTCGTTTGGGACTGCCTTTTGAATATTTTATCTCATTTAGGATGCGTATACATTCTAGCGAGTTGACTATTAAGAAAAAAAATCGCTATATATTTCTCTTCACTCCTTCGAGTTTGCGTTTTATACGCAGACTTGGGGAGTTGAGGGGAAATGTTGCCGATTTTTTTTAAATAGTCAACTCACTAGAACGTATATGCATATGAGATAAAATATTCAAAGGTGGGTTAGGATTTGTCACATTTGACCACATATGTTTAATTTCTACATGCATATGATTAATTATTATGTTGTTTTAAATTTTCAGATAGAACGAACATGGATGTACGGCAAGAACATCAATGACCCGGAATTTGTGAATGGAGTGCAAAATTTTCTGATTGTTGCCCAGTGTTAACAATTATCTAAAGGGGATAATGAGATTTTTTGTCCATGTTCGAAATGTAAAATTTTTGTACAATATGATCATATCAAAGTGATTGACTATCATTTGCTCAAACATGGTTTTGTTCATAACTATACTTGTTGGTTGGAGCATGAGGAATCACTAGTTGATAATAGTAAATCGAGTCATGTATCAAATGCTAATGTGGTAAATGAAACTTATAATAATGTCAGACATGAAAATTTAAATGAGATGTTGCATGATTTGGAGGCTAATGATGGTGATTTTAATCCAGAAAATTTACAACAATGATTTGAAGTGCTGTTTATTAAAAAACCGTATCAAATAAAAAAATTAAATTATTTGATTTATGAGTCATTACTAGGAACGGTTAATAAGAAAAATCGTAGAAAAAAATGATTATTTGGTGCGATTTACAATCGTATAAAAAAAGAATTTATTTTTTTGTACACTATTATTTAGTATGGTTTAGAAACCGCATCAAATTGCATAAAAAAACATACCAAATGAGAAATCCGTGTAGTAGTGATAGAAGTTAGAAATGATGAGCGCATATGTAGTAGTGCTTATTAATTATTTTCATATAAATTCTTTCAACTCAGAAACGTTTGATTCATCTGATTCTAGGGAATGAAATGTAATTATTTGGTTTTGCATATGTACAACACTATTAGAGGATTAGCAGCGCAAAATGACGACATATAGAGGCAAATAACTATATATGTCTGGTTCACAACTTTGACGTAAAAAAGTGTGTTTTTTGAAAACCAAAACGTGTGTTTTTAAGAACAAGTGTGAGTTTTTGAAAGTTGTCAAGTATATAATTGGCAAGCGGTTGTTTGGACAACGGGCTATTTTATTTGGAGAAATCGTAATTGTCGGGTGTTTGAAAAAAAGGTCGAATCACATATATAACTCTTTCAAAAAATTCAGTTGAGTTCTTATGAATAGATTATGTGAAGATCGAACAAATCTAAATAAATATGGGACGTATGGTTGGAGGATCTAAGATTATGTATCGCGTAAATGGTTTGCAAAGTTAGTTAGGGGTGTTTGATATTGTGTTTGGCAAGTATAATCTTGTTGAGTACTTGTTTCTTTTGATTCTGACATTGTTTAAGATGTTTCGTTTGTTTGGGCTTTCGCTCACTTGTTGTAACATTTTTAATGATTGTTGTATGTTATATTTTATAATGAAATTGCTTTGTTCTAAAAAATAATTAATCAAGTTTAAACTATATTAAAAGGTATCTAGGGGTAACTTAAGCAAACTACATTAAGGAAACGACATTTGGTGAGTATATATATCAACATGTGTCAATTTCTTTCGTTAGATAAAATCATTTAATCTTTTCATAATGATGAGGTATCATGTCTTATAAATAGTCCAGAAGAATATCTCTCATGGAAGGTTATGGTATGATAACTCCACGTTCGAATGGTCCTTCGACAATGAGGTTAACAAAGGTTATCATATGTCCAGAGGCAATGGCGGAGGAAGCGTTAAATCCTAAGAAACTCGATATTTTCCAAAGATCGATGCACAAACACGGACAACAATTGGACAATGAGGTACAAATGGAACAGTACCTAGTCCACAACGGCCGCCAAGAGCATTACGATACCCGGGACATCAAAAGCAAATGTTCGTGCCCAACATCGACTCTTATACTTAATCAAAATACCAATCTCGTCTCCACAATAGACACTAAAAGGCTAACATCAAACACATATATTAAATGTTTTTTTCTATGAAAAGTGTATAGACCCACACACTACAAAAATCAAAGGATTCGGTGAGGGGGGTTTACCCGACGATAGAATGTTGCTGGAAAAAGCCTGTAATCTCTAGCGACTTGTCCGACGTGGCATAAAGTCATAAAGATTTTTTGGTCAAAGTTTCACCAGAGAATATTTCGAGCGACATGTCGTCATGGAATCTTCGCCCAGCTTTGACCAACATAGTCTACCAAAATATTGAGCAGGAAATTTCCCCCCAAAGTATCCCTGGCGACATGTCGCTTGGTTAATTGTCCTGAACACTTACATGTGATTAACGTTAATCTTGTTGGCTAATAGCTTGACTAAATCTTCCCCGGCGACATGTCGCCGGGGATAACTACGCAAAACGACCAAAACGACCAAAACTAATATTATTTAGCGATAACGTTGGCGGGTTTTTACCCGCCAAAGTATCCCTGACGACTTGTCGCCGGGATACTTACTGTCAAAAATTATTATTTGTTCTTTACTTATTATACAATATCGATCGGTTGTTAATTTTATGTTATTTACAATATAATTATTATTTAAGAAAAAAACTACATAATTATTATTTTAAATATAAAATATAACTATATAACTATCGACCATTTGTCATTTTATTTTCGCGACGTTTATATACTATAGAATGAGACTTTTGTACAACAAATATTTATTTATTCAAAATATTACACATACCCCTTGTGGAAACTTACAAACAGGCACACTAAACATAGTTTTATTCGACACGGACACTTAAACACGCGCTTAATTAAACATGGACATTTCAACGATAATAAACTCATAAAGACGAAAACAAACACATCACAAACTAGTTCAAACAAATGAATCCACTGTGTGCCTGTCAGGATGGCTATAAAGTTCTACTGTTTTCTTAAGTACCTTTATCTTTCTATTCAAGTGCGCATAGTTTGCACACGTTGAAAAGCTTGGAGGAGAAATTGGAGTCGTTGAAGGTCTCGAATAAGAGCTTGGAGGAGAAATTGGAGACGATGAAGGTCTCGGAGAAAAGCTAATTGAAGCTCCAAGAAAACTGACTAGTAGTCTAACTCGTTCGTCTTTCCATAACTTTTTTCATCCATATGAAATTGAAGGTTTCACCCGTGAACATGGACATGCATAGTATTGTCTGCCAAGGGTTTCAGCTTGCCATGATTCTCGTTGAACTATATCTCCATGTCCACAACTACAAGGAAAAGCTTCATGCTCTAACATCTTCATAATAACAATGTGTTTGTGATGATAAATGTGTGTGTGATCCGCGGGCGGTTGTGTTGGTAGGAATGTGTGTGATTATAAAGATAACATGTCTTTTTATTGTAAAAAATTGAGGGAAATGGTTAACATTTTCCCGCCAATGTGTAAAACCCCTGTTTTTACCTTTTGACTTTGTCCCATTGTGTGCACAAGCTATTTGAACTTAATGTAATCTCACTCCATTAATTCTATGAAGCTTCAGTCTCATTAAATTTTACTGTCGATTTAGTATATTTATAAACATATGAGACGTCCGTCATATTTAATCTTTCTAAGGCCACAATTCACACGTCTAGTGTATGTCATATATTTAAAGTTAGAAGGTTTCCATCCACCTTATGCTTTGTCTTAACCAAGTGATCACACTTAACTTCTACTTAATCATGAACCTTATATATGTTACACGGCTAGAAACATGTACACAATTTACATTTGACACAAACCTTACACTAAACACTACCTAATACTAAACATATACTAGATATTTTGAAACCCACATTTCCCCAACATGTGTTATACAACCCACGGCTAGGAGCACTCCAACAAAACCAAACATCACACTTTACATACTAAGGATCTTTTGCTAGGATTTGTCAATTAATGAAAGTACTTGGTTGTCCCCTAGAAAACCCCCATTAGCCGAATACTCCCACCATCTCACTTGTACAACACTCCCACATTATGGCAAGAACCTAGTCACCTTGACCCTCGCCAAAACCGTCGGCCTAATGCCCAAACCATGGGCCAATGTACATTTTGGGCAATTAATGAAAGTGTACTAGAAATCTAGAGCAAGATATACATAGTACCTAAGTAAACAAGGCAAGAGCCTTCCTTTTCCCTCTCTCTTAGACGTGAAACCCTCACTCACCACACTCATCTCCCTAACTACTTCATATCTACCTTAAAACACTCCTATTTAAGCACAAACCTTCGGCAAAAATAAGTAAATTGAGCATGACATCCTAGAGCATTTACTCACATCTCATTTACTTCTAATCATTCTCAAACAATCCCACATTTACTCCCTAGCATTGAAGTTAGCCGAATCTAGCATTGAAGAAGATAGAGGGTCACGGTTTACTCAAGTCTTGACTAGGAGATCTTCTTAACCTAACTCTAGGTCACGGCTAAGCTACAAACCTTATATAACTCTCGGTTACTACTTGATTTATCATCACCACTTTCGTCTAAGCAAGTAAGTACCCACCTCTTTTCCTTCCTCGTTTATTGTACTTCGTATGCATGACATTCACGTAACTTCTTATGCATGCACACGTAAGATAGACTAAACGAACCTAGGGCATGATTTTGTTAAGACTCGTGTCATGTTTATGTCTATAAACAAGTACTAAGAATTAAGGGATTTCACAAGATTTGGCATGCTCAAAAACCCTATGTCTCTCGGCTAATTTTTAAGCCAAGAGTAAATCATGACTTGATTTAAGTTTCTTGAATTAAGTTAAGCATGGAAATAATAGATCTAATGGGAAACCCAAGCACCCCATGTAATTAATCTGAATAAGCCATAAGCTACGACATCATTAAGCCCTAAGCTAGTATAAGCCGTATTTTAAGCCCAATAAGACCAAGTGTATTTTGGTTGCATTATTTAGGACAAGTTTAGTCTCTTAAATAAATTGCTAAGCCCAAAAATCAAGCCCACTAGGCCTTAATACCTTAGCCGAGCCATTATGGGCCACCTTAGCCCATTAGGCACTTTATAAATTAGCATGGGAAACTTTTTGGGCCATTTATGTAAATAACGTGTCCCCATGCCAAATATGACAAGTTGTGGAACTCACCTATGGGTTTTCGACACATGAACAAGTATAAGGGCCAAACGTGCCATTTTGTAAACTTATTGCAAGCCCTAAAACCTTTTCGTGCCTTTTTGGGCCTTATCCGAAACTTGAAGGACTTATGTTGGCATTTTGGAAACTTATATTAAACTAGTTACTTTTTGGGCCCCTTTTGTATTTAACCGAAACCATAGGGACCCCTTTTGCCAACTAACAAAGATTTATAAACCCTAGGGGGCTGTTTTGTATTTAGCCGAAACTTATATAAACCCTAGGGGGCTGTTTTGTATTTAGCCGAAACTTATATAAACCCTAGGGGGCTGTTTTGTATTTAGCCGAAACATATATAAGCCCTAGGGGGCTGTTTTGTAACTTGGGAATACCTCTAAAACTTAACCGAAACTACAAGGACTAGAAATGTCAAACTGTGAAACTTATATAAGCCCTAGGGGCGTTTGTGTAAATACCGGGGTATTTATACTAATTTGGGGGACTAGTTTTGCCATTCCCTAAACTTGAATAAACCTTTATAAAACCCTAGTTATATATATATATCATAAATACTAAAAAATGGTAAAACAAATTAAATATAAAGGTCTGACACTTGTATATATCTTTCCAACCTATAACGTGATGACTATACAAATATCAGAAATAGTGAATTTAACGAAATGGTATACTTCTAATGAGGTATAAATTTAATAGGACTGCCTTACAAAAGTAAATATATTAATTATATTTATTTTTCCTACACTTTAAATATTTATAAAACCCATTTTATTAAATATTTAAATCATGTTATGAATAGTACAAGTTCAAGGATATTGATGAAACTAGATTGATTAAATTAAACTATAGTATTTATTTTATACTTAAATAAATACAGCTATAACTTGTACAACTATAAACCAACTACGGATATCCTAATAAAATGCTTAAAAACTAGTAGAAGCATATACTGATGTTTCAGTAACCTTTGTACAACCTGTTATACTTTTACTGAGACTGTATGATTATCTAGGTTGTTGACTGTGTGTTGAGCACTACTCTAGATTCTTGTGACTATTACTGTACTGTTAAGGTGAGTTCATGGCCCCACTTCTCATATATTGACAAACTTTTAAATCCTTTTTGGGGGAGAAAACATGCAACTGATTTATGGATATAAACTGAGCTGTATCAACTTTGATTATATGTGCCTATTGTAGAATTCCTCATGACCCGTGAACTGAAACTGTTAAAATCGTTGGATAACCTGAATGTTATAAGTAGATCTATTTGGGATTGACCATCCCCACCTGGGTGAGTCATGCTCACTGTGCCTTGGCCGGGACAACAGGTGTTTACCATGTCAGCACTTATTATTGATGGGTGCCTGTTTAGATGGCGAAGCGCTCTCATTTGTTGAGGGCTCAACTATGTCAAGTGTCAGTTTCGGGCAATAGGCAGTATAATTACCTTTAAACATTAATGCTTTGTGCCTTACTGTTTCAGTGACTATTTATATCCAAACTATATAACTAAACCTATGAATTCACCAACATTTTTGTTGACCCTCAAAAGCATGTTTTTCTCAGGTGTGAAGCAGGTAGTTACTATATGTATGGACTGTAGCATTTGATTAGACAACATCTTAGCAAGCATCTGGGGATTTTCATATGGGACTCATGAACAATCTTTAATTTATGTCAGAACTATTTAAAATAAGGATTTGCACTCTTGGTCATGTAATAAATGTTTGATAATCTTTTATCTGATGCTCTATGTACTATTTGCTATTGATCCACCCACGTGACACCCAAATATTATATCCGCTGCATTTGACCAATTTGGGGGGTCACACAATGTTTTCTCGCCAATGCTTTCCCACCAAGTATGAGTCGGTATGTTATGGTTGTACGTTAGATGTTCAATGGATGATTCAGTATGTATTGGTTACACCTTATATGTTCAACGGTTGAGTCGGTAGGCTATGGTTGTATGTTATATGTTTAATGGTTGAGTCGGTATGTTATGGTTGTATATTAGATGTTCAATGGATGAGTCAGTATATTATGGTTGTACGTTAGATGTTGAATGGTTTAGTCGTTATGTTATGGTTACACGTTAGATGTTGAATGGATGAGTCGATATGTTATGGTTACATGTTAGATGTTGAATGGATGAGTCGGTGTGTATTGGTTACACGTTATATGTTCAACGGTTGAGTCGGTAGGTTATGGTTGTACGTTATATGTTCAATGGATGATACGGTATGTAATGGTTGTACCTTAGATGTTCAAAGGATGAGTCGGTATGTTATGGTTGTACGTTAGATTTTGAATGGTTGAGTCGGTATGTTATGTGACACGTTAAATGTTGAATGGATGAGTCGTGATGTATTGGTTACACGTTACGTCATATGTTCAATGGTTGAGTCGGTATGTTATGGTTGTACGATAGATTTTCAATGGATGAGTAGGTAGGTTATGGTTGTACCTTAGATGTTCAAGTTGTATGTTAGATGTTGAATGGTTGAGTCGGTCTGTTATGGTTATACGTTAGATTTTGAATGAATGAGTCGATATGTTATGATTACACGTTAGATGTTGAATGGATGAATCGGTATGTATTGGTTACATGTTATGTGTTCAACGGTTGAGTCGGTAGGTTATGGTTGTACGTTAGATGTTCAATGGATGATACGGTATGTTATGGTTGTACCTTAGATGTTCAATGGATGAGTCGGTATGTTATGGTTGTACGTTAGATGTTGAATGGTTGAGTCGGTATGTTATGGTTACACGTTAGATTTTGAATGGATGAGTCGATATGTTATGGTTACACGTTAGATATTGAACGATGAGTCGGTATGTTATGGTTACACGGTAGATGTTGAATGGATGAGTCGATATGTTATGGTTACACGTTAGATGTTAAACGGATGAGTCGGTATGTTATGATTGTACGTTAGATGTTCAATGGTCGAGTCGGAATGAAACAAGAAAGTAAACCGACCGAACCAGAATGAATCGAGAAAATAAAACGACTGGACCAGAATGAATTGAGAAAATAAACTGATGATTCGGTATGTTATGGTTGTACGTTAGATGTTCAATGGTTTAGTCAGAATGAATCGAGAAAGTAAAATGACCGAACTGGAATGAATCGAGATACTAAACCGACTGGACCGGAATGAATTGAGAAATTAAACTAACTGAGATGATATTATTTTATAAATAGTACTAATAACTATTTTATAAACAATAATAATTATATTTAAATAAACAATAAATAAACAACACTTATTAAATTTGATAGGTAGTATCCCGGAGACGTGTTGTCAGGGAAGGGTTGGACCATATACGACAAAAGTAGGTAGGTAAGTATGCGTTGACAAGTCAAACATGCGTAAAACAATCTCCAGCGACATGTCACCGGGGAATATTCGACAAATTCCTCCCCAAAAATTTCATAATGGCGCCATTTTTACTAGACGACAAAAACAAAAAGTATCCCCAGCGACATGTCGCTGAGGAAAGTTTAGTTAAAAGTTATCCTTTTTTTACCAGATCTGCTATCTCCACTGTTGGGAATAAAATTAGCTAAGTCACTATGTCACTGAAAAAAAGTAATTAAGGCGCTCACAGATTGGACGCTGACAAGAGATATTAAGGCGCTAACAAAGGAATTCCCAGCTATATCAATCTACATAGTTAACACGTTTTGTATACTTAGGAAAAGATATGTTCTACATGGTATTCTTATTGTTTATCTTTTCCTAAAATAGTTGATAGGTAGATTATTGTTCAAGACTCCTTATGTTATAAAAGGAGGTCTTAGGGGTTTGGTATCGATATACGTTTTCCACACTTTCATTGTACGCAGTCATTATTATCAATCGAAGTGAAAGTTTGGTATACATACTTTGTTTTGATTTGTTCTTTGTTTTAAGTGTTAATTCCGCATAACACTTAGACTATTGATTACACAAAGTTTCTCTACGTATTACTCTTGATTTATCTCGATTATACAAAGCTAATCGATCTAACTTTGGGATCAACAAGTGGTATCAGAGCTTGTTGAGGAACTTTTGATCATTAAGAAAAAAAACCCTAAATCACACAAAACCCTAACATCATCCAAACATCATGTCCACCTCAGCCGTACCTTCGAAATCATAAAATCACAATCTCAAAATTCCCATACTTGATCCTGATAACTTTGAACTTTGGAAATTCAACTTTGAGCAATATCTACAAGTTGATAACTATGTTCTTTGGGAAGTTATTGATTTTGGTAATCAATTCGATAAGGAAGAAAAGATTCAAGCTACTATAGAAACACGAAGAGCAGCTCAACAAACTGGAGATGAACTCAAACCAAAACCTGAAGATGGAAGAGCTGTTTCTGCTGCTGAAGTAGCAAATAGAAGGAATGATATAAAAGCTTTGAGTACACTCAAACTTTCTCTTGGTCCTAAGGAGCAACATAAACTTAGAAAGTATGAATCTGCTAAGGATCTTTAGGTAGCCCTTGAGACCATCTATGGTGGTAATGAGGAAACTGTTAAACAAAAGATGAAGCAGTTAATGATTGAATATACTGTTTTCAAAGCTCGTACTTATAGGAAGCTAAGTGAGGTGAGAAGTAGTCTTCAAGATATTACCAGCGAGTTAGCTTTCATGGGAACAGATCTTGATAAGCAAGATATCACAGCTACCTTTCTTAGAGGTCTAGGTGATGCATGGGAGATTCATGCAAAATCTATCATTGCCACCAAGTCCTACAAGAATGCTTTCTTTGATGATATTTATAATCAACTAAGGACTATGGAACCTGACGCCATGCTCAAACAAGGGAGTATGGCAACATCTGGAAATATGGCATTCATATCTCACAATGACTAACAACCCGCTGATAATGTTTCACATGTCAACAGCTTGAATGTACATCCAGTCATTGGATCAACATATGTCAGCGGCTCATCTTCAGCCGCTGACACATACAATGTTGGTTCCCCAAGTCTCAAACCAGCTGGTATTGACTTGGATACTGTGTGTGCATACATTGCTGCCTTGCCCAATGGTTCTCTAGTTACTTATGAGGATCTTGAGCAAATTAGTGATGCTGATCTTGAAGAGATGGACATTAAGTGGAGTATGACACTTGCTAGTATAAGGGCCAATAGATGGAACAAAAGGTTTTGAAGGAGAATGACATTCAATGGCAAGGAAACTGTTGGATTCGATAAATCCAAGGTTGAATGCTATAATTGTCATAGGATGGGACACTTCATGAGGGAATGCAGATCTCTACGTCGAACTGATGATGGAAAGAGCTCAAGCCAGATCATTAAGGTTGAAGATGCTGGATCAAAGGATATGGTTGCCATGCAAGGAATTGATGGACTTGGATGGGGACTGGAGCTTTATGGCAGATGAAGTAGAACAAAATCAAGACTTGATCGCTAACAAGGAAGAAGAGCATGTGCAATATGCTCTCATGGCCAACTCTTCCTCTTCATCAGATAATGAGGTATATGATGATGCTTTTTGTAGTAAGGTATGTAGGTTAAATACTAAAAAACTTAACAAAGAAGTTTTTAAGTACAAATCAGATGTCTTTGATGTAGAAATCAGGCTAGAAAACTATAAAAGGGGTCTTGCTCAATCTGATGGGATGGTTGAGGAGTATAAGAAAATGGAATTAGACTTAAAGATCAAATTAATGTCTTGACTAGAGATCTAAAAGTTAGTAACGAGGCTAGGGATTCTTTAGTGAAATCTAGAGCATATTTACAACTTAAGTTAGATGAAGCCATTAGATCTAAAGAAAATGTAGGGTTAAAAATTGAAAAGTTTGAAAAAGCTAGCCAAACCCTAGAAAAATGTGTGAGTGAGCAAAGAGAGCATGTGGACATGTCTGGGATTGGGATGAAAGAGTATGCTACTATCCCACCACCTGCTGGAAAATTTTATGGTGTCCTTAAAAGGGATCTCTCTTAGACTGGAATACCTGAATTACAAGAGAAGGAATTTATTCCTCCGCCACGTGTGCTTACTCCTATTGAGGAATATAGGAAAAAGGTGACTGACCTAGAACAATGGAAAGCAGCTAACCCTTTTCTATTTGTTAAGGGTGAACTGCTTAGTGATGACCCAATTGAACCTAAATCCATTGTTGTGACCAACCCCACCACTGGTAAAACTATTAATCTTGGCTCAACACCAAAAAGTAAACCTACTATCAAATATGCTGAAATGTATAGAAAACCTAGGTCACCCCACATCAAAGTAAGTGTTAATGGGACAGGGTTTTATCAGTCCAAGCCTAAGTTTGTGTCTAAAAAGGCTTGTTACACATGTGGGAGCTTCTCACATTTGGCCTATAATTGTGTCAGCGGATACTCTTTACTCGTTGACAATAGGTCAACCATGGTCAAACCCAAACCTTTTGTCCAACCAAGTCCTCAGGCCACAAGATCAGCTCCTTTCTTTTCTAGAGGGACTAATACCCTTGGACAAAGACCCTTTCAAAAGACTAATACTTGGTCTAACAGACAATGGGTTCCTATAGCAAACCCTAACTTATACGCTGACAGGAATAATTTGTCCGCTGACAAGACCAAACTAGCCACTGAAAAATCTAGGTTTGATATGAAAATGCCACAACTAGCTTCTGTCAGACCTTATGTTAAACCAAGTAATAGGTATTTAAAACCTAAGGGGAAAGGGTCTAAAGCTTCATCCAGTTTAACATGAAGACCTAAACAAGATCAAAACCCTAATTTTACTGGAGTTTCTTTGACCTGCAACAAATTTAAATTTCTTGAAAAGGTCATTACTAAATCCATTGGGGTAAATTAGGTGTTTAGGGCACAAATGGATGAACATGGGTTTGTTACAAGGAATAAATCAATTCTTGTTAAACAACCAGATGTGCTAGGCATTCATAAGCAGGTCAATGATTTTGGATATTGGGACAGTGGATGCTCAAGGTATATGACAGGCAAGGAAGATTACCTAACTGATTTTATTCCTATTAAAGATGGTGACAATGTGTATTTTGGTGGAAGCTATGGAAACATCTCTGGAAAAGGCACACTTATCACCAACAATTTTAGGTTTGAGGAAGTCTTCCTGGTAAAAGAACTTGATTATAATTTGTTCAGTGTGTCATAAGTTTGTGACAACAAAAATAAGGTTCTTTTTACTGATAATGAATGTTTAGTGTTGAGCCAGGATTTTGAGAGTCATGCTGACAAGTTCATAAAGTTTAGAACACCTATACATAAAGATGTTTATAATGTGAATCTAAATGGCATTAAAATGAGTAACAACTTGTCATGTCTTAATGCTAAGGCGTTAGTAGATGAAAGTAAGCTATGGCACAGAAGGTTAGGGCATATTAACTTCAAAACATGAATAGACTTGTGAGACATGATCTTGTAAGAGGATTTCCTTCAAAAACATTCCACAATAATCATAATTGTGTTGCATGTCTTAAAGGCCAACAACATAAGGCCTCAATTAAGTCTAAGAATGTGCATACTAGTTCTAAACCACTTTAGTTATTGCATATGGATTTGTTTGGCCCAACCAATATAGAAAGTCTTAATGATAAATCCTATTGTTTTGTTATCACTGATGATTATTATAGGTTTACTTGGACTTTCTTTTTGGCATTAAAGAGTGATACTTCTAAGACCTTAATCAATTTCATTACTCAGATTGAGAAGAAAACATGTAATGAGGTTAAAATTCTTAGAAGTGATAATGGTGGTGAATCTAGGAACAACCTTCTAGATACCTTTTGTGTCAATAAGGGAATCTCTAGGGAGTTTAACATAGCTAGAACTCTACAGCAGAATGGTGTAGCTGAAAGAAGAAATAGAACTCTAACAGAAGCAGCTAGGACAATGTTGGCAGATGCAAATCTTCCCATTGCTTTCTGGGCTAAGGCTGTGAACACTGCTTGCTATGTTCAAAATAGGGCCTTAGTCAATAAGTTTTATAATAAGACTCCCTATGAATAACTTTGGAATAGGAAGCCTAATATAGACTTCTTTAGGCCTTTTGGATGTCATGTAGTCATTCTGAATACTAGTGATAACCTAGGCAAATTTCACTCAAAAGGTGATGAGGGACTTTATATGGGATGTTCCGCAAATAGCAAGGGGTATAGGGTTTATAACAAGAAGTCTAAGATACTAACAGAAAACATTCATGTTAACTTCTTGGAGAGTAAACCAAGTAATCCTGAGTCTGGACCTAATTGGCTATTTGATCTAGAGCCATTATCAAGGTCCCTGAATTATATGTCTGTGGGTAATCCAGTTGTCTTGGAAGCACCTATTGTTAACAATGTAGGTATACAGGTTGATAAAGAAAAAAGATCACATGTAGTTGAACCCACTCCTGTGTTTGATTATGTCACCATACCTATATGGAGTGAAGAGTTCATGCAAGCATCTGTTGCTGCCAAAGAGGAAGATGAAAAGCAACAAGAGACACTAGTTGATGAATCATTGCATGCATCTTCATCCGCTGACAAAGCCAAATCAGACGCTGACACTTGGGATTCAGCCGCTGACAATCTGTTTGGAAATTTATTCTCTTCCTCCAACAGAAATAAATTTGAACATGTTGAAGATCCCATACCCAATGAAGATGTCAATGGCTCAGTTCCAGCTGCTGACAACATATCTCCTAGTTCAAGTGGGCATGAGAGTAGAAATGAAGATGATATTGGTAATAGAATGAAGATGATATTGGTAATATAGAATCCACTATTCATGATAATGCGTTATTTGGGGGAGGAATTCTTACAAAGGTGGCCAAAAATCATCCTCCTACCCAAATAATTGGTGATATTCAGACTCCTGTGCAAACAAGGTGGGCTAAGAAGACTCAAGGTGGATTAATTGCTAATATACACAAGAAAGAAGATACTCCTTTTGTTCAAGAATGTTTGTTTGCATGTTTTCTCTCTCAACTAGAACCAAAGAAGATTTTTGATGCTCTTAAAGAAGAAAGTTGGGTTGAAGCAATGCAGGATGAGCTTCATCAGTTTGCTATTCAAGACGTTTGGGAGCTTGTAGATTGTCCAAGGTATGTCAGGCCTATTGGGACAATATGGGTTCTAAGAAACAAGAAGGATGAAAGAGGCATTGTTATTAGAAACAAGGCAAGATTGGTTGCTCAAGGATATACTCAAGAAGAGGGTATCGACTATGAAGAGGTTTTTGCACCTGTGGTTAGAATTGAGGCAATAAGGATTTTCCTAGCCTATGCTTCCTTCATGGGTTTCAAAGTCTACCAAATGGACGAAGAGTGCATTTTTATGGCACAATCAAAGAAGAAGTCTATGTCATGCAGTCTCCTTGTTTTGAGGATTATGAGCATCCATATAAAGTTTATAGAGTGAAGAAGGCAATGTATTGCCTTCATCAGGCCCCTAAAGCTTGATATGGAACACTTTCCACTTACTTGGTGGACAATGGCTTTAAGAGGGGTACCATAGACCAGACTTTATTTACAAAGCAAGAAGGGAAGGATTTTCTTCTTGTCTAGGTTTATGTAGATGACATCATTTTTGGTTCATCTAACCAAAGAATGAGTGATGATTTCTCCACACTTATCACTGATAAGTTTCAGATGAGTGCTATGGAAGAGATGACCTTCTTTCTTGGTCTATAAGTTCAATAGAAAAAAGATTGTATCTTCATCTCTCGAGATAAGTATGTGGATGAGATTTTGAAGAAATTTGTTTTTTCACCACATGAAAAACGAGCTAACACACCCATGGACCGGGAAAATCCATGTAGAAACACTAGAGATGGTAAAGAGGTAGATTTCAGGCATTATAGATCAATGATTGGTTCATTGATGTATCTTACAGCTTCAAGACCTGATATCATGTTTGTAGTATGTGCATGCGCACGTCATTAAGTGACTCCCAAGAAATGTCACCTTCATGCAGTTAAAAGGATTGTTTAGGTACCTTAGATGCTTTCCCACATTGGGATTGTGGTATCCTAGAGACTCTCCTTTGGAGCTTATTGGCTATTCAAATAGTGATTATGGAGGTGATAATCATGATAAGAGATCCACAACTGGTGGATGTCAATTTCTTGGAAGCAGACTCATTTCTTGGCAATGCAAGAAACAAAAAGTGGTGGCCAATTTAACAACTAAGGCTAAGTATGTAGCTGCTACTGCATGTTGTGGGCAAGTGCTATGGATTTAAAATCAGCTTTTGGATTATGGTACAATTTTATGCATACCAAGATTTTTGTGGATAAATCAGTGCACTTTGCATTATTAGAAATCCTGTACATCATTCTAAAACTAAACACATAGAAATTAGGCATCATTTTATAAGGGATTGCTTTGAAAAAGGTTTAATACACCCAGATAGAGTAGACACAGAAAATAATGTGGCTGATCTTTTGACTAAACCTTTTGATGTAGGGAGGTTCGAGTACTTGGTAACAAGTATTGGAATGATCAATCAATGAAATATGTGTTTTTGGGTTCATTGTATAATATGTACAGGATATGAATTGTTATTATTCCATGTAAATGTGTTAGATTTTCCACTAAATTTTCTGCGTTGACAAAGGCATTTTATCCACTGACACATGGAAAGAAGCCGCTTACAGCCTATGTTAGTTTTTGTGATTTTTCATCTAATCATGCAAGAAGGTGGAGCATTGTGCAATAGGATACAGAGTTGCTTATGGACTCCAAAGCTTACACAAATATTTATTTATGATGGTTGGAATGTTTACATTCCTATCTTGAAGTAAAAATTTGTCATATATATTTCTTTTGCAACCTGTGTAAGTTTAAGGGGAGGTTTAGGAAACCTTTAGATCTTTGGGTACTCATCGAGTGCTCTTATCACAATTCTAGATTGTGTCCACTGGTGAGTGAGGTTTAGGGATAATGAAGACTTTTCTTTTTAAGAATTGTTAGAATTTCTAAACCTTGAGGCACTGTAGCATGGAAAGTTGATTTAACTATGCATGCTGCCAAGAATTTTTGGCCGAGAATTGGGATTGGTTGGTTGGGAGACTTGGTGTAAATAAAAATGGGCTTACCGGGGAGTTACAAAGATTTTATATGAGATAACTTCACTCTAAAGGACTTACTTTAGCAAGGTTCACTTGAGGACAATCATGTCTATCTTGCTTATGCAAGTGTGTATAATTGGACAGAGAATGCTAATTTTAGTCTGTGTCAGAGATGCGTTATCTTCATTAGGGTAAACTTCTTCGTTAAGGTCTTTTTATTTTATTACTTTTTATTTTTTGTCGTTGACACATAAGTGGTTTAGCCGCTAACAAGCACATTTTCAAACGCTGACATGGCAAATTTACACGCTGACAAATATAGCCGTTACCCGCTGACAATTATATTTTGACCATTGAAGAACACTGGGTCCTACCTAGCTGTTTCTTTTGCGATATTTTGGGCCGTAATTTTATGGGATTTGGTAATTTCTTTAAAAGCAAAGAGATAAGTTATTGTTTATCAAGATCTTTATCATTACTTTTTGAATAACTTACCTCTTTTTCAACCAATAGTAGCCTAGTTTTCATTCTATAAATACGCTTCATTATTTTTCAGTAACTTGCATATTTGTCTCATATTTTCTCCATAGCCATACATCTTCATTTTCATTCATCCTAACCTTTCACAAACAGTTTTCATGGCTCCACTATTTAAACCAGCTGGTGCTACTTTGGGATTCAGGGATCAACACAACATGGTTGCCTATCTTGAGGCTGATCTTGATCATCATCCCCAGTATACTGGAATGATTGAGTATCTCTTAGCTTCTAATCTAAGGTATGCTTTGACTTATGCTCCACTCATTCCTATCACACACATCAAACAGTTTTGGAACACTACACGTTCTGAAATAGTTGATGGAGTGATTACATTATCAGGGACTGTTCATGGGACAAAATGGATAGTTACTGAAGCACTTATTCGTCAAGCTTTGCAGCTTGATGATGCTGATGGTGTAACTACCCTTCCTAATGATCAGTTAGAGGAAGGACTTCGAGGCTTGGGATATGATTTTCCCCCAGAGGGAAAAATTAACAAGTATTCAAAACAACAATTTTCCCCAGCCTGGAAGTTCTTAATACATGTCCTCCTACAGTGTCTTAGTCCTAAGTGTACGTCCTTAAATGAAATCAATCAATCATTTGGTTGTATTCTTGTTTGTATGGCCACTGGGCAAAAATATAACTTTTCCCGTATGATCTTTTAGGACATGTTGCACAACAAGGGTACCAAGATGACTCTTGTGTACCCTAGGCTATTAAAAATGGTTTTTGAACAACAAGGTTATTGTCGTAGGGATCATGACAATTTTTATAAGATCCCTACTCAAAATTCTAAAATTTTTCTGTCCATGAACACTCAACCTTTCAGACCCTTACCTTTAACCCGTCCCATGCTGGCTGTTATTCAAGCAGCCCAACACCCCCAGCCTCACCCTAAACCTGAACCTGCCCAAGAACAACAACCACCTTCACCCCATATTGTTGAACAAATGAATATTGATCCCCATCCATCAGCCGCTGACACTCGCGTTTCAGCCTTTGACACACCTGTTAGCCCTATATTTTATATAGTCGAACAAGAATGTAATAGGTCATCTTAGTCGTTAAAAGATCTTGTATTGTAATAGGTTAGTCGGGAAAACCGGGCTTGGACTTTAAGCTAATATTTTCTAAGTTAGGGGCGTAAGCCCAACACTAAGCCAAGCCCGACCCAAGTCACAAACCTACGGCCCATGGAAAGCCCATTGGTTCGTGGGTATATAACCCTCTTTCACATGTGAAAGAGGGTGTTGGTTCATTTCATAAAACACATAGTTTTAGTGTAAACCTTCCACTTCTCTCTCTACTCTCCCTCTCTACTTTTCTACTATTTCTCTCTCTAAATCTTGTGTTATGGATTGATTGGGATTAACATTTGGTATCAAGAGCCTATAGTGGATAGGTGATTGAAGATTCATGTGTTGCGTTCTTGATATTTTCGTGCCTATTTTGATCCAAAAACTCACGTACCAAAAATTTTCTTGTGTTTTTATGGCTTATTCTTGATAAAAATCATCTACTTACTATTGGTAGTGATTTGGTATTGTTCTTTTGGTTAAAAACACAAAATTTTTGGGTGCTTGATTCATTTTTAGGCTAAAAATCACGAATTTGGTGTGTTCTAGTACTATCCGAGAAAAGGGGTAATTTTGGTTTCTTGGTACGATCTGATTGTTGCGATTGCATAAACCCTGGGGGTTTCTACTTGCGATCCAATATCACGATCACTCACTACGATCACAGAGTGCGATCACTCACCACGATCATAGAGTGCGATCAGTCATCATGATCATTGAGTGCGATCACTCACCACGATCATAGAGTACGATCACCAGGTTACGATCACTCAGTACGATCTATAGTACGATCCCTCACTGCGATCACTCACTGCGATCACTCACTACGATCAGAGTACGATCAAGGACTGCGATCAGAGTACGATCTAGTGACTACGATCCAAGAGTACGATTAAGGACTGCGATCAGACTACGATCTAGTGACTACGATCCAAGAATACGATGGGTATTGCGATGGACAGATAAATTTTGTTTGAGAAATTTTTAGACTTAGCCACTATCTAGACTAGTTTCGGAACATAGTTTACACGAAGATTTAAAAAAAAAAAAAGAGTTAAAAAATTTTTAGGTCAAGTAAATTCAAATTTTTTCCCTACTAGTTTTTGGCTATTTCAAACTCAATTTCAAAATTTGGCGATACAAAATTTTTCGGCTTACCGTTTTGTCGGACTGAGGAATTTATTGTCGGACTGAAGATTCTCGGAACTCTACGAAATTTCAACCACACCTCATCACAACAAATCCACTAAGATCTGCAATTCATTCACAAGTATTCACAATGTCTAACAACAACATCAACATTGCAACTGCTAATCAAATTAGTTTGGAACAAGGTGGCAACGGTAATCCACCTGTGCTCACTGCCGGTTGTTACGTTCAATGGAGATCTCGTTTTCTCAGATTTCTTGACGGAAAAGAAAATCGAACTGCTCTTCGTCACTGCCTTGAGAATCCACCTCCAGTTTTTGAATTCAGACCAATTGCCACACAGGCAGAGGATGGTACTTCATCAACTATACGAGCTATGGAGGATTTTGACACATGTCCTGCTGAGAAAAAGAAACTCCTCCAAGCTAAAGCTGATGCTGTAAACTTCATACTTACTGGAATTGATAACGATATCTATTCCACAGTTGATGCATGTCCTAATGCTATGGAAATGTGGAATGCAATTCATCGATTAAAGCAAGGTGAGTCGATCAACGTTCAAGATCTCGAGACTAATCTACTTTGGGAGTTTGGAAAATTCACATCAGAAGATGGTGAATCCATTGACTCATATTACTCGAGATTCTACAAAATGATGAATGAGCTTGTCAGAAATCAGTGCACCATCTCCAATCATCATGCCAATGTTCAGTTTCTACTTCAACTCAAACCGGAATGGCAAAGGTTTGTGACTTTGGTCAAACAAAGGGAGGATATAAAGACTATATCTTACCACAAACTTTATGACATATTGAAACAACATCAGAATGAAGTGAATGAACTTAGGGCTGAAAAGGCAGAACGATCTGCGAACTCTATTGCTTTTGTGGCTGCTACTTCAACAAAACCCGTTCCCCGTCAACAACTACCTATTCATTCCTCAAAGTCATCTAGCTCATCCATCAAACCACCAGCTGCTGCTAAACACAAAGCAAAAGCAATTGTCCCCACTCCACCTCCAAAATATGACACCGAGTCAGATGGAGACAGTGATGATGAACAAACTTCAAGGGACAAGAAGATTGAGGAACTCATATCTTTACTCACCACAACTTATAAGAAGATCTACAAACCTACCAACAACAACCTCAGATCATCATCTAATTCTAGATATAAGGAAATTGATCATGCACCTAGGTATGATCGTGATGCTAGGTATGATAATCAGAGGATGCCGAATCAAGTTGGGGCTAGAGACACTGTAGGCACTCCGGTTGTGCAAAAGACTGGGATTTAATGCTTCAACTGCAAGGGTTTTGGGCACATGGCTAGGGAATGCAAGAAGCCAAAACGGGTTAAGGACTCAGGGTATCACAAGGAAAAGATGCTGCTGTGTAAGAAAGAAGAAGCAGGAATTCCACTCACAGCAGATGAAGTTGACTGGCGTGATGACACTGATGATGAAGTCGATGATCAAGAGTTAGAGGCACATTATGTGTACATGGAAAAGATTCAAGAAGTGATCCTGGAGACTGATGATACTTCTGGACCCATCTATGATTCTGAGCCACTTGAAAAGGTACCATCACATGATAACTATAATGTGTTTGCTAATGAACGACGGCATCCTGAACAACCCGAAAGCATCAATGACACATATGTTATGGACACGGAGGACAACAATGTCTCTACGGATTCATAGCATATGTGTAATGATGACGGAAAAGCTGTTCAGGATACTGACTCGGATGAGGACCGTGATTTGCTTGCGTCTATTATTGATTCTTTAAAACATGAAATTGAGGAAAACAAAGAGGCTAACAAACGTTTGAAGCAAGCAAACACATCCTTAGCCGAGGAGATAGACAGGCTTAAAGAGTGTGATTATGTAAAAGAAACTGATCGACGGGTTGCAATAGCTAATGGTTTGGTATATGAACGTAAGGTGCTCAACGAACAATATTGTTCTAAAGTAACACACGAAATTCATATGTCAAAACAGAAGATATCGAAACTTGAAGAACAACTGCTGCTACATAAACTCCAAATTACTGAATTAGAGTCGGTTAACAAAGAACAAACTGAGCTTTATAAAACTCGTGAAGAAAAGGATATTGAAAAAATTCTTGCTTTGGAAAAGAGAGTCGACACGTTAAACAACATTGTTTACAAAACGGGTCAGTCTATTCAAACTATGAATATGCTCAATAGAAATATGAAAACGAGTTTTGTCAAGCCTGAATATCTCAAGAAATCTCAAAGTACCAAGCCTGCTCTTTATGATATCGGCTGTTATGTTGATAATCTTGCTCTTATGCTTTCCCCTGACTGCGACGAAATCATTCGTCAACAAGAAGAAAGTCGATCAAACTTAAGTGATTTAATAAACCTTTCTGATTCTGATAATTATATTAAGTTTGTTCCTCAAAAAGAACTTTCCAAAGAACAAAAGATGTACAATAGTGTTCCACCACCAAGTGATGAACCCCAAAAGAAAGTTTCTTTAAAAAGGAATTTCAAAAAGCAATCAATTTTGTTAGAAAAGCGAATTTTGGATGAAAGACGTAAATGGGATGAGAAAAGCAAAAGTGTTCAGCAATTTGAGTTTATAAAACAAGGCGTTTTAAATTTGTACAAAGGTGTCGTCGACTATGAAAAAGTTTCTAGGGATACCATTTGGAATATTAAACCTAACCCACAAGTAGAAGTCGTCATTCAACAATGTATTGTTCCAACCATTGATGATCTTTCAAAAAATGTGGAAATGTTTTATACAGCTCTCACTGAGGAAATGTTAACTGATTTAAGTTATGTTAAATCTCTTGAAGATGAAGTTGATTTTCTCCAAACTAAATTAAAGACACAAGAACACCAACTTTCTAACGAAATTGATCGACTTTCTAAGGAATATTTTTGTGCTGACCATATGAATGCTATACTTGGTGTGTATACCGATCTTGATCAATATTGTCATGTAGCATGTCTAGTGTCAGAATCGGACGCGAAATGTCGCAATCTTGAAGTAGAGCTTTCGAAACAAATTCAGTCATATAACAAACTTTCGAAAAGTTTTTCTCAACTTGAGAAACACTCCATTTCTCTTGAACTTGCTTTACAAAAAGGTGAAAAATCTCATAATCATAAAAAGTGTCAAGAAATGTCAGCTTCTTCGTTTCGTCTACTAAATGAAAAAGATTTCGAAATAAATGATTTGAAAGCTCAGCTAAAAGAAAGGGACATAGCCATAAGTGAGTTACAGAAACTCATTGAGAAAATCAAAGGAAAGTCTGTTTTGGGTAAACCATCCGCTGTTCGGCAACCGAATGCGGTTAAATGCCCTAAATCATCTATTTTGGGACAATCCCTACAGACTTTGCCTAAGATAGGAAATGATAAGAGCACTAATGTGATAGCACCTGGAATGTATAAGATGAACACTAGGTCCACTCAAACTGGAACAGCGCAGTTACCTCAGAATACTAGGAAAACTAATCAACGTGTGTCTTCTTCTACAGGAGTAAATCCCACTACTAGTGTTAGCGGACCACAGCTTAAGAGCACTAGAGTTGAAGATAGAGTCATGCCTAACAATAGTTAAGGGAAGAAGAATGAAGTAGAAGATCACCGTAGGAATTTTAAGTTTTCTAAGAATAAAACGTCTGTAACTGCATGTAATGACAGTTTAAATGCTAAGACCTCGAATGTTGAATTTGTTTGTGTTGAATATGGCAAATGTGTTCGTACTTTCAATCATGATGCTTGTGCTCTTAATTATAATGGCGTGAATACTAGAACTAGGAAGCCTATTCGTATGCCCACTAGTACTAGTGAACCCACAAGAAATTTGAACCAATCCACTGAGCAACCACTTAAGAAACTAAGTGCGTTAGAATCCACTACTCTACGTAAACAAAGCAGGTTAAAGAAGCTTTATGAGAACATGATTAGGACATGTACACGGGGGTATTCAAGATTTACACCACCCGGATACAAATGGGTACCTAAGACAACCCCCATTCTAATTGGGTCTATGAATGTTAGCTTGCCTTTAGAATCTAGGTCCACTACTATTTTGGAACCCGTTTCTATCAAGGGCTCCCATTTGTCAAATGCTACATTGTCTTCTAATTCTTCTGCAGCTCGTCGAACTCATCCTATTCATAATTGACTCCGGGTTCACAAAGCACATGACGGGCAATCTCAAGCTTCTCATTAACTTCGTGGAGAAGTTTCTGGGTACGGTACGGTTTGGAAATGATCAAGTTGCACCGATACTCGGATATGGAGACTTGGTTCAAGGGAATATCACTGTAAAACGGGTTTATTACGTCGAGGGACTGAATCACAATTTATTCTCGGTTGGTCAATTTTGTGATGCGGATTTGGAAGTGGCTTTTAGGAAATCTACTTGCTATGTTAGAGACTACGATGGGAATGACCTTCTTACAGGTTCTCGTGGTTCTGATCTCTACACAGTAACTCTTCAAGACACATCTTCAACAAATCCAATTTGCTTAATGGCTAAAGCGTCATCATCTCAAGCATGGTTATGGCATCAACGATTGTCACATCTCAACTTTGACACCATCAACTTGCTTTCGAAGAATGATATTGTGACCGGTCTTCCTAAGTTGAAATTCGTCAAAGACCATCTTTGTTCTTCTTGTGAGTTGGGGAAAGCAAAACGGAAGTCTTTCAAAACAAAGACTACCCCAAGCTCAAAAGGACGATTGGAACTTCTACACATGGATTTATGTGGTCCCATGCGTGTAGAGAGTATTAACGGGAAAAAGTATATTCTAGTGATTGTTGATGATTACTCTAGATACACATGGACTTTCTTCTTAAGGTCCAAAGATGAAACACCAGAGGTTCTCAAAAACTTTCTCAAGATGATACAACGCAATCTTCAAGCTCAAGTCTTAACCGTAAGAACGGATAGGGGTACTGAATTTTTGAACAAGAACTTGCAATCTTACTTTCAAGAAGAAGGCATCGAACATCAAACGTCTATTGCTCGAACTCCTGAACAAAACGGCGTTGTCGAAAGACGGAACCGTACTTTGGTTGAGGCTGCTCGAACAATGCTTTCTGCTTCAAAATTACCGCTATTCTTCTGGGCTGAAGCAATTGCAACTGCCTGTTATACTCAGAATCGTTCTCTCGTCATCCCTAGACATGAAAAGACACCTTACCACATCATCAATGGCAGGAAACCAACTGTAAAATTCTTTCACGTATTTGGATCTTTATGCTACATCCTTAAAGACGGTGAGAATCTCGACAAGATGAAAGAAAAAGGTGATGCATGTATTTTTGTGGGGTATGCTACATTGTCGAAAGGATATCGGGTCTATAACAAGAGAACAAAGATCATTGTCGAAACAATTCATGTGAACTTTGACGAATTGCCACAAATGGTACTTGATCACAACAGCTCAAGTCCCGCTCCTCAATGTCCAACAATGGCACCTACACACAACAGTGTACGTCCCGTGCAAGAATGTCAAGAAAATACTCCTACAGCAGAATTGACGAATTCGACACATATGAATGAGTTGGTTGATTTATATGATCCAATGTTTGATGAATATTACTATGGAAACAATCAAGTTGTGTCAAAGCCTTCCGCTGTCAATACTGCTAATGCACCTGAACAAAATCAACAAGACACAATTGCTTCTACTTCAGCAACCGTTGCTCAAGAGAATATTCCATTGGATACTCAACAAACTCCAGAAACAGTCATACAACCAACATCACCAACCGTCAATGCTGAAGGAGGTAACAACAATCAAGCAGTCGATGCACAACCTGACAATGAAGAATTTATCAATCCGTTCGGTACATCGGTACACGAAGTCGGAGAGTCTTCTACTCAACATGTTGATCCGTCCAACATGCATACATTCTACCAACCATATCCATCCACTCACCATTGGACACGTGATCATCCATTGGTGCAAGTCATTGAAAATCCTTCACAACCAGTTCGAACACGCAGACAACTCGAAACCGATGGCGATGTGTGTATGTATGCACTCACCATGAGTTCAACTGTACCTTCAAACATCAAACAAGCCAAGACTGATCATGCGTGGATTGAATCAATGCAAGACGAAATTCATCAGTTTGAACGCCTAAATGTTTGGGAACTTGTTGACCGACCTTATGGAATGTCAAATTTAGATTTCAAATGGATCTGGAAAAACAAACTGGATGAAGAACAAACCATCATCAAAAACAAATCTCGTCTTGTGGTTAAGGGATACCGTCAACAAGAAGGCATAGACTACGATGAATCATTCGCTCCCGTCGCTCGTTTGGAAGCAGTCAGGATATTCCTTGATTATGCTGCACATAAGGGCTTCACGGTTTTTCAGATGGACGTCAAAACAGCTTTTCTCAATGGTCATTTGAAGGAAGAAGTGTATGTGAATCAGCCGGAAGGATTCGTCGATCCTCATCATCCTGACAAAGTCTATCGTCTCAAGAAGGCTGTATATGGACTTAAACAAGCTCCAAGGGCATGGTACGAAGAACTTTCAAACTTCTTGGTGTCCAAAGGATTCTCCAAAGGTTCTATTGATCCTACTCTGTTTACTAATAAATATGGGGATGACATAATGCTGGTGCAAGTTTATGTTGATGACATTATTTTTGGTTCTACGAACCCAAAACTTTCAAAAAGTTTTGAAAAATTAATGCACAGCAGATTTGAAATGTCAATGATGGGGGATCTAAAATTCTTTTTAGGCCTCCAGATTCATCAATCCCCACGTGGTATCTTCATTAACCAAGCTAAGTATGCTCAAGAGATACTTAAAAAGCATGGTATGACCTCATGTGCTCGCGTTGGTACACCATTGTCGACCACATCCCTAGACGCTGACTTGTACTCATATCCCGTAGATCAAACGCGATATCGCAGTATGATCGGGTCACTTATGTACCTTACAGCCAGCAGGCCTGATATTCATCATGCCCAATGCTATTGTGCACGATATCAAGCCAGACCCACTCAAAAGCACCTCAAAGAGGTTAAACGGATCTTTCGGTACCTTAAGAATACCATTCACATGGGACTCTGGTATCCGAGGGAAACCGTCTTTCATCTAACAGCTTTTTCAGATTCTGATCACGCAGGTTGTCTTGATAGTCGAAAAAGCACTTCTGGTAGCATACAATTTCTAGGGGAAGACAAGCTTGTCAGCTGGTCGTCAAAGAAGCAGGATTGCACCTCGCTCTCATCAGCTGAAGCAGAATATGTGGCTCTATCCGCGTGTTGTGCTCAAGTCCTCTGGATGAGAACTCAACTCACGGATTATGGCTTCCACTTTGATAAAATACCTATGTATTGTGACTCAAAGTCGGCCATAGCCATATCTTGCAATCCGGTTCAGCACACCCGCACCAAGCACATCGACGTCAGATATCACTTCATCAAGGAACAAGTGGAACGTGGCATCGTGGAATTATACTTTGTCAGAACTGAGTACCAGCTGGCAGACTTGTTTACAAAAGCTCTATCGAAAGATAGGTTTGTGTATCTCGTTGGCCGTCTTGGTATGAAGTATATGACTCCAGAAGACTTGGAGGTTTTGGCAAATGAAGCTGCTTGATATTCCCTCATAATGACTTCTAGGCGCATCACAGCTTAGAACTCGGACCTCAACTAAGGAAAGTTTATCTCGGACGATAACTTATCCTTCTCAACGAGAAATTCATATTTCTCGGTCATGAGCTTCTCATAAAAACATTCAAAGTTTTTAAGTTCATGAAAAATGATTTCTAAGTAAATGTCAAATTAGAACTCGAACTTCAACTTAAGGAAAGTTTATCACGGATGATAACTTATCCTTCACAACGGGAAATTTATTTTTCTCGGTCATGAGCTAGCCACAAAACAATCAAAGTTTTGACCTCATGAAAAACGGACCCGAAAGGGGAGTGTACGTTTCAGTGCGCTTTCCCTAATCAATAGAAGAGAAGTCTTCTATCCTGATAATTTTAAAACCGTTGAACACAATGTTTCAAGAATTTCTCAAAAGGTTTTTCTAAATCTTTCAAAATTGTATGTTCAACACTCCCTTCCTCATAAGTGGTTTTTATATCTCAAAATTGTCATATGTTATTTTGATCAATTTTTGAGGGTGAGCGTTTTAAAATCAAGCCTTTTAATGTTGTTGGGTACATCTCTAAAATTGTCATATTTTATGTATCCAACACATTCCGAAAATGATATGAAATTGTCAAATGTAATATATTATATCGGAAAAGGCATCTCAACTCCGTACCTCAACATATTTTGTGGTGTCGTTTTTCTAAAATTTTGTCAAATTTTGTCTTAAGACACACATATATTGTTTAGGGGGAGCGACCCGACTGAAAATGTTCCATGATTCATGCGTGCACACATGTTTCTCTCCCGTTGATTTTTCGGAAAATGTCATATTTTAATCAATTAAGATCTCTAATATTATATTTTTATATTAGAGATAGGGGGAGAAAATGTGATTAAAATGTAATATATCGCAACATGTGATCTTAAAGACTCAAGTGCAACTCTTTCCTTCACATGCCAAACTATTTCGTATATCGATGCATGTGTGTAGGGGGAGCTTTATTGGAAATGTAAAACTTTCAAAGTGTTAAAAGTTTTGATTTTTATCAAACACTTTGAATGGTTTTCAATGGTTTTATGGTTACGATCTTTACCCAAAACAACCTACTGTCCACGACGGAACGATGGAGTCAAAAGGTGGTTTAGGATAGGAAACTAAGTCCTATGATCCAACCAGAACCGGAGGGATCTACCCAAGGACATTCCATAGCTAGAAATAGTTGTCCTTAGGAAAGATGGAGTTGAATGAAGCTGAATGCGGACCAAGTACTTAAGTTAGCACTGGAACAATCACAACAAGGTGCTAATGATGACGTATTGGTAAGCATTGAAGGAGTTGAATATTCTATGCAACTTAGGCAGAAACCGGGTCAATACATCTATTGAAGACAAGTCATCATGGACCCAGTGATGCAATGCACAACCCTTCCCAGCCATTCGAGTTTCTCTCAAAAGAAACTTGTCTCATTGTCACGGAGATCAACACGTATCTATTAACTTTCTCACTCCGAGTCAGTTAATATTGAAAAGGTGGCAGTCTGCTCCAGCCTCCGATTACCAAAATGCACTTATTGAGTCTAGAGCCAAACGAGATCAATTTATCATCTCATTAGGACACAATCGAGTCCTATGCATTATCCTTGTGATATTACCAGAACATCTGAGTGATACGATTCACAATGAAGATGGAAATCCTGCTTGAGCCAGCATCAAACAAGCTCATGGTAGGTAACTTGTGCGATTCTACACGAATCAAACTTGTGAGAAATGGAAAGCAACTAAGTTTGGATTCTTAATTGAATCAAACTTGATTCCAGGTTTCTTCGCAAAATCCATGTGATCTTGCCAGAACATTCAGAGCGACACTCATTAGTGTTCACAGTGACGAATAGAAATCCTTCCAGTGTCAACATCAAACAGCACTGCGGTAGGTAACTCGCAAGATTCTCTATGAATCAAGCTTGTGACAAACTGGAAAGCAACAATGGTGCGATTCTTTTAGAATCAAACTTGTTCCAGGAAATATGAATTGACGACTCTAATCAGACGGATAATTTATCCTTATGATTCACTCTTTACGTTCGCAGTCTGCTTTGAGACGGTCGAGTAAAGAGAACTGGCTACTACCACCGGGAAACCCTGTCAAGGAGGTTCTTAATCGAATCTATCTGATCACAGGTACGGTATTTAATACCGTTTAACGGTCTTCACCGACCGGAGGTAAAACACTACCGAGTTAGGGTGAAATGTTCAAAGCCATTTCATCCGTGTCTATATATGTTGTTGCATATCAAGAAGGTGGCGTAGCTGTGCAACCGATGTCGATTCAGAAGTCACAAGAGCACAAGATGGCGATAATCAAGATACCTAAGAATGTACGAATGTAATAGGTCATCTTAGTCACAAGGAGTACAGATGAAGATCTCAAGCACTCAAAGTCAAATGACAAAGGCTCAAGATAAAGATCACGAAAGCATGAAGGAACAAAGTTGTTACAATCAAGATCAAGATACAAGACCAAAGAAGGAAGATCTCCTCTACAAGAATGTATTCACTTAACCATCTTATGTTTTATAAGCATTTTAAGATGACCGATACATTGGGGGAGATTGTTAGCCCTATATTTTATATAGTCGAACAAGAATGTAATAGGTCATCTTAGTCGTTAAAAGGTCTTGTATTGTAATAGGTTAGTCGGGAAAACCGGGCTTCGACTTTAAGCTAATATTTTCTAAGTTAGGGGAGTAAGCCCAAGACTAAGCCAAGCCCGGCCCAAGTCACAAACCCACGGCCCATGGAAAGCCCATTGGTTCGTGGGTATATAACCCTCTTTCACATGTGAAAGAGGGTGTTGGTTCATTTCATAAAACACATAGTTTTAGTGTAAACCTTCCACTTCTCTCTCTACTCTCTCTCTACTTTTCTACTATTTCTCTCTCTAAATCTTGTGTTATGGATTGATTGGGATTAACAACACCCATCTCACCCGCTGTCACCTCACCACCCCAAACACATGTTCACCAATTGACCTCCTCATCTGAACCCATTGATTTTTGCCTGGAGAAAAGACAAAGGGCTACTGGAGTATTCTCCTCTAGTGTTCCTAGCCATGAAGCTAAGAGAATTTTGTTTGATGAATCCATGTTGAGGAGTCAAATCCCAATTTTGGAGGAGGGCAGTCTGCAACCACTTTCTATTATGGAATTGATGGCTATCTGCATTGGTTTGCAAAAGTACAATGTAGAACTTATACAGAAAGTCACTGATCAAGGCCTTGAACTCAATCAATTGAAGGAGAGGATAGTTGTTTTAGAAGCTACTGGTTCAAGGAAAAGGAGAGCTATGGTGTTGTCCTCTGAAGATAATTCTTACAAAGAGGAGGAATTACCTACTAAACCATTTAATGTGAGTGAGAAAGGGTCCCATGAAGGTTCGTATGGGACAAAGGAGGTAGCTGAGGAGCTTATAGGGTTAAAAGAACAAGCTACTACCCTTTTGATTACTCCTATGAAGCAGTCTTTCACAGAAATGATGCTACAAGCAAGTGGACTATCAGCCGCTGACTAAGGTAATTTGAACGCTGACACGCCTATTTCAGACGCTAACAGGATTCCTGGTGTGACTGGTGTATCCCAACCACTATTTATGATCAAGGAGCCTTCCACACAGGTAACACCTACTACTTTGCCTCTTATTGATCCATTAGATAAGGGCAAAGCTATTTTGGTAGAAGAGGATGTTCCCAAGGATGTAGCCCAACAAAAGGTTGATGCTATGCTAGCTCAACAAATTCATGAGCAAGAAAGGAAGGGGCTTGGGAAAGGTGCTATTGAAGCTCAGATTCTTTCATCTGAATCTGAGAGTGATGAAAAAGTTGGTTCTGGTGATGAAGAAGAAGATAGTGATCATGGTTCTAATATTGTTTTGGAAGAACCAGAAAACTTAGAGTATGGGGAGAATGATGTATCCTTGGAAAGGATTAGGTTGCTTAAGATGCATATTGATTTTGAGATACCTACTATTGCTGATATATATTTTAGGTATGAGAGAGAAGTATTGGAGAACCTTGAGGTCTCTCTAACTGACAAGGTTTGGGGACTGGAAATAATGATGAGAGTTCAAGGTGATTGTCAAGTCATTTTGAAGAACAGGGCAGATAGGGTTTTAAGGGAAAACAAGACTGCAAGGAGATAACTGTACTACATGCTTCTAAGATGTCATCAAACAGGTTAGACATATGCAAAATTGAAGAAGCTATCCTTTGAGCAGTTGGAATGTTTTGCCAATCCAATACGGGATTCTGTGTGTGAGGCAGACACTTATAGGTTGTTGTTTGAAAGACAGGAAGAGATTGAGGAGGAATTGAAGCTAAATAAGGCATCTGTTATGCCTAAACCATTGAAGAAAGGATTCAAGCTAATATTCCCAGTACTTGATCAGTTGAATCCACATGAAGTAGTTTTGAAGAGGAACATGATACTTTCTCCATTGATGGCATCTGATTTAGCTGCAGTTGTACCTCTTGATTTCAAGAATCCAATCATTAAGTATGAAGAAGATTATGTTGGATTCTGGGTGATCATAAGGGCTGGTGGTAAGGTACATACATTTTCTTCCTTGGTTTATTTGTTTGCCAGTTTGGATAGAGAAGATGTGGAAACTCTTTGGAATTTGATGAAGGAGGTATATGAGGCTGAAGCTCCTTTATCATAGATGGGAATAAAAATCTGGACAACATTTAGAAGAATGTTTGCCCTTGATGTTGATGATCCAGTTTGGTTGAATCTGGATGATTTGAGTAGCTTGACGTGGCATTTGTATTCAGCTGCTGGTGTGTTTCATCTTAGCACTACAAAGTTTGGAGAGTACTTGTTGATAGATGAGAAGTATCCACTATCACAAGAATTATTGAAGAAGTTGTTCACCACCAAGCTTGAAGTTGATTACACCAGTGATGTTAGCATGGACTTTATGAGGTTTATATATTCCCAGATTAAGGAGTAGGTTTTATTTGTAAGAATCCTCTTTGTATTTTGTTTTTATTCAGAAACTTGAGTATTAGTATAAATATCAAGTTTAGGGGAGGATTGTTGGGAATAAAATTAGCTAAGGCACTATGCCGCTGACAAAGGGATATTTGACGCTGACAAGAGTAATTAAGGCGCTGACAGATTGGACGCTGACACGAGATATCAAGGCGTTGACAAAGGAAATCCCAGCTATATCAATCTACTTAGTCAACACGTTTTGTATACTTAGGAAAAGATATGTTCTACATAGTATTCTTATTGTTATCTTTTCTTAAAGTAGTTGATAGGTAGATTATTGTTCAAGACTCCTTATGTTATAAATGAAGGTCTTAGGGTTTGATATCGATATACGTTTTCCACACTTTCATTATACACAATCATTATTATCAATCGAAGTGAAAGTTTGATATACATACTTTGTTTTTCTTTGTTCTTTGTTTTAAGTGTTAATTCCACATAACACTTAGACTATTGATCACACAAAGTTTCTCTACGTATTACTCTTGATTTATCTCGATAATACAAAGCTAATCGATCTAAGTCTGGGATCAACATCCACAACTCATACTTTTTCCTTATCCTAAATAGCCTGACGAAATCATCCCCACAAAATCATCACATCACCAGTATCGTCGCTTCTAATCACCACCATCACGGTTGCCACCACCACTATCAACACCACTCACCACCACCGCTACTCATCCCCACCACAACCATTAACACCACCGCTGCTATCACCACCATCAACACCATCCACCACCACCGCTGCTATCACCACCATCCACACCACCGTTGCTAGCACCACCATTTCACCACAACCACATCATCTACACCACCACAACCACTCACCACCACCCCCTCCTTTTAATTAGTTTAACAACTTGTAATTATGTTTTACGCAATTAGAAGAAAAAGGTAAGGTTTTGGAAACCATAACTCGTAAGAAAGATATAATTGTGCTACTTAAGGTTGCAAAATAGTGACACATGACATGAAACACAACAAAAAACCAAAATAAATCGGTTAGAGGGGCCTAAAGAGTTACTTATTCATATGCCTAACCCGTAAACCAATTATACTTAAGTGGCCCGAGAGACAGTTGAAATAGGTTGAGTTCGCTTTAAGCTTCGGTTAATTGTTTCGCTTTAAACTGTTTTTTAATTAAGGGGAGATTATTTAATAAAAAGTAGTTATTAAAAAGGTAAAAGTGAAAATAGGTAATAAGGAAAAAAGAAAAGAAAAACTAGAAACACTAGAAAAAACAGCAGAAGAAAAAGAAACCCTAGAAAGTTGCGTCTTCGTTCGAATATTTAATTTCCAAAGCAAAGCAATGGTTTGTTTTATTATTATTATTATTTAAAATTAAGTTGTTTAGTAGCAGTATTTGTTTTAACTTTTAAATAATGATGATGCTTATATTAATAATTCCATGTTAATATCATCATAGTTTTGTTATTATTGTAGTTATTTTATTTTAAATTAAAAATCCCAATTGAAATTGCAATTTTTGACTTCTGCTGTTTGAAATTTGATTTTTATAAGTTATTTTGTTGTTGTTGTCATATCTAATTTATCATAGGAGTAGAATTGAAACAAGTGGATAGACACATACTCCATCGATCTTAAAATTACAATCCACATTACTATTTTTGGACGTCCCAAATTAATTGTCTACTTTTAAAAACAGAAAAGAAATGTAAATTAAGTTTATCATAGCACCCTTATTTGAAGGTATTATTACAATAAATAAGTTGTAAATTAATTGGTTGGAGATAAAATTGTCATTGTGTAAAAAGTAAAAGAGAGAAAGCTGAAAAGTGATGTTTTTATTAAACTACGTGTTTTTGGTCGATGGACAATAATTATGAGACGGAGGGAGTACATGTTTAGGAAAACAATTAACAAGTTAACTATAAAGTTTACGACCTTTCCAACTCTAATAATTTCTTTATTTGCAGGAGATGTTCTCGGTGTCATATGTTTTGGCTTTGATAGCAACATGGTATGTTACTTCCTTTGGTTTTAGGGTCTTCTACGCCGCTGTAATGTCGTTTTGCAGATTGTTTCCAGGGTACGTACATGCCACGTATTGCTCATATGTCCACTCCTTTCCTCTTTTATGATGCAAAACACCTAACCTGATTCTGTTTTCAGCCAAGGACAACATATCGAGAGATTTTTTAAGAAGTTCACAGACGACGGACTTAAGTTCATGGGGGTGCTGCAATCGCTACGATTGGTGTTGGTAAAGGCATGGAAATCCTCGACACTCACCACTCACCATTATTTACCTTGGAGTTTTGAATATCATAGGCTTGTTAAGTTTCTCTCTTGCCCCATCTAACGGCAATCGTGACATCTTCATCTTCTATTCCTTTCTCAGCATCAGTGTGTTGGAATTTAATCTGTGAACCCTAATTTCATAAAGTGTCACATCTTAAATAGGATACAAAGATAGAGGCTTAGCCCAAGATAGCTAAGTCACAGATAAGATCATTATAGGACAACTAAGAAGATTACATTTAGACACCTAATGATGACTAAGTGATTGGCAATCTTCCAATATCCTTGTAATCTTCCAGTATTGACAATCTTCAAATCTTCCATGCTAACACTCCCCGCAGTCCGAGCGGCGAAATTGCAAAGGCTCGGACTGAAGAAGAAAACAAAGAAATAAAACTAAAACGGGATAATTTTGTTGGAAATACGTTTTACGTATTAAGAAGGATCGGTCACTCCAACGATAGTCCATGTAATAGCTTGTAGTTTAGTTACATGTCTTTATTTATCAAACAAGAACAAGCCTAGCCTACAACATGTGTAGGCCGGCCCAAAATGTAAGCCCAAGCCCATGACAAGGGCTTGGGTATATAAACCCTCTCCTTTGATGGAGAGGGTGTGGTTTTTCATAATTTACACATAGTTGTTCTTAACTTTCTCTCTCTAGAAGTGTGAAATCCACCATCTTTCTATCTCTTTCTCTCTCTAAAAACATAAGTATAGATTTACAAATCTACAAATGGTATCAGAGCTTGGGATGAAATATAGGTTTGTTTGTGTGATTCGTATGCTCTTATAAGCATTTCGTGGCTTTTTGAGTTCATTTTGCCGAATCATCAAAATTTTTTTTGTGTTTGTTCGTGATTTCAAGAAGCATAACGTATTCAGTCGGATTGTAGTGTTTTTGGTGTCTTGATTTTGGTTAAAACACAATCTTTCTTGGATCAAAAGTGAAAAAAGGCTTTGTTCTTCATTCCGAAATTTAAGCAGAAACATCCATCGGAAAGTACAAATTGTACTTGGGCTTCCATCGCAATAACCGTCCATCGGAAAGGGATTGGTTTCTACATTGCGATCGTGGGATTTTTATCACTTATTCCGATCTGAAGCTATTGCGATCTGAGATTCCGACGGGTATAAGGAAGTATTTTAGGTCGTTACTCTGCTCGAATTTTCTCAGCTACTTTGCGATCTGGGTATTGCGATCTGAGTATTCCGATAGTTCATTGCGATCTGAATCTGTACGATAGGACTTTGCGATCTGAATTATTGCGACAGCTTTGCATTGCGATCTAGGCATTTCGATACCAACAACATTTCGACAGTTCCATATTCCGATCTGGTATTACGATCTGACATTCCGATCTGGTATTACGATCTGACATTCCGATCTGGTATTACGATCTGGCATTCCGATAATCACAATTTTTTCCATAAAAAAATTTCGAGAACATATTTTAGGGGATTTTAACATTGTTTCTCGATTTTAACTCACAACAACACAAAAATATTTAACCTTATTTCATTGTTCGATCAACTTTGTAAATCTTAACTTATTGAAATGGAGTATACATCTCTTACGGATAAGTCCATCCTCTCGGGTACGGATAATCGTCCACCAATGTTGGTGAAGACTATGTATGAGGAATGGGCTTCCCGAATGGAACTTTATATGTTGAACAAGGAGAATGGACATCTAATTTGGGCATCGGTGCTTAATGGACCATTAGATTATGGTACTGTGACGGAAGGTACGACCACTCGTCCTCGCACAACGGGTGAGTTGACTGGAGATATGAAGATTCAAGATAAATGTGATAAGTATGCTACAAATATCATTCTCCAAGCTCTTCCTCCAGATGTCTACAAACTGGTCAGCAAACATAAAGTTGCCAAAGAGTTATGGGATAGAATTCGTGTTCTAATGCAAGGCACCTCGTTAACTAAACAAGAACGAGAGTGTAAGCTTTATGATACTTTTGATAAGTTTACCTATGTGCCAGGGGAAACTCTCAATGATTACTATCTGAGATTTACCCTATTGTTGAATGAGCTTAACATCTATGGCATGGCAATTCCTACCTTTCAATTGAACACCAAGTATTTGAACACTCTTCCTCCAGAATGGAAAAAATACGTGACGGATGTTAAATTGGCTAAGGACTTGCATAACACCAATGTGGATCAACTTCAAGCTTTTCTTCAACAACATGAATGCCATGTGATCGAGGCTCGGTTGTCTACACCTCAAGTTCATGATCCACTTGCAATGTATGCTTCTCAACAAAACATGGCTTATACTTATCAACAACCATCATACTTGCAGCAGCCACAACCACACATCTATCAGCAACCACAGCAACCATCTTATCAACCACCAATGATGCCACAGCAAGAATATCAACAAAGTGTTCATCAACAAGCTTTTCAACAGCAACCACCATATCAAACATCACCATCACAAGCCAACACTTCTCCATTGGGCTATACTCCTCAGCAAGGATATTTTCCAATTGAAGCACAACCAGCACAAGCTTTCTACTCTAATGAACTTCCACCAATCCAAGCACCGGTCTTTACTCCAAATGATACGCCAGCTGATGTTCTAAACCATCTCACCGCATACTTGTCAAAACTTGTTGCAACTAGAGGATTTCCACCAACAAACAATCAGCTCCGCACCTCTTCAAATCCTCGACAACAAGCCACTGTTCAAGATGGTCAAGTGACGGTGCAACCTATTCAGGGAAGGCAAAATTCATATGGACCTCCTACAAGGACTGGGAACAATCAAGCTGTGAATTCTCAAGCTAGTGGAAATGGGAGTCCTATTGGTCCTAAGAAGGTTGTGACTTGCTACAATTGCCGAGGACAAGGTCATATGGCTAGGGATTGCACTCAGCCGAAAAGGAGAAGGGATGATGCATGGTTTCGTGAGAAGATGTATTTGGTTGATGCTCAGTCTAAGGGGAAGATTTTGGATTCAGAGGAGTTGGCATTTTTGGCAGACCCAGGGGCAGCAGATACTGAAGGCATTGCGGTCGTTTCTACTTCTAATGCAGCTTATCAAGCGGATGATCTTGATGCATACGATTCGGATTGTGATGACATTCACTCTGCCCAAGCTGCTCTCGTTGCTAATCTCTCTCACTACGGTTCTGATGTCATCAGTGAGGTACCAACTACATCTAATAATATTGATGATAACCAACATCAAGTTGGGCATGAAAATGACAACCTCGAACAGCATTCGGGAACTAGTAACTCAAATGCTGTGGTATCCAATTCTACACATTTGAGTGAACCTCAACCAAATGCTACGACGGGTATGGAATCTTATGCTCAACATGATTTGGTCATGGTGCCTAAACATACTATTGATCAAATGCATATGGCCCTCAGACAATCCGTAGATACGAATTCCACCCTAACTGCTGAGCTTGCGTTGCATAAAGAAAAGGTCAAAACTTTTGAAATGGTCCCTCAAGAAGAGAAAATAACATGTTCTGAATTTGACCAATTTCGTTTTGAAAAGATTGAATACTTGAAAGAAATAGAATCATTAAAAGCTAATCTTTCCAATGAATTAAAAGAAAAAGAGTCGGTTGTCAATGATTTTCAGAAACTTAAATTGGATTTCGAAACTCTCGAGTCTAAAAAGGTTGAATCGGAAATTAATGCTACCAAACTTCTTAAATTCAAAGAACAACAGCTTTTAAAACAATACGCTTCCACAGAAAAGGTTCACCTCGTAACTAAATCATTTAAAGAATTCGAACTTAAGCGTCTTCAAGATTTACCACCTAATCCTGGTTATGCAAAACAAGCTCAGGAATATATTCCCGGTCTTTATGATATGACCATAATTGGAAAATCGAAAGAAGCACCTTTTGTTCGTAGTACTGAGGAGACACAATCACTTGGGGATGAAACTCATTCTAAAATGCTTTCAAAATTCCATACAATTGATTATGATCAACATAACAAAGATCAATTTTCGAAAAAGACACGCATTCGCTTACAAAAGGAATTAGCAGAATTAACAGTTCTTGTGCCCCAAAGTTTGTCAAGTGAAAACCTTCCTAGTACGTCTCCTACACTCGTCAAAAAGGATTTAACAAAGTTAATTCCACCGGTAAGTAAGGCGTCCGTTAACTTAAATACGGTTCACCAACACTTAGCCGATTTTGACAAGGTCATTTTGGAACGTACGACGGCCACGGCCATAACGGAAGGTGAATGGAACTTTGAGCACACTAGAGCTGCGTTTCGAGATGAAATTGTTCCGTTTGTAAACAATGTTAAAGCTTGCCTTCGTACTATTGATCAAGATTTGTTTTTGGAAATAGAAGAAGTTAGACGTGTTTTCAATGAAATGGAAGATGCTTATGAAAACAGTTTACTTGAAATAGAACGGGTTTCACGCCATAATGATCTGCTTCTGAATCAAGTGATGTCTCATGATATAGTTTCTGTCTGTGTGAATACAAGTGTTGATAATGATTCTATTGTGCATAATGTTGAATCTGTGGATACTGTGGTAGATAGTACTTGTCACGAATCTGACGCTGAATTTTTAAAGCTTCAAGATTCATATTCTTCGCTTTCAAAACGTTTTGATGAGATTCAAACACATTGTATTTCGCTTGAATGCAAGCAACAATTTATTCAAGAAATCTTTGAAACGTCATTCGAAGGTGTTAATATCGATGATGCAAATTTTGAAAAGAATTTTCGATTGAATTTACAATCAAAACAGCGTCAGCCAAGTGACAAAGTTGCTAACTCTTTGCCGATAGAAATAGAGAAATCTAAAGAGCTTAACTGTGTGAACGTACTTGAGGCCGCTGAGAGTTTTAGACTTGATCTAGACAATCAAGTTTCCAAGATTTTGTCCAAAGTTGATAACTTAAAACAGAAAAATACACGACTCTTCGATTCAGTAAAGCCCGCATGTGCTAATACCACTGCACAGAATCAATCATTGATTGAACAATTGAATCGAAAGTCGGTGGAAATATCTGATTTGAGGGAATAAATTTGGGATAAAAATCTGGTCTTGGCTGAGTTAAAGGAAACACTTCGTACTCTAAAAGGTAAGAATGTTGTGGATAACGCAGCCACTGTCTCAGCATCGTCCTCTAGTGCAATCAAAAGAAACCTAATAGCCGTCACACCACTTAACAAGGGCCCTAGGACTAAACCATCTCAAACTTTGGTCACTAAAGATAAGGCGGAATCAAAACCAGCTTCTAATATTCCCGTGTTGCCTTCTACAGGAGTAAGCACCACTACTAAGGCTCAAAGATCTAAGCTTAAGAGAAACAAGAAGAATGATAGGATCTTGCCCCCATCTAGTAGTCAAGTGATGAAGAAAGTAGAAGCCCATCCTAGGAATGTTATTTATGTTTTGAATAAAAAGAATCATGTAGCTAAACCTAAAGGCTCTGCGGTTGTGCAGCGTTCTAAGCCTACTGTGAATTCTAATTTAAAATGTTGGAATTGCAATGAATGTATGTTTTCTAGTCATCATGATTCTTGCCTTATTGACCATGTGAATGAGATGCATGCCCGGAAAAATGGATTAGAATGGAGACCGACTGGGAAAGTGTTAAACCAAGTTGGCTGGATGTGGCGCCCCACTGGTAGAACTTTCACTATAGTAGGAAATATGTGCCCTTTGACTAGGATCACTCCCACTACAGCGAAGAAAGCGTTCCCTTTAACTAGGAGTACCAAGGCTACCAAAACACAAGCGTGTCCTTTAACTAGGAACACCGACACTACTGTAGGAACCAAGTGCCCTTTAAATAGGTCTACTCCCACTGTAGTGCCCGCAAATAACCCAAAACCTAAGAAAGTTGGAACAGTAAAACCTGTTAGTGCTAAAACTATCATTAGAAAACGCAGGAAATCTACGGGTCTCAAAAATGTTAGAATTTCTGATAATTCTATATCTGTATCTGCTAACACTCCGGAACCAATAGTTTCCAATGCATTGTCTACTGTTGTTATTGAAAACAGGTGGTCCAAATTGTTCTCTGGTATTTGGACTCTGGTTGCTCCAAGCATATGACCGGAGATCGCTCTCAGCTCAGAAATTTCGTCAGCAAGTTTCTTGGTACGGTTCGATTTGGAAATGATCATATTGCAAAGATAATGGGTTATGGTGAATATCATATTGGGAATGTTATAATTTCAAGAGTGTATTACGTGGAAGGTCTCGGTCACAACTTATTTTCTGTGGGACAATTTTGTGATGCAAACCTAGAAGTTGCTTTTCGAGAGCATACCTGCTTCATTCGTAATTTGGAAGGGGTTGATTTATTGAAAGGTACTCGAGGGAATAATTTGTATACTTTGTCTCTACAAGACATGATGGCCGCTTCTCCCGTATGTCTTCTCTCCAAAGCATCGAAGACTAAGTCATGGTTATGGCATCGACGGTTATCTCATCTTAACTTTGACGCTATTAATCACTTGGCGAAAAACGAACTTGTTCGTGGTCTTCCTAAACTATCATTTCACAAGGATCATTTGTGTTCCGCGTGTACAATGGGGAAAAAGCACTAAGAAGTCTTACAAACCCAAGACTGAAGACACCAACCAAGAGAAACTTTATCTGTTGCATATGGATCTTTGTGGGCCAATGCGTGTTGAAAGTCTTAGTGGCAAAAAGTACATCCTCGTCATTGTCGATGATTACTCTCGGTTTACATGGGTGAAATTTCTTAAAGCAAAAAATGAGGCACCTAAATTCATCATCAGATTTCTCAAGATGATTCAAGTGCGTCTCAACACTACTGTCCGACGCATTCGTACAGATAATGGAACCGAATTTGTGAATCAAATTTTGCGTGATTATTATGAAGAAGTTGGCATATCTCATGAAACATCCGTTGCACGCACTCCACAACAAAACGGTGTCGTTGAAAGGCGAAATCGCACACTTATGGAAGCTGCTCGAACGATGTTAATTTACGCAAAGGCTCCATTGTTTTTATGGGCAGAAGTAGTATCTACAGCAGTGTACACCCAAAACCGGTCACTAATTCGTAAACGCCATGGTAAAACACCTTATGAGCTTCTCCATGGAAAAGTACCAGATTTATCATATCTTCATGTATTTGGTTCTCTTTGCTATCCAAATAATGATGGTGACAATTTGGGAAAACTTCACCCAAAGGCTGATATTGGTATTTTCATTGGTTACGCCCCCGCAAAGAAGGCATACCGAATCTACAACCGTAACTCTCGCAAAATCCTTGAAACTATGAATGTTGATTTTGATGAGCTGACAGCTATGGCTTCTGAGCAAAGCAGCTCTGAACCCGCACTTCATGAAATGGGACCCAGTAATATTAGTTCTGGTCTTGTCCCAAACAACCCTACTTCATCATCATTTACACCACCTACTAGGAAGGAATGGGATACGTTGTTTCAACCGTTCTTTGATGAATTCTTTACTCCTCCAACTATTGTTGCTCCAGAACCTGAGGTAATAGCTCCGATAACCGAAGTTGTCGCTCCAGCAACCGAAGCACAATCAGACACATCTGCACCAACAATTGGTCAAGATATACCAACAACGAGTAATTCTCAACCAACACAAGTAACAACTACCCATGTCATGCCTATTGATGATGAAGAGGATGACGATGATCACGATTTGGAATTCGCTCAAATGCGTGAACTTCCATTCTTTGGTGTATCTATTCCCGACCCTAATCAAGCCGGGTCGTCCACCTCAGAGGAAGCTCCTTCTACTGTTTACTCCAATCCACGGATTCGTGAACATGACAGCAAGTGGACAAAGGATCATCCTATAGATTCTATTATTGGTGACCCTAATCGTCCGGTATCCACACGAAGTCAGTTACAAGAAAGTGCAATGTTTTGTCACTTTGATGCTTTTCTCACTGAAGTTGAACCTAAGACATGGAAAGAAGCTTTTACTCAATCATGTTGGATAGAAGCTATGCAAGAAGAACTTAATGAGTTTATACGTCTTGAAGTATGGGAACTTGTCCCATGCCCGGATCAAGTGCAGTTACTCACTTTGAAATGGGTTTACAAGGTGAAACTCGATGAGTTAGGCGGAATCTTGAAAAACAAAGCTCGACTAGTAGCTCGTGGATACAAGCAATTATTGGGCATCGACTTTATGGAATCCTTTGCACCTGTTGCCCGTTTGGAAGCTATTAGACTATTCCTAGCTTATGCAGCCCATATGAATATGATCGCTATCAGATGGATGTGAAGACGGCATTTCTTAATGGTGAAATCAAGGAAGAAGTCTATGTTCAACAGCCGGATGGTTTTGTGAATCCTTATTATCCTAATCATGTGTACAAGCTTAAGAAGGCTCTATATGGGTTGAAGCAAGCTCCTCGCGCATGGTATGATCTTTTGTCACAATTCCTCATTACACAAGGCTTCGCTAAAGGCAAGGTGGATCCTACGCTGTTCATTCAGAAACGAGGTAAAGATATGATTATGGTACAAATATATGTTGATGATATTATATTTGCAGCCTCGACCCAAACCTTATCGGATGAGTTTGGGACACTCATGTCTTCCAAGTTTAAGATGTCAATGATGGGCAAGGTATCATTCTTCTTAGGTCTTCAGATATCTCAGAGTCCCAGAGGCATCTTTATTAATCAATCCAAATATGCCCTTGAATCGCTTAAGAAATATAAGATGGAATCTTGCGACTCCGTGGACACTCCAATGGTGGAGAAATCTAAGCTTGATGCAGATCCACATGGAGTTGCCGTTGATCCGACACTTTATCGTGGAATGATCGGTACTCTTCTGTATATCACAGCCAGTCGCCCTGATCTTCAGTTTGCTATATGTATGTATGCCAGGTATCAAACTAGGCCTACTGAGTTACACTTAGCTACTGTTAAAAGGATCTTTCGATATCTTAAAGGAACCATTAATCGGGGACTTTGGTATTCGAAGGACTCTTCTATTGCACTAATGGCATATGCAGATGCGGATCACGCGGGTTGTCAAGATACAAGGCGTAGCACGAGTGGAACTTTGCAACTACTAGGAGATCGTCTAATCAGTTGGGCATCGAAAAGGCAGAAAAGCGCTGTAATTTCAAGTACGGAAGCAGAATACATAGCTATGTCCGGTTGCTGGGCTCAAATTCTTTGGATGAGATCACAATTAACCGACTATGGTCTAGGTTTCAACAAGATTCCGATGTACTGTGACAACAAGAGTGCAATTGCCTTATGCTGCAACAACGTTCAATTCTCCCGGTCGAAGCATATTGACATTCACTACCACTTCATCAAGGAACAAGTGGAAAATGGAGTAATCGAGCTTTACTTTGTCCGATCTGAGTATCAATTGGCGGATATTTTCACGAAGGCTTTAGATCGCGCTCGAATTGAATTTTTGGCCGATAAGCTAGGAATGAGAACTTTCTCGCCTGAGACTCTAAAGGAACTCGCAGATGAAGCGAAAGAATAGTGGTGGTAAAACTATTCTCCGTATCCTTGGTGATCATCTGTATATATTGTTTATATTTTTATCCACAAAAGCAAAATACAAAAATATAAAACCATATAAAAACCATAAAAATTGAAAAATCTAGAAAAATCCAAAAATATTTTTACTTTATTTTTTCAACGGCATGTCTTTTGGTACGATAATATTTACGGCCTTAGAAATGTTGATTAATATCGACACGGCGCCATAAATAGAGTTCGTACAAAAGTTGTAAATATTTCATAAAACATGCCTAAATGGCTTGTAGTTATTTCAGACTGCAACCCGGTTTTCACATTAAAGTCAAGTATTTCTTATGAAAGCTTTGGCTCACAACGGGAATTAATTTTCTCGGGCAAGGTTTACTTTAAAACCTTGTAAGGGATCAAGTTTACTTTATAACTTGGTCTAACACAAATCTATGTACGTTTCAGTGCATTTATTTGTTAAAACAAGAGAAGTCTTGTTGTTATGAAGCTATCATCTCTACAACCATTGCTATCTACAATTGGTATCTACATACTGAATGATGCGACTACTCAACCAACGACTACAGCTCTTTCGATAGAACACGGGTCAACAATTGAGGGGGAGCAATTGTCAAGCATTCAAAATCTTCGATGCCGAACGTGCCAAGTTCACAAGTTGGTGTCAAGACAACAATACCAATCGTACATGTGGTGTCAAGAGATGACTTCCGACGTGACGAGGCGACCAACATATGCTGACAAGAACCATTTGATCTTATCATATGATGTTCTCATCTATCAGGTCCAACCTTGTCAATTTTTCTAATATGGTGAATATGTGATAATGCTACAAATCGGTATCATATCTCATGCGTTTGATATCATGAAGATAAAATGGACTTGCATTTTTCTTCCCAAAATCTTTGTTAAAACAACATTAAATCAATTGATATTAAAAACATCGATTGGGTTAATATTTTTAATATGGGGGAGAAAATGTGATTTAATATGGGATATTATCACAAATGTTTGACTTAATGTGCTGGCTCATCCCGACATGTGCGAAATGTTTTCGAATATCGTGGCATATGTTAAGAGGGAGCAAAATGGATTTGCATATCAAAATGGATTTTCATGGTGACATATACTTACCCAAAACCCATTTATTTCACGACGATGAAGATTGTGGTGACATAAGGATGGTAGGATAGGTTAAGTTCTATGATTCTTCCAGAACCGGAGGAATCTTCCCAAGGACATTCCATAGCTAGAAATAGTAGTCCTTAGGAAAGATGGAGAAAGATTGTGAACATAGCTGAATGCCGACCAAGTACTTAAGTTAGCACTGGAACAATCACAACAAGGTGCTAGTTATGACGTATTGGTAAGCATTGAAGGGGTTGAAGAATGAAAAAGAATTGTAAAGATAAAGGGTGTAAAGAAAGAAGCCCTCCTTACAACTTTAGGAAGAAACCGGGTCAATACATATGCTATTGAGATCATTTTTAATGATTCTTGATATTGAAGATAGACATCATGGACCCAGTGATGCAATGCACAACCCATCCCAGCTAACTCAGATATCTCTTAAAAGGTATTTGTTTTAATCACACGGAGACAACACGTTATCTATCGATTTATTCACTCCGAATGAATTGGTATTAAAATGGTGGCACTCCTCTCCAGCCTCCGATCACTAAAATCCAAAGTGCACTATTGAGTCTAGAGCCATTTGAGATCATCAAATATCTCATTAGGACACACTTTCATATTTCCTTGCTTCTTCACACTCTGTGAAAAGTAAGAAAGATTTTAAGAGTCCTACGCAAAATCTTCATGATCTTGCCTGAACATCCGAGTAATACGAAAGTATTTACAATGAAGATGGAAATCCTTCTTGAGCGAATATCAAAAAGCTCATGGTAGGTGACTTGTGTGATTCTTTATGAATCAAACTTGTGATAACTGGAAAGCAACAGCTGTTTAAGTCTTAACTGAATTTAAACACGTTCCAGGCCTCTACGCAATATCTTAGTGATCTTGCCAGAACACTCAGAGTGATACCTTAGTGTTCACAGTGATGAGTGGAAATCCTTCTAGTGTTAACCTCAAACAGCACTTGGTAGGTAACTTGCAAGATTCTATACGAATCAAGCTAGTGACAACTGGAAAGCAACGATGGTGCGGTTCTTAATTGAATTTCACTTGTTCCAGGATCATGAATTGACGGCTTCAAATCATGCGGATAATTTTATCCAAATGATTCACTCTTTACGTTCGCAGTCAGCTTTGGACGGTCGAGTAAAGAGAACGGGTTTACCCGCAAAATCCTGTCAGGAAGTTACTTAATTGAAACTATCCGTCACGGGTACGATATCTAATATCGTCCAACGGTCTTCACCGACCGGAGGTAAAATGCTACCGAATTAGAATGAACTGTTCAAAGCCATTTCGTTCGTGTCTACTTATGTTGCGGCATTTGAAGACGATGGCGTTGCGTGATCCAAGAAGAAGTCGTCCCCGCATGCTTATACTTTATGCACTTAATATCTCATCTAATTCAAGAAAGCCTAAAAGTTAAGTCTTCCGCTGTTTCAAACTCTGAAGCTTTCAAGAATTACGAAGGTATAAGTATGTGGGACGTGAGGTCACGAAGAGGCAAAGATCACAAGTGATGGATGCACGAGATCAAGGCAAGAGATTGATGCTCAAAGATTGATATCAAAGATCACATCAGCATGTTCACCAGAAAAGAAAAAGAAAAAGAAAGACGAAGACTACGAGCTCAAGACAAGCATAGTATGCTAGGTTTATTTTATTATTGTAACTTGGGTAACGCCCTTGTTTGGAGTGACCTCCCTTAGGGGGAGATTGTTGGAAATACGTTTTACGTATTAAGAAGGATCGGTCACTCCAACGATAGTCCATGTAATAGCTTGTAGTTTAGTTACATGTCTTTATTTATCAAACAAGAACAAGCCTAGCCTACAACATGTGTAGGCCGGCCCAAAATGTAAGCCCAAGCCCATGACAAGGGCTTGGGTATATAAACCCTCTCCTTTGATGGAGAGGGTGTGGTTTTTCATAATTTACACATAGTTGTTCTTAACTTTCTCTCTCTAGAAGTGTGAAATCCACCATCTTTCTATCTCTTTCTCTCTCTAAAAACATAAGTATAGATTTACAAATCTACAAATTTAAAGTAGAAACAAAAGTCGTCTCGGGAATAAGAACCCTAGATTCGACGCCAACAAAAGTCGTCTTGGGAATAAGAACCCTAGATTCGACGCCAACAAAAGTCGTTTCGGGAATAAGAACCCTAGATTCGACGCCAACAAAAGTCGTCTCGAGAATAAGAACCCTAGATTCGACACACATGAAAGTCGTCTCGGGAATAAGAACCCTAGATTCGACACCAACAAAAGTCGTCTCGGGAATAAGAACCCTAGATTCGACCTCAAAATAAAACAGACCAAAAAATCGAGTAATTTTTTTAAGACAAAAAACAAGTGTATGCATCGTCAAAGACACATTCCACACATATGCATCAACACAAAACTTTAAAACAACCCAAGGCTTTAATGCTTTCACAGCGGAGCAACACTTGACGAGTTATGAAGCCTTGTATCCATATTCCAATTTCCCGGAGTGGGTTCCTGGAGTGTATCAGCATTAAACGTATGTGGTATAACTGTCTCGTGCCCTGGTAGAGAACTTGAAGTACCTATAAAGAGTTGTTGTCCCGGCTGAATAATCGGAATCTGTTGACCTGAACTTGGTTGACCGGATTGACTAACTGGATCAGACCCGAGCTTACTTAGTGGGCCTGAATAAGCATGCTGAGGTTGGGCTGTTGGAAAACCATATTGGGTTTGCATTGGATAGGCAGACTGATGTTGTGCTGGCGGTGGGTACATAATTGGTTGGACTTGTGGTGTGTACATAAATGGTGTGCCGTGGTAAGGTGAAGTAGTATATGCTTGGGCCTTCTGAACTTGAGAGACTAGTGGACTAGTAAAGCTTGATGGTGGATGGGTTTGGGTGTGATACGCAACTGGTGTAGTATCACCAAGTCCCAACCTAGCCAAAAGTGTCTTTAAGTTGCGAATATCATCTTGGGTTGAAGCATATGGTTTAGTAACATTAGAAGGGAGGCCATGAACCCCATTATGTAAAAATTTACGCCGTTCACCAAACAAGCACTCCCCTTTATTAAAATTAAAGCACGGTTTATATACCTTTTCCTTAGACGAAGGAGAACGCCGAGTGCCATTGTTTTCCAATAGAATCATGGGCGACGAGGACGTAGAATCAACATACGTGTCTTGAGCAAGTGACTTTAGCCGCATCTCTTCTGTTATAAGCATAGACCGAACCGTTTTAAGATCTGGAAAAACCTCCTTATGCACAATAATGCCGTATACAGTAGCAAACTTGAGAGGCAATCCCTCAAGGGCGATATTCACAATATCCTCTTCACTAATGGGTGACCCGAGTCCCTTCAAAACCGAATAAATCTTATCAATCTTCCTAAAGTAAGCATCAATACTCAAGTCACACAACTTTAAAGATCGGAGCTCTGCTTTCAAAGCAAGGGACCGAGAACGCTTGTTATCTTGAAGTATACCGGTTATGAGGTCCCATGCTTCCATGGCTGATTGAGGGTTAGCTTCAATGATACGGGTTTGAAGGGACTTAGAGAGTGTAGTAAAGATCCATGACAATATGATGTTGTCAATCTTTAACCATTCATCATCCAGAGGTGGCAGTGTACTTGATTCGGAATCACTAGAGGATTGTTTCTTGAAAAGATGATCCAACAATTTGTGACCTTTACAAAGGTGTTGGAGAAAATAAGACCACGATGAGTAGTTCATCTCATCGCCATCCAACTTAACCGGAAGCAGAAGATGGATATTTGTTATAGCCATTAACTTATCAGAAAGCAAGATGGTGGGGGAGAGGAAGGCATAGGACCAGTCATATTGAATATTTACGGTAAGATGAATAAATAATATTGCAGGGTTTGTGGTGTGCAAACTGCAGTAAACACAGAAGATAAATTTCTAACAGTCGTCTTTGGGAATTGAAACCCGAGATTCGACACAAAAAAAGTCGACTGGTTATTGAGTAAACCAACGATCGACTACCAGCTTTAAAAGAAGAAATAAAAACAAAAGGAAAAGTTATGGTTTAAGAGGATCGATTGTTAGGCTGTGATACCATGTTGGAATGTATTCTGTGATCCCTTATTTCATAAAGTGTCACATCTTAAATAGGATACAAAGATAGAGGCTTAGCCCAAGATAGCTAAGTCACAGATAAGATCATTATAGGAAAACTAAGAAGATTACATTTAGACACCTAATGATGACTAAGTGATTGGCAATCTTCCAATATCCTTGTAATCTTCCAGTATTGACAATCTTCAAATCTTCCATGCTAACACAATGCTCACCTCGCCATCATGGGTCTTTGCTCATACCATTTCATCTTCACCGATAGGTTCGGGTTTATCGTAGTTATCATGTCACCTCTGTATGTGTTCTTGATGATCTTTAAGCCCTTGTTGGTATACATATAACTTATAAGGCTTAATGCCACTACAACAAAGAAGCAAACCATTGCACGACTGCAAAATCAGAACATTACCTTCCTCCGAGCCAAAAGCAAAGGTTTTGTTTAACAAAGACATGTTACATGACATTTTAACATCCAATGGGACCAAATTATATTCAAATTGCGACCAAGGTGTATATATTGGTTTTTGGAAAAAAGAGACCAGATGGAGAATTTAGGGATCTGGCTACAACGAAGAGTGAAACAAGTCTCCATAATGAGAGATAGCCATCATTTTGATACAAATTTGCACACGAAAATGCAGATTGCAGGTAGACGGAGTAAGATTTCGATTAAAATATCTTCACTAGACATAATCGTATGTAGGGATGAATGGAGTTCATCATATTCAGTACCTCTCATGACAAAAGTGATTAGTTGAAGCCCTGGCAAACCCCTAGCCTTTTAATAGAAGGTTTTCTAACTTTTATATTCACGTCAAAACAATGAAACCCAATATGGTCAATATATAGTTAGTTTATAATTAATTATTCTTAACATTTTTCAAGCGGGCTCGGGCCACCAGTTCATACATGCTCACGCTAAACGGGCATGAGCTCAAACGGGTACGAGCTCAAATGATTGATTTTTGTACGAATCACTTTTAAAAAACTCGTAGCTAATTTTTTCTCCCAAACCTAGTACTCATGTAGATATAGATAACTAACTGTATTATATTTATAACTTTTCTTTGAAATTGTCATGTTTAAAAACCTAAAGTAGTTACAAAAATTGATTTTGTTGAGGAAATTTATAACCAAATATGTAAGAATCTGTTACCTCGTATTATTGATTATGTATATGTATCGGGCTCAAGGCCGTTTCTAAAAATATCCTTGTAATCATATATATCCAAAATTTTGGATATCTAACTAAAATAATATGTCTAATTAATTTTTCGGATATGTGGACTGGACTGAAATTTCAGATACTTTAACTAAAATTAAAATATGAGATATGAAATTTCGGATATCTGGTCAGGCTCAAACATGCCAAACAACCATCTCATCTACAAAAAAAAATCAAATTAAATAGGGGTACATAATATGAATAGTAATAAGGGGGAAGGGGTGTAAACATATATAAGGAGTAATAGTTTATTTCATCTTTCAATGGTTAAAATGGCATACAATCCTACCGTTAATATGTTTATGATGATCCCACAACTACTACGTAATTTAGATATAAACCTAAGTTTTTTGAGAATGACTTTTGATCATGTAGAAACTAGAAGGGTGGTGAATAGTTTCTTAAATTTACTTGTTAAAGATAGGTTTTTAAAAATCCTTTTCAAAAACTTAGACTTAAGTAATTACGTGAAACCTTCTTATACACAATATGAACAAGGTATAGTGCAACTAAACTAATAATCACAAGTATAAAGAATAATGAATGTAAAGAGATAAGGGAAGGAAAGATCAAACCAAACACCAAGGATTTATAGTGGTTCGGCAACGATGCTCACTCCTCGTTCCTACTCCACTCCTCGAGTACTCCTTACTCGAGAGTTCACTAATCAACAAGCTCCTTAAGGTGGAGAAACCGTACACAACGTCGCTTAACCAATTTCCGACTCTAAGCTAAAAGTCGAGCCCTAATCTTAGCTAGGACCAACCTACACCAATATATTTTAAGGACCAAGTATTAACCTTAATACATACACAACTTCCAAATAGATACAACTACTTGGATCTTCACAACAATGACACAACAATGAGTAAATAAGTTTGGATCTTCAATGGATCTTTGAGGTAGACTCAACACTTCAAGGATGATAGTGTTCTTCTCTTTGCACTTTGAGAGGAAAAGATGAGAGGAGAAAGATTCACTTCTAAACAAGTAGTAATCAAACAAATGATCAAGGATTTGAGTGATTTAAGAAGTATGAAAGAATCTGGAAATGTATGTGCAAAAGAGGTGAGTTGAAAGTCTGATAATGGTCCACTATTTATAAGACAAACATCCAACGGCTATATCTGTCCGCGGTTCCTTATTGGAGCCCGCGGTTCCTTATCGATAAGGAACCGCCATAGCCACTAAGGAACCGCCAGAGTAGACTCCGCTCCCTTTTGTCTTTTAGTGGTATGGTTCGAATCTGGAGATTAAAATATCCGGAAAGGATATTCCAAACCAAGATAGAATATGCCATTTTAAAATTTCAAATTTTCAAATAATTAATTTAATAAAACATTTTCTTAAAAAGAAAGTTTAATAAAAAAACTTGTCACACTTAATAAAAAGTGAGTTTTAAGAAAAGTTAAATCCTTGATCACTTAATTAGGAAGAGCACTTGTTTGTTCATACCTTAAGTGATAATGGTTGAAATGAAAAATACTTGAACTCAAGAATTCGTTTTTCGTTGTTTTCGTAAATGCTTGTTTTTATATATTGTCGTAATCAAAACAAAGCAAGACCGAAAAATGCAAGTAACGTTTTTAGGCATCATTGCATTAACAATCTCCCCCTTTTGATTCCGACAATACATAAACTCAATCACCTAATAAAACAAGATTTTCGAAGACGAGTTTATATAATTTATTCCCCTTTGTAGAAGCAAAAAGGTTGAAAAAGTATTTGAAGAAGAAAAGAACCGAACTTTGCAAATGCTCCCTCTTGGTGCTTACTCCCCCTTGCTTGGGGCACCAAGGAATCGATATATGGTGACAAGCTACATAGAAGGGTTAGTAGTAGAGAAGAGACACCCAACAAGATATAACAAAGGTCAGAAAAAAATAAGAGAAGAAACGAAAGATCCAAGATAAGTTATGTTAAAAGGAAAGATGATAAAAGATACAAGGAAATAAATCATACAAAGATGTATGAAAAGCAACCAATGCATAAATGAAACAAGCCAAAAGAAACGCATAAATCTAATCCTAGTTAAACTAGAATTCTAAGATTTTCTTGAACTAGATGTCTTGAAGATAAGCAACCAATGCTTAGATAAAAGATAACGTAGTGGCGGAAGGAGGTGGTGGTGGCTTGGTAGAGTTCTCATAGTCATAGTGAAGATGAGGTTTGACTAAGAGACTCTTGATGTAATTCAACTCTTCATAGATATGCGCCATAGCAAGATGTTGATATTGACAACAATGACAATATGTTCCATGATGCATGACATTATCATGTGAAGGTAGAAGAACACTAAAAGTTAGTGGTGGAAGATAAGAGGTTCCACAATCAACATTCTTAGAAGAAGAAGAGATGTGATTTTGAGTGTTCTTAGGTGAATTGGGATTGAAAACAATTGGAGAAAATGGAGGAGAATCAAAGCTTTAATTGGGGGAATAAGACATTTTGATTTAAGAAAGGATGTAAAATTCTTAAGGTTAAATAGAGAAAGCCCAAGATATTTTAGGGGTGGTCAAAGGGTTGAAACAAAGATTCCAAAAGTGTTGGAACAAATTTGGAGTTTCAGGAATACCCGAAAATGAAAGTACTGGGCGCGGTTCTTTATCTCCACAGGCGGTTCCTTATCACTCACTAGTACAAAAAAGTCCATGGAGAGTGGTCCAAAAAGGCAATGTGGAGGATCTCCTTGCTCGAAACATAAATAGACTGGTTTTTAAACCAGTATCTATTAAAAGAATCAACACTGGTTATCTTCATAAAAACAAGTCTCTTTAGAGATTGGTCTCCATACTAATCTCCAGAAAGCAGTCTTTTTAAGAGCATCTAACCAGTCTTTTTATGGAGTAAAAAAATGTGTTTTTTTTCTAAAAACCAGTCTCTTTTTAATTATTTTTTTAAAAAAAAATTGGAATTTTTATTAAATTCCAAATTTTACAAATTTAACCCTCTACAATGAAATAACGTAAATACAATAATTCTTAAAAAAAAACTAAATTAAAGGACTTGAATTGTCATAAACAACAAATGTATGTAAATAAAGACAACTTTATGAATTGTCATATACTTATGTGTAATTTGTGACCGAACATGGAACATGACTTGTCATACAAGCAAGCGAATTCTTCTTGAGAGCAAACGGTGCCCAGCTACATTTGTTTCTTGTCAACTTTGATGGCAGCTTGCCATTTCATATTTTTGTAATACACTTGCTTGGTCTCCGAAAACAATCATACCTTGGTTTTAAAGCAATCAAGTTGCGCATCATCAGCGCCCACTGTTGATTTGGTATCGATATGATCGTAGATCTGGAATTTCAATGATCAAAATGCACAAGTAATAGTTAGAACATAGTTCTACCTAGTTCATAGTGGTAAATCACATTTACAAGGAATAGCTATCGTGCATTGTAGTTTGAAAAGTAAAGAAAATATTGGAGCACAAACCTATCTCACTTGAAGCAATACTCTCAGAAGAATACCTTTGTGCTCACATAACAGTTTCAGCTGCAAATTAAAGATTCAAACTATGTCAAAGTTTGTCTTTTTCTAACCCATAAGATATGTGACAAGAAGGTGATATAAACAGACAAAAAAACTCACACTTTATAGTCTTCTGATGTGTATTGCTGACATAAAATATATAGAATGTAATAACCAGTTTCAAAAAGGAACCCCAAAACTTTTAATTCATCCTCATGTAAGCATATGGCATATATACAAACTCCAAAGAAGATTTCAGAAATAACTCGAAACACTTAGTAAGCATTAAAATCTATGCAAGGTAATCCTCAAAAATTATAGTTTTTGTAGTGCAATGACGATATTACAAATTACACAATGGTTAATCGTGCGTTTTATTATGCGAAATTAACAAATAAATAAATTACCCTATATGTACGGCGATCTATTTTGCATTCGATCCCGTCCAAAATGTGAAGTCCCTATGTGGCTTTCATCATTGCTAAGTTTTCATCTTTCGGAACACGTTTTCTTATATTTCTCCATATATATAAAAACTGACACCACGTTTTATCTTCAACCAATATTACAATTATGAGATTTTATGGAATACTAAATACCTCTTTAAGAGCAACTTCGCCTTCTCTTTTCCAAGAATAGTAGGCAGAGGTAGGATATCTGGATACGGTACAAAACTGGGGTCAATTGAAAAGGCAGGTGCTTCTGAAGCCTCACATCCGGAATCCATTAGCCCAATAGTCAAGCGGGTTTGTCTACTTGTTTCTGGTATCAGTGACTGTAATGACACGAAACACATTAACCATAAATATTTATTTAGTTAAATGTAGTGTAGATAAAAGATAAGTAAGCACATAATGATACTCACATGACTGAATCTTTAGATGGTTTTGTCATTAGCAATCACTCTGGCATTTGCATTGTAGAGATCGTCTACAGATCTCCTAGGTTTTCTCATGTGTTCATATAGATGCAGTTTGATAAGCTTGCTTTCGACCTCATCCGTAACAATTGCTAGCAGCTGTGGAAGATATTATGGTCAGAAAATTAAGAGTTGTATGAAGAGTATATGAGTAAACACATATGATGAATTGTTCCTACCTGATCAGTCTATTATCGACAAAAACTTGTGGCATATTGGGCGGGGCTAGGGGTGTCAGTAGGTTCGGGTTCAGGTTAGATAATTAGTGTTATCGGGTTAGTGGGTCAAGCCGATTAGATCCGATAAAACGTCCATGTATTCTGTCACCTCTTTGTATTCAGTCACATTTGAATGACTTCGATAAATGCTACGTATAGAATCTCTCCTTTAATTTAATCTAGTCTTACTTATAATTATAATCACTTAAAAGTACAGTAGTACACAAGTAGGCACACCCGCGCTTCGCTGCGGGGTAATTGTTTGTTCGTTCAATAGTTTCCATTCAGCCTTATGTCTGCAATCTACAACAGAAGGGATGAAATTCTCAAGATGGAAAAATTAAAATGCGGTTATCAATTAGTAGCATACAATCAATTGTAATCTTTATCAAAGTTTATATCAAAATAATATACATCTTTTCTAACTAAAAGATCCGATATGTTCTGCAAATGTTAAGCACTACATTAGTGTACCTGACGCAAAATAAGTATTTGTTTATTCAGTCATTGTCATCTCTTTTAGTTGTCGGCTTTGAATTAACAAATTAACTCGAACTCTGCTAGCTGCAAGTTGCAACCTCCACAAATCTCCAAATGAAGTTTGTTAAATTGATCACCCACTCGTCTCGTCGGGAACATGCATTGGCTCTGTTGCAATTTGGTATTGGGAGATATGGTAGCGCAACATAGCAGCACACTCCTATCAAACTTTAGTGTCTTGCGGCATTGATGTTATCACTTTATCGTTGCTTACTCCGTATGTGAATAACCTACAGGCTAACAGACAATATACGGCAAGCCGCCAAATGGTCGCTGCAAGTTATCGTCCTTGGTGAAAAAAGTATGCTGATGTACTCGAAAAACATCCATTGGTTTTGCTGAAAATAACTGTACCCAGGTTCAACTCTGTTGAAATAAACACCCAGTGGGTAGTATGAATCCATCAATCATTTACTTCGAATTCTAAAGGCTACGAAAAAATGGAAACTACCTGTCACAATGAGTTTTACATAAGGTCAAGCATAATAATTACCTCATGATCTTATTGTGTGCCTTTGCAATGTTAGTGGTACCCACCTCACTGAAAGCAATTGCAATTAGGAGTAGAAAAAATAATTTATTCTATCAAAACTGAAGGGTAGATTGTGTATTTACTTTTACCCGATTGTTATCACTTTTATGACTCGAGTAAAACGTTATATGAATATTTCATATTTCACATTTACACCAACAAAATGCCCCTTCATTTGTGGCTCAAGCTATTTCATCTTTCTGCCACCCACAATTGTCCTCTATTTAAAAGCTCACTGCACACATTTTAAAATGAAAAAACATGTCACATTTTTTGCAAATCACGCAGTGCAAATACTTTGGCATTTCAAATGGCCTGATTTGATGATTTTGATTCTGAGTTTAAAATAACTATAGTATATTTTACTAGTACATTACCAACATACATGCATGGAGTTTCTGATTTAACACGTCTACTCTAATTTCTCATACTTTCTCTATTACTAATTGTTACTGTACTAGATACCACAAAGCTCATAGTAAAGTGCTATATAGTCTCGTTAAAAATTGCTGAAGGGTAATGGCGAAAGGAAAGCAAAATGCTGCAAGTTTTATACAGACGCCCAGCTTGTATGTTCCATGTCTTTTGGGTCTACTAACAGTTGACGAAACAAAATATAAGTTTTATAATTTTATCCTAACATGAGTAGATTCAGTAGTAACCCAAAATACACCTTTTACTACCATCATTTATAGTACACCCGACAAGTACACCCGACAACCCGAAGCACCCAACCCGATATAACCCGACCCGAAAAAGAATATAACCTCAAGAATATAACCTCACTGAACCCTGTTCAATCCATCTTGATCATTTCAGTTTTTTTATATATTATCAAAAAAGAATATAACCTCAAGTCCCATATAGAGCCGTTTAAGGTAAATGGGTAGCAATTGCTGACTACAAATCTTGACTACATAACAAAAACCATGTAATCTTGAAAATCAATAATTAAATAAGAATATAAGAAAAGAGACTACCTTGTAATTGACTTTAATTTCAACAAAAAAAACATGATCCAAGCTCATATAGATTGGGGCTTTTATGAACCCTAATTCCTACAATTACCCAAACAATAAATTGACTCATAACCACCTCAATTTAATGATTAATTAAAATATTAAATATAAATTACCTGATGATGGTGAAACGACATCTTCCATGGTGGGTGAGGATGCAACCGACGACTATCAAAGATTGATTTAATGGAGGTTAAGTAAATTGAATGTGTGGTGATGGCAAACTATTTAAAGATTGGCAAAAAAATAACAGATCTAGTATTGTGTATTTGTGAGATAGATCTGGGATTTTTGTGGGAGAGATGTGTTGGATAAGGAAAGAAAAAGGACATAACAGAAAAGCTAAAAAGATAAGAAATGTTAACTTTTGGGAAAATAATTGGCGGGCTGATTTGATATTTTAGGAAAATAAAAGGCGGGATAACAAAAAGTGAAAAATTATATTTTTTTTATAATTGTGATAGACTTAGGCGAGTACCCACAATCTATTAAAATAAAACAAGACTGGTTTTTTAAAAACAAATGTCTTAAAATATGTAAAAACACTTGTTTTTTTATAAAAAATGGTGTCCATAAAACAAACACATAGAGACATGTTGTTACGTAAAAACCAATGTCTTTACTTTTATAACAAAAAAGACTAGTTGCATCTTAAAAACCGGGTTCTTTAGAATTCACATTATGGAGACTGGTTTTTTTTTCAAGAAAACCAGTTTCCATGCATTCCCTTCCCACCAGTTTTGGTCATAGAGACATGTTTTTTCATAACCAGTCTTTTTAAGGGGGTCTCTTTAGCGTTTTGTGTAGTAGTGACTAGGGAACCTCGGTCTTAATAGAGAACCGCCCACAGTGAGTTGAATTTGGTGATGAGGGAGGATTTTCCAATTCAGAAAATCCTATTTTTCTAATCTAACTAATCATGGAGATATGCTTAGAAGCAAAGATAGACAAAGAAAAAACATAAGAACTCACCAAACAAGGTTTTGACCAAAATACATGGATTTTAAAGAAAATCGATGTAGGAGGTGTGTAGAACTAGATACAAAGTTATGACATAATGATCCTCCATAGTTATCTTTTGTTCTTGCTATATTTGAGAGACCCATACATATGACTTATGTAAGCTCATTATGAATAGCAAGAAGCTATGAAAAATGTTTTTAGATTGAATTAACAATGCAAAAACATTTCTCGACCATTTTCGAAAGAACTTAGAGAATTTTGAAAAAGAGAAGAGAATATTTTCTAAAAGAGTTTACGATACCCAAAAGCTCAAAGAAAGAAAAGACTCAAAAGAGAAAAAGACTCAATTAATTAAAATGCATAATTAAGGAATATGTTCCATTAAACCTAGACCTAGACGCAAGTAATTAAAAGGTTCCCTCTTAAGTGGCTTAGTGAAGATATCGGCTAAGTTTTCTACCGAGGGTACCTGCTCAATCGAAATGTTCCCCTTTTGAACATTATCCCTAAGAAAATGGTGGCGAATCTCTATGTGCTTAGTTCGTGAATGTTGCACGGGATTCTTGCTAAGGTCTATTGCACCCTTGTTGTCACACATGATAGGAACATCATCAAGAGAAATCCCGTAATCAACAAGCGCTTGCTTCAACCATAGAGCTTGTTGACAAGCTTTACCGGCACTCACACACTCGGCTTTCGTGGTAGATATAGTAAGAGCAGTTTGTTTCTTGGAGAACCAAGAAGTTAAACAACAACCCATGAAGGTACAAACTCCACTAGTGCTTTTCCGCTCCACATAGTCTCCCGGATGATCCGAGTCCGCGTAGACAATGGTTTCTATGCCGGTCCCTTTAGGATACCATAATCCTAAATGTATAGTGCCCTTAATGTGTCGGAAGATACGCTTAACCGCTTCAAGGTGAGAGGTTTTTGGAGCCTCTTGGAAGCTAGCACAAAGGCAAACACAAAACATGATATCCGGTCGACTTGCCGTTAGGTACAACAAACTACCAATCATACCTCTATATTTGGTGTTGTCTACCGACTCACAATCATCATCTACGGTGAGTTTAGTATCTGAGGCCATGTCTTCGTTGGTCTAGATTCTTCTAATCCAAATTTCTTTAGAATTTTTTTAACATACTTGGATTGATTAAAGAAAATACCATCGTCCATTTGTTTAGTTTGGAGTCCTAAAAAGAAGTTAAGTTCTCCCATCATACTCATTTCAAACTCGTCATGCATGATGTTTGTGACAATCCGTCAATTTATGGTCGATATTTTATTCTCAAGTATGATTTAAAATCATTATTTTATTGTTAATTTATGAACTCACTCATTTTTTGGAAGAAATTCGGGTTTACATCTTAAAGTAGCATTGACTACATTTAAACCGGAGAACTCTACGTTACGTGCGTACGTTTACATACACCGTTTTTGGTGACAGTCCGACATTTTGGGAAATAAATTATTTCTCGAATATTATTTTGGAATTTTAATTTGTGTTGGTTCATAAGCTCACAAATTTACGAGAAGAAATTAGGACTTACGTGAATAATTTAGCTTCCTTTACGACTAAACCGGAAACCCTAGGTTTACGTATTTACATTTTTTTACTCCGTTTATTATGAGACATTTTTTATTAGGTTCGTTTTGTGCCGTTGATTCATAATTTATAAAACGTTTTTCGTAAAACGACCCGAGGGCACATAAATCGAGGAGTAACCGTAAATTAGTGGGGATGAAATAAGTATACACTTGTCTCACCCCCACTATGGGTGGCAAGATTTTACAAGCATGAGGGACACTTGTCCTTAAAGCTTACTAAACCACCAAACTACTACCTCAAAACCATTTTCTCACTTTTCTTACATGCAATACTAGCTTAAACCTTTCCCAATCTCACTCTCTCTCTTTCTTTGGACGTTCATAACCCTCCCACAATCACCATCCTCATCAACTTTTCACCACCACAAAACACCATCATTTGATCAAGTTTCTACCACAAATCTTGTGTTTAAACTTGATCAAGATGAAAACCCTTTGAAGACTTGTAGATTGGAGGTGATCTTAACAACTAGCAAGGAGATTTCATGAAGATCATGGGCTGATTTTTCAAGGAGTCTACAAATACTTGGTGATCCTATAAGTGGTGTTGATATCCCATAAGATTGGTTACCCAAAACCAAGTCTTGTTCATCCAAAAACTCATCATTTCATCACTTTGGTGGTATAGAGATTATTTCTTCCTATCATCTTGTTATTTTGTCTATGTAATCTTGTATTTTCTTCATTTATGTATATGTATATGATGATGAATGATGATCAAAATATTATGTGGAGATTTGGTGTTGATAAATTTGGTTAAAATGATTAAAAGCTACATGAAAAGATGTTAAAATCATGTCTAAAATTGTAGGCTGTGTAAAACAGTAAAGAACTATATGATAACTTGTTAAAGTGGCTTGGATAGTTTAATATACAGTAAGATAAGTGACTTGTACATATGTGAGAGTTTTCCACTCAATGGAATCCATAAAATGAGTGAGATATGATCAAAACAATATTGAAGTTCAAATCTGTATAGTCTGTTTTGGACAAACTGTTAGAGACATTTAGATGTTGATTGAGCAGTATCTACATCTGAGTTAATTGTAGCACATATCACGTAGTTTGTGCTACCCAAAGATGAGCTTCTATCTCCATGTAGAACTCAAGATATGGTAAAAATGGTAAAAGTGAAAATAATAATCAGATTTGTAAAATAAAAGTATATATTATAAAATGATCACTCAAATAAATATGTATACCTAAAACACACTAACTTATATATTACATATAAATAAGTATTTACTTTGGTAAATAAATGGGACATTTTATAAAAATGGCAATTTGATAAGTTTTATAAGTTATAAAACTATATACGTAAGTTTTACGTCTTTTCGGCTAAAACCGAAAGATTAACGTTTTCGTCAAATAAAACTTAGACGGTCGGACCCGTCTAATGTAAAATTTTTATAAGTCATCTACTGATATGTAAGTACATCTTACAAGTAAAAACCGATAAAACCTGAGATTTATAACTTATGGACATTAACGGGCCAAAGTAGCCTTATTGGACTATTGACCCAATTAGTTTAGATAAACACTAATGGACTTACTCATTGGGCTTAACTCACTTGGGCCCAACATATGAGTATAGGCCTGATATTAGAAGTATAATTGGGCTAATATAAAATATTGGACTTTAATGGGCTTATTGGGCCTTAATATGGAATTGGATTGAAACTAGTGTAACTAGTTAAATTTGATTAACACATAACAACAATAATGTTGTATGAGGAGATAAACATCCCACTTGATCATCATCATACTTATGATATAATCATATATACATATCCATTGTTTTTATAAAGTAATTGGACAAGAGTCTAAGATGAGTATTATTTGTCTAGGTTTCCGTGATTGAAGCACGTACCGTACATCCAAATCGCTGATAGACCGCCTTTCCCAATCAACGTGAGTTCATAGCCTCGCACTCTTTTAAATGTTTTTATGAAATGTTTTATAAACCCGCGAGGGAGATAACATGTTAGTTTTAATAAAATAGGACACCAGTTGTCCCGATTGTTTGCTTATTGATTTGGACCCGAATGATTATATGACCCGATGTATGAAATGAAATGGATTATTATAGTTAGGTTATGTCACTAAAAGTCCCATTAGCATGAATTGTGAACTACCGGTATTTGGTAGACGCTTATGCATATAATAGTACTATTTGGGGAAGATCACCCTAGTTCGCGCCTTGACGGTTGATCTCCGTCGTGCCACATTGAATGGTAAGAGAATTTATGTAGGAGAAGATTTATATAAGCGTGATTATTGTGACGACATGCTGTTTTAGATGGGCAAATGAGTTTCGGGTTAGCTACCCGTTGTTTGGTATAGTAAGGTAGCAATGTCATGCGACTTATAATAATCCAATAACGAAAATACTGCTATACGCATTGAATTACAATATATTGCCTGACTAGCAATACGGGGTCTTATTATTGATATTATGTTCGTGTTTTGATTTTACATAACCATATTCATATAACGGTTTTTATTTAACTCTATACAACGTTATAAAACGTATTGTATGATGTTATTACGACATTGGTTCGTATAATGGTTTTGAAGGCAAAAGCCTATAGTATGATTTACAACAAAGATTTGTATAAAATGTTTTTGGCTTATTTTATGGCCTATGACAAAGAATTGTACAAAATGATTTTCGGTAAAATTTTTATACCGATGATATATTAATGGAGTTCATTAAAATCTATGAATTCACTTGGCGTTTTCGTTGACCTTTTCTTTTAACATGTTTTATCTCAGGTACTTGAAGGTAATTCTCGGGAAGACGATAAGAATTCATGGCCCGCACTTAAATAACAAATTTCCATTCAAATGATTTGTAAAATTGTATGAAATACTATGACTTGGGACCTATGTAAATTTGATATTCATGAATAGAAAATGCTTTATTATTAAACGACGCGATTTTAAGCGTTGTCTATGATTTGAGTAATGTGCTATCCCGTAACACCAACGACTCTTCTGCTGAACTAAAGTATGAATATTTAGGGGTGTTACGGTTTGGTACCAGAGCTCCCGTTATAGAGAACGAAAGATTTTTAAAACCAAGTTTTGATTAAAATATTTCAAAATCTTTTAACTATAAACATTTTCTCAAAATGTCTAAAAATCTTTTGACTATAACGGTGCCGAAGAATTCTCGAGTTACCGACAAGGCTAGACTGAGAAGTGTTATTTTAATATATATATATATATAACTTGGATTTTATATATATATATATATATATATATATATATATATATATATATATATATATATATATATATATATATATATATATATGTTGTAATTTGATTACATGATTGTTTGATGATTATTTTAATACTTATACGAGGTATTTATACGACGTAGATTGTCATAAGGAACCCTAACTCCCCTAGTAAATCAATTGAAGCTATTCCCGTAGGAATTCTAGCTATTCTAGATCTAAACCAAGTTGTGGATATTTATGATCCCAACAAAATGGTTGATATTCGTAGAAATTTTGGTATTAGATGATTATGATATTAAAGAAGAATTGGCGAGATTAAATATGATATCGATGTCATGACGATCTTTCCTTAAAGAGTGGAGTTTGACAAAACCTTACCACATGGAAAGGTGTCATCTGATTCGATGTCGCCCAATTCTTAAATTTGAAATCGAAAGGGTAAATGTTTCACTTGAGGCTGTCATTGGAGCCTTTACCCAAAAGCCTCATGCCACTAGCACCTTTCCGAGAAGTCTAATTGAATGTGTGAGTCATTTCATACTAGTGATTCATTTGATAACTATTGTTGAAAGAGATATAAGATTGGAAATTAAGTGTTGTTCATATTGAGCTTTTATTACCCTTTCAAGGTCTAAGAATAAGGTTGAAAGTATTGGAGAATGAGGTAGGATGTCGCATTTAGTATAAGTTGGTTGAAACTTGAATAAAGTAAAATTTAACTCGTATGGAATATGAGATTGTTAAAAGGAAGTCGTTAAGTCCTATGATTGAATTATAAGGTTTTAAATGATTGTTGGTTCATGTTAAGGGTTGTTCCTAGGCCATTGTCCAGTGACGAGGATGCCCAGTGTCCAAGAAATAAATTGAAGAAATCTTCTTCTGAATTGGGACTGATGGATCTTCCGGGACAGGTGGAACCCCCATGACTCTTGTAGATTAGTATTCGTTGTGGTATCTTTTAAAATCCCTAACTTAACTGAGACATCAGTTGGTAGGATGAGTTCTTGGAATTGTATGACATGGCGACACGTAATGTGTTACGGTACAATTTTGACTTGTTTATGATTAATGAAAAGACTACCTTTGATTGCTAAATCCTACATGTATCGATGTTAACTATCTTTTATTGCTTCATCCTAATGTTCGCATTAGTGATGCAACCATTGAACAAGCACTCATCTCGATTTGAGTTGCGTTGAAAATTCTTCTCTTTGTATTCCTGAGTGCCATCGAGGTCATGAACCTCATGATTAATTGGCTAAGCTCATTTCCTATTATATTGTAGTTAGTTCTTTGTGAACAACTTTTCTTCACTCTTTTGCAGATCACTCATTGTTTTATAAGATAAACAGTATCCCTTGAGAAAAATTGAATTTTCATTACCATATGGATTATTTAAAGTGGGACTTATAAATAAACGTTATCAAAATAAAGTTGTTTATGAAACACCTTAGAAAACTTAATTGTTTTCATAACAAAATTCATTTGATTTTTATTTCATGATTAAGCATGAATATATATATTTTAAACATGATGAAAAAGTTTTGACGAACTGAGTATTGCATCGTTAATCCTAAAATTGTATATAGCTGCGCGCCTACATACAATTTGGAAGGGACCATGCAAGGCTGATTAGTAGTCACCATGAAATTGTTAATAAACATTACATTTTCCTTGAAAGTGTGAAAGATTAAGTTTTATGAGATCTGCAAGAAGTGCAAAATAGGGACATATTGTTAGGGACACCTACATATGTGCCGGTACTATTTATTCTTCTGAATCGAATTTAATCATTTGTAGTAATTGTCTTAATTGACAATTGATATCCCCTCCTTGTCCAATTCTCCCGTGGTGAGATTCTTTGGAAAAGTATCTAATTATCGAGTATTAATACCCGACTGGGTGTGTTGACGTTCCTATCATTTCTTTTGATTAGATTTCATTTGAATGACCTGGGTAACGATCCGAGGAGCTTTCGAATGTGTACTCAAATTATGAAAACATGGGATATATTCATATTCGTTAATGTTTTCGTTTGTATCTGATTTGAAATTCTCTCGCGTAATTATGCGTTGACCTTAGTCTTTTAATGTTAGCGATGTATCCAGATATCCTTAAATTTGTAAAGGATTATGAATTATTATTAGTCTTTTGAGAAGTTCACATCTTATCAACGGTAATGAAACTGGAAAGTTGATAGTGCCAGTAGAATGGATTAATTGATTATGACATGACGACATTGTCTTAATTGATGGAACTCGAGTAGAAATCCCCTAAAAGATAAGATGTTGATTATCAAAAGTGATCTAAATAATTCTTGATGGATGACCATATCCTGTATTTAGACTTGAAATTATACCATGAATGGTTATGAACTAGTCATAGATCTTGTAATCTAGAAAGAACTTAAAGTAAATTTATTAAAAGATGTTTCTGTTATCTGAAATTTTAGGAGGTATTTGCTGGTGAATTACCTAGACCTTCGCCATTAAGGCAAGTTGAATTTGGTATTGATTATATTCCCGGTACTGCACCTGTGGCGTGTGCACTATACGTCAGCACCATCTGAATTAAAAGAATTACCATGCAACTGAGAGAGTTGTCGGAAAAGGTTTTTATTCTACCGAGCTCGTCATCATGAAGAGCTATGGTGTTATTATTCCTTATATTTGTTGATTACCGTGAACTAGGTAAACTGACGATCAAAATCTATATCCATAACTCAAGATGGAAGATTAGTTCGATCATTTACAAGGTTCTAGCGTATATTCAAAATTTTGATCCATGGCATGGTTATCATCAACTTCGCGTCCGCGAAGAAGATTATATAACTAAATCTCACAAACCTCCATATTTAGGCAACCACAAGCGGCTTTTATACATTTAACGCCATCGGCTTCTCAATTCTAATGGTTCACATTCCGCGAACCCCTTTTATTATCTATATTATCCTTCTTACAAGCGTCAGTTATTTCTCAATTTCTCGGGAAAATTAGTTTGCACCGTCATTACTAAGGCACACATCCTAATTTATTCTTTATCTTTTCTACATAATTTGTCAGTAATTACATTCACCTTCCCTGATGAGATAAATATCATGACCGTATTCATTCAAAATTTCTTTCTTCATATTTTCTAAGTTTTAGTTTCATCTCAACTATCATTTTTATCATTTTTGCTCAATCCGACGTCTAAAAGCGTCAATAGTTATTACAAGTAATTAAATAATAAAATATTTAATTTTTATGAAACGTCAATGTAAAAATTTTAAATTTCTCAGTTTGTCCAATTATAGAAAAATGTTCAAAATAAATTTGAATTTAATTAACACGATTTTTGTTGATTTATCGAGAATAATTAAAAAGATTTGTAAATTTTCGAAAAATCTTTGTTTATACTTTGGTCAAAATTTTCTTAGTTGAAAAGCAAAAATTGTTGTTTCAAATTCCAAGTCATGGTTTAAATGGTTTCCCCCAATCCCTCTTAGGTTGTCTTGAGGTATGCACAAACATTTACCCCTAAAGGAGTTTAGTTACATGATCTGGGTAAAAGGGAATAATCCTGTTAATGTAATAATGACTAAAAACGTTACTTGCATTTTTCGGTCTCGCTTAGTTTTGATTACGACAATATGTAAAAACAAGCATTTACGAAAACAACGAAAAACGAATTCTTGAGTTTAAGTATTTTTCATTTTACCCATTTTCACTTAAGGTATGGATAAACAAGTACTAACCTTAATCAAGTGATCAAGTGATTTAATCTTTTCTTAAAACTCACTTTTTATTAAACTTTATTTTTAAGAAAATGTTTTATTAAATTAATTATTTGAAATTTGAAAATGGCATATTCTGTTCTGTTAAGAATATCCTTTCAGGATATTTTTATACCCAGATAAGACCTCCACCACTAAAGGAAAAAAAGGAGCGGAGTCTAGTCCGGCGGTACCTTAGCGCCTAGGCGGTACCTTATCGATAAGGTACCGCGGGCTGTGATAAGGTACCGCGGGCAGAACTAGCCGTTGGCTCCTTTGTCCTTTAAATAGTTGGCCATTCTCAGCTTTTCACTTTACCTCTTTTGCACATTCATTTCCAGATTCAAACCCCTTCTTTAATCACTCAAATCTTTGATCATTTGTTTGATTATTACTTGTTTAAGAAGTGAATCTTGTTCTTCCATCTCTTCCTCTCCAAGTGCAAAGATAAGAACACTATCCTAGTGAAGTGTTGATGTGACACCCTAGAACCGAGGTCATTAACGTTACCCTAAATTACGCTAATTTTTGAAATTTTTAATAAATTTTAATTTCTATATTATTAAGTATTTTGGTTAAAGCCGATGTTCGAGGTTATAATTTTTACGTTTGACGATTTAAGAAGGACGATGACGATTACGATCCCGAGGGATGCCCAATTTTATATAATTATTGACGATTTATCGATAATGTAAATTTTCGAGAATTTTATTTACGATTCGTGTTAAGTTGAGTCGGGTGAGTTTTATAGCCTTCCGAGTACATTTAAAGTATCCCAAAAATATTTTGGAGTGTTCGGGAAGATTTCCGACTCCCGTAAAATTTTCAAAATTGACAAATGAGTCGAACCCGTAAAGTTTTGAGGACGTTTTCAACTTAAGGCCAAAAGAAATAAAAAATTACACATTGGTCCCTCCCAATCACACAAAATGACACAAACATAAACACATAGAACACATTTCACCAAAAACAATCAAACTCTCCTCTCTTGCTCCTATAGCCGACGGCTAACCCCCAAACCCACCAAGAACACCATCAAAATTTTTTTTCACTTGATTTTCATTAAAATTAAGGTTAGACCACATCTAATCTTGTCATTCCCTACATTTCTATGTACTTAAATCCCACATGCATTTAAGTAAATTTTCCAAAATTTTTCAAGATGATCCAAATTCGTTTTTGAGGCTAAATGTTGTAATGCATGTTAAATTCATGTGTTATGGAAGCATAATCACCAATAAAACCCACCAAAATCAATTTGGTTGTGGTGATTGGGGCACCCAAACCCCACGGCACAAGGGGTGTTTGGGGAGCCATGGTGGTTGATGAATTTTGAGCTTTTCCTTGTGTTTGGTTATATGTTTAATGATGTTTTACATAGGTGTTAGTGGTTGCATGCTTGTTTTTATATTTTCTTGATTATGAGATTGGTTGATCAATAGGGGTAGGACTAAAATTTTGTGTTTGGATATGTTTAAGGAGGCTTAGGATGATGCCTAGTGGTGGTTAGAAGGTTTGAAATCGAGTCTAAGCATGATTTTGGAGTAGTCAAATTTAGGCAGAAACTTTAAGGTCATTTCATAAAAATGAATTTTCCTACAGGTCTTGAAAACAAAATGTAGTTATAGAGGGTCTTTTTGTCTTTAATTTTGTATAAGGTAGAGCCCGTGACTCAAAACGAGCTAAAAGTTATGAGGTTTTAAAGATCGAGTACCGGGAGACGAGGACTTTCATAATCCGAATTTATGTATAGTTTTAGTCAAATCCCGAGGATCACAAGTATGAATTTGTAAATGGTCAAGGGTCAAAATTTGGTCCCAAATCTGTATAAATGAGTCTATAAGTTGACTTAGGAGTCAAAGAAGTCAAGGGTGCATTTCAAATGGGTCAAAGAGGTCAAAGTTGGTCGAAGTACAATTTCAGCCCGTAAAATGTAGTCTTAGAAAAGCGTCGAGTATCGGGTCGTAAAAGTAAAAACTTTTATTGGGCTTAAAAACATGTTATCTACAGGTCATATAGGATTTTTGAGAATTTTGTCAAATTTTATAAGTATGGTTAAATATGGTAAAACAGCCCGTACTTTAGTCAAGTACCGGCGAGAATGAGTAAAAATGGACAACGTAAGTAATGAGAACGAATGGTATAAAATGAGTGATGCTTGTTGTTTTGTTTTTGGCGTGAGTTATACTTGTCCTAAGTGACTAGTATATATGTATTTTATATAGTACCGTGAAGTATTTAAAATGAGATTACTCATTACGCGTTATTTGTGATAGGTGTTGATTTAACCGGGCATCCGTTTCGTCGTCAGTGATCATCCCTCGAACTACCGACTACTTAAGATATAAGGTGTGAATTTATAGCCTCGCTTATATTTATTTCAAACTGTTTTACCCGCGAGGGAAATGCATGCTAGTTTTTAAAAGGAACGTATATCATGAATGATTGTTAGACCCGAAAGTTGCCTTAGAAATTGTGTTGAGTACCAAAGTTGCAAAAGTCCCTAAAATCATGAACTATTAACTATTGTCCTGCCCTCGAGTAAGGGGAAATAGCCGCTTATGCAATTTGTAGTACTACGGGGTTAACGACCCAATGCTAGCCGAGAAGCTGTACGTTGAGTAAGTTCTGCGGTAGATTATTTTGTATGAGAAATAAGGTATAATTGCAACTGATGCCTTTAGAAGGGGCACTGGTTTCATCTGAATCACGCCGGTATTTATTACGCGGGTGATTGAGTTAACGGATTAGTGTCATGAGCTTAAACACAATTGTCAGTATCCTGAATATAGATTGTTTGATCGACAAGTCTATAAATGATCACGAATGGTTTTTATTTTATATACGTTCAAATGGATTGTAAAACCTATGAATTCCACTCAACGTTTTCGTTGACCAAAATTTTGGCATGTGTTTCAGGTAACCGCTGAAGTGTAGAATGGAGCATGCATGGGATGGATGTTCTGTGTATGGCTTGGAGTCCGCTTGTTTTTCCTCCTTGTTCTACTTAAACATTTTAAGTTTTAATGTTATGTTGTTGTAAAACTGAAATTCTTGGGTTGAGATTCATGGGGACCGAAAACGCTAAACTCTGTTGTACCAAATTGGGGTTGGAAAAACCGTGGACATGTATCATCTAACAATTTTTAATTTCAAGTTTTAAGTTGACGTCTTTTTAGCGTCGTTTGATATATCTTGTGTGCAATGAATACTGTGTAGCACCCATTGTTGTAGTTCCGCTGCGCATAGCAATTGTGGGGGTGTTACAGATTGGTAATCAGAGCCATGAGTTATAGAGAACTAGGTCGTTTTTGAAAATCCTAAACTATAACTTTTGGTGTCGTAAGAAATGGTCCAAGCACACACAACTATCCTGCATGGCTCCGGTAAGATTTATTGTTGTATTTATGGCATTTGACGTATACTTTTGAGTGAAGTATATATGTGGGTAATTATTACGTAAGTATGGAATTACTATATGTAGACGTTGAATTTTACGTGGAATATCCGACATCGTAATTTTTGTATTAATCATGCATGAGCATCATATTATTACATTTCGGGCATATGTACCACCTTTGCATTGCATTTGCATGCATGTATTTATAACTATTGTATAATTACTTATGTACCCTCCGAAATTCGCTGTTATTGCAGGAATGGCCGAGGTACCGCCTAATGATAATGGAAACGATTACGTCATAGGTCGCGAAGGGGGAAGTGTTGGAACAGCAGCTGAAGGACAAGCTGAGACGAACGATGTACAAGCCCAGGACCCCGACCAAGGGAGAACTACTTGCCCCAGGCCTATGCGTACTTCCCATCTGGTTGGTGTACCAGGTATCCCCAGAAGAGCCAAAGGTGCAGTGAGCGCAAATTCTCTTCATCAAGGCATCCCAAGAATTTGCTGCCCCGGACCGAGAGTTCATCATGACGTACGACGTGTTGTGAGAGGTTTGGATGAATCGATGTGCATGCGGTACGTAGTGGAATCAAGGGTGATCAGTAGATTCGACGAGAATGAAAGGGCAGACCAAAGACTGTTGGAAAGGACTGCAAGAATTGAGTATGATGGAAATGTGAACAAAAGTGACATCAACAGTTTAAGATCAATGGTTGCAAATTTGAGTGCTAGTCTTGACCGTGTGAGGGAAGATCAAGTGAGGTTGTCGAGGATGCAGAGTTGGGAGCATCGTGTGAGAGCATCATTGCCCCCGGATTGGAGATTCGTGGACGATTTGGAGATGGAGGCGAATGACTTCATGATTCAGCCGCCTACTAGAGGTGCTTGTATTACGGTGGGAAGTCATGTAGCGATTGAGTGTGGATCCACATCAGGGACGAAAAAGGAAACGGAATGTGGGCCGGATGATAAAGGAAAGAGAAAAATGGATGATGTGGATGAGGACGATAGTGATGAGGAACCTGAGGAAGACGACGACGAGCCGCCATCCAAGATGCCGTGTGGATCACCACATGCCTAGTTACTTATTTTGTATTTTCTTTGATCATTGTAATAGAACTGTTTTAGACTTTTTGTATGATGGTATTATGACGAGAAACTCAAGTACTTGAAGTTTTGTGGTGAACGATTGTAGTGGCAATACTTGTCACGATTTTGGTTAATTATCAATACAATCTATGTTACCTTTCATGATCTGTGATATGTCTTAAATTTGATCTTTTGTGATGTGAATTGATGAATATTAGTAACTCCGTAGTGATGTGTCGTTGTATGTGTATTATGTCTGGGAAACTTGATATGTATACTTACATTGTTTTTCTATTTTCCCTGTCTTGCAGAAAGAGATATTCGATAACACCATGCCTCCAAAGTTGACCGCCGATCGTGTTAACACCATGATTCAGGAAGCTATAGCAAATGCGTTGGAAGCGGACCGAGCCAGGAGAAATCAGGACCAGGGAAGGAACGCGGGGAGACAGCAAGCCCCGAGAGTGTGTACCTATTCTAGTTTTATGAAGTGCGGTCCCACGCAGTTCCGTGGAACGGGTGGAGCTTTAGAACTTAGACGATGGTTGGAAAAGGTTGAAAGTACGTTCGAAATCAGCGGTTGTGCAGAAGCGGATAAAGTGAAGTTTGCAGCTGCTACGTTTCTTGATGATGCGTTAAGTTGGTGGAATACCCAGGTAGCTACGGTTGGATTGGCTGTAGCGAATGCAAGGACGTGGAATGCGACAAAAGCTCTGTTGACTAAGAAGTTCTGCCCGGAAGAGGAATTGGGGCAATTGGAGGATGAGTTGAGGCACTTGACCTTGAAGAACAACGATATAGCTGCCTACACCAGGAGGTTCAATGAATTAAGTCTTTTGTGTCCAGACATATTTGCCAATGATGCCAAGAAAATGAAACAGTACATTAAGGGTTTATCCAACAATATCAAAGGTGAAACAACTTCGTTAAAACCTGGATCGTTTGATGAAGCGGTTCAGATGGCACACGCATTGATGGACGTCAAGCTCCAGGACAAGCAGAACTCCATTGCTGAAGGCAACAAGAGGAAATGGGAAGCGGCACAAAGTAACCAATCCCAAGGCCAGAACCGAAGTGGGAATCGAAACAACCATGGGCCGAACCGAAATCAGCAGTTTAATCAGAGAAGGAACGAAGGGATGAGGGCAGTGACGAACCCTAGAGGAGTGAAAGTGAATCCCCATTGTGGTAAGTGCAATTTGTATCATGTTGGAAATTGCCCGCCTGCATGCGGCAAGTGTGGAAAGGCAGGTCATAGGACGTCTGGTTGCCGAACGGGAGGAGTAGCCACTGGGGCTAATGCTATCAGAATGAGGGGATGTTATGGTTGTGGAGAAAGAGGGCATGTGCAAGCGAATTGCCCGAAGGCAGGAAACAAGCGGGGAGGCAACAATGCGGCTGCTGTGTATCAAGTGGGAACGGCTGATAAACCACAGGGTCCTAATGTGGTTACCGGTACGTTTTTGCTAGACGCTTGTTATGCTAGTATTTTGTTTGATTCTGGCTCCGAAAAGAGTTTTGTAGATGTTAAATTTAGTCGTCATATCGATAGAAAACCGGTGTTGTTAGCGACTAGTTATAACGTTGAGTTAGCCGATGGAAAAATTGTTAGTACGAATTCTATACTGAAAGGGTGTACCTTGAAGTTAGGAAATTACGCTTTTAAAATCGACTTGATGCCTATAGAGCTAGGATCGTTTGACGTGATTGTGGGAATGGATTGGCTAATGGCGCACAGTGCTATGATCGTCTGTGGCGAGAGATTGGTTCAGATTCCGTTGAGGAATAAAGTTTTGACGATAAAGGGAGACGAATGCACTTCTCGTTTGAAGGTGATTTCCTGTTTGAAAATGATGAAGTACGTAGAGAGCGGATGCGATGTGTTTTTGGCACAAGTTTCGAGTGATGGTGATTTAGAGGCGAGGATTGAAGAGGTACCAGTTATTTGCGAATATCCGGAAGTTTTTCCAGACGAGTTGCCAGGTTTACCGCCTACCCGTGAGGTCGAGTTTCGAATTGATTTGGTGCCAGGAGCTGCGCCGGTTGCGCGTGCACCTTATCGCTTAGCACCATCTGAGTTAAAGGAGTTATCGGATCAACTGAAGGAATTAATGGACAAAGGATTTATTAGGCCGAGCTCATCACCTTGGGGAGCGCCAGTGTTGTTCGTAAAGAAGAAAGATGGTTCATTTCGGATGTGTATTGACTATAGGGAACTCAATAAGCTGACAGTTAAGAATCGGTACCCATTGCCGAGGATTGACGATTTGTTCAATCAATTGCAAGGTTCCAGTGTATACTCAAAGATCGATTTAAGATCAGGGTATCATCAACTGCGTGTAAGAGAGGAGGATACTCCTGTAACTGCCTTTCGTACGCGGTATGGACACTTTGAATTTCGAGTGATGCCGTTTGGGTTGACGAACGCGCCTGCTGTATTCATGAACCTTATGAATCGCGTGTGCAAGCCGTATCTAGATAAGTTTGTTATTGTTTTCATCGATGATATACTTATTTACTCTAAAAGTAAGGAGGAGCACGAGAAGCACCTGAGGAAGATTTTGGAGTTGTTAAGGAAGGAGAAGCTGTATGCAAAATTCTCTAAGTGTGAGTTTTGGTTGGAATCAGTGCAGTTCTTAGGTCACGTGATCGATAGTAAGGGAGTTCGTGTGGATCCTGCCAAGGTAGAAGCGATCAGGGAATGGTCAGCACCGACAACGCCGACTGAAGTTCGACAATTCCTTGGTTTAGCTGGGTATTATCGAAGGTTTATTGAAGGATTTTCGTTGATTGCAAAACCATTGACAAGGATTACCGAAAAGAATAGGGTGTATGAATGGGGAAATGAGGAAGAACTTGCTTTCAAAACGCTCAAGGATAAGTTATGTTTCGCACCGATATTGTCATTGCCTGAAGGAACCGAAGACTTCGTAGTGTATTGTGATGCGTCTCGTAAGGGTTATGGAGCGGTATTGATGCAACGTGAAAAGGTGATAGCTTACGCGTCGAGGCAACTAAGGAAGAATGAGGAGAACTACACGACGCACGATTTGGAATTAGGAGCTGTAGTTTTTGCGTTAAAGTTATGGAGACACTATTTGTATGGGACGAAGTGTGTTGTATTCACTGACCACAAGAGTTTGCAGCATATTTTAGATCAAAAGGAGTTGAATATGCGACATAGACGATGGGTTGAACTACTGAGTGATTATGACTGCGAAATTCGCTACCACCCTGGCAAGGCGAATGTTGTAGCAGATGCACTGAGTAGGAAGGAACGGGAGAAACCTTTGAGGGTTAGAGCTTTAGTGATGACTGAGAGCGTTGACTTAACCGAAACTATACTGAAGGCTCAAGAGAGAGGACTAATGAAAGGGAATGTTGAAGCTGAGAACTTGGGACGAATGTTGAAACCTCTTTTCGTGATTAGGTCAGACGGACTGAGATATTTTGAGAATCGGATTTGGTTACCATTGTGTTCATCTGAGGAAGGAAAGCCTGGAGTTCGAGAATTGGTTATGAATGAGTCGCATAAGTCGAAGTATTCGATACATCCTGGATCGGACAAAATGTACCACGACCTGAAGAAAGTTTATTGGTGGCCGAATATGAAGGCGGATATTGCTCGTTACGTTAGTAAGTGTTTGACTTGCGCGAAGGTAAGAAACCATCTGGATTGTTGGTACAACCAGAGATCCCAGAATGGAAATGGGAGAAAATCGCTATGGATTTCGTGACGGGTTTACCTAGAACTCCTAGTGGATGTGATATGATATGGGTAATTGTGGACAGGTTGACGAAATCTGCTCATTTCTTACCTATGAAGAAGACGGACAGCATGGAAAAGCTAGCCAGCGTGTACGTGAAAGAGATCGTCTGTAGACATGGAGTGCCGTTATCGATCATTTCGGATCGCGACAGTAGATTTACGTCGGAATTTTGGAAATCGCTTCAACGTGCGATGGGCACTGAATTGAGTTTAAGCACGGCTTATCACCCGGAAACTGACAGCCAGAGTGAACGAACTATTCAGACGATGGAGGACATGCTCCGAGCATGCGTGATTGATTTTGGAGGAAGTTGGGAACGCCACTTGCCTCTGGTGGAATTTTCATATAATAATAGTTATCATGCGAGTATCAAGGCAGCACCGTTCGAAGCATTGTATGGAAGGAAGTGTAGATCGCCTGTGTGTTGGAGTGAAGTGGGGGAAAGTCAATTGACTGGACCCGAAATGGTTTTAGAAACGACAGAGAAGATTGTGCAAATCAAGAACCGACTACTTGCTGCGAGAAGCCGACAGAAGAGTTATGCCGATAACAGAAGGAAACCGTTGGAGTTTGAAGTTGGAGATATGGTTATGCTCAAGGTATCGCCGTGGAAGGGTGTAATTCGTTTTGGGAAGAAAGGAAAGTTGAGTCCGAGGTATATTAGACCATTTAAGATCGTTGAACGAATTGGACCAGTAGCGTATAAGTTAGAATTGCCGACCGAGCTTAGTGCTATTCACGACACATTTCACGTATCGAACCTGAAGAAGAGTTTGGCGGACAAGGAATTGGTGATTCCTTTGGACGAGATTCGACTGGACGACAAAATGCATTTTGTGGAAGAACCTGTGGAAATTATGGACCGAGAGGTCAAGCGGCTGAAGCGTAGTAGAATTCCTATTGTGAAAGTCCGATGGAATTCTAAGCGTGGACCGGAATACACTTGGGAACGTGAGGACTTTTTCAAGGAAAGGTATCCTCATCTGTTCCAGTAGAACGAAATGTGAGTACAAGAAGAGGCGAGCGCCGGGACGTCGCTCTCTTTAAGGAGGGGTGGATGTGACACCCTAGAACCGAGGTCATTAACGTTACCCTAAATTACGCTAATTTTTGAAATTTTTAATAAATTTTAATTTCTATATTATTAAGTATTTTGGTTAAAGCCGATGTTCGAGGTTATAATTTTTACGTTTGACGATTTAAGAAGGACGATGACGATTACGATCCCGAGGGATGCCCAATTTTATATAATTAATGACGATTTATCGATAATGTAAATTTTCGAGAATTTTATTTACGATTCGTGTTAAGTTGAGTCGGGTGAGTTTTATAGCCTTCCGAGTACATTTAAAGTATCCCAAAAATATTTTGGAGTGTTCGGGAAGATTTCCGACTCCCGTAAAATTTTCAAAATTGACAAATGAGTCGAACCCGTAAAGTTTTGAGGACGTTTTCAACTTAAGGCCAAAAGAAATCAAAAATTACACATTGGTCCCTCCCAATCACACAAAATGACACAAACACAAACACATAGAACACATTTCACCAAAAACAATCAAACTCTCCTTTCTTGCTCCTATAGCCGACGGCTAACCCCCAAACCCACCAAGAACACCATCAAAAATTTTTTTCACTTGATTTTCATTAAAATTAAGGTTAGACCACATCTAATCTTGTCATTCCCTACATTTCTATGTACTTAAATCCCACATGCATTTAAGTAAATTTTCCAAAATTTTTCAAGATGATCCAAATTCGTTTTTGAGGCTAAATGTTGTAATGCATGTTAAATTCATGTGTTATGGAAGCATAATCACCAATAAAACCCACCAAAATCAATTTGGTTGTGGTGATTGGGGCACCCAAACCCCACGGCACAAGGGGTGTTTGGGGAGCCATGGTGGTTGATGAATTTTGAGCTTTTCCTTGTGTTTGGTTATATGTTTAATGATGTTTTACATAGGTGTTAGTGGTTGCATGCTTGTTTTTATATTTTCTTGATTATAAGATTGGTTGATCAATAGGGGTAGGACTGAAATTTTGTGTTTGGATATGTTTAAGGAGGCTTAGGATGATGCCTAGTGGTGGTTAGAAGGTTTGAAATCGAGTCTAAGCATGATTTTGGAGTAGTCAAATTTAGGCAGAAACTTTAAGGTCATTTCATAAAAATGAATTTTCCTACAGGTCTTGAAAACAAAATGTAGTTATAGAGGGTCTTTTTGTCTTTAATTTGGTATAAGGTAGAGCCCGTGACTCAAAACGAGCTAAAAGTTATGAGGTTTTAAAGATCGAGTACCGGGAGACGAGGACTTTCATAATCCGAATTTATGTATAGTTTTAGTCAAATCCCGAGGATCACAAGTATGAATTTGTAAATGGTCAAGGGTCAAAATTTGGTCCCAAATCTGTATAAATGAGTCTATAAGTTGACTTAGGAGTCAAAGAAGTCAAGGGTGCATTTCAAATGGGTCAAAGAGGTCAAAGTTGGTCGAAGTACAATTTCAGCCCGTAAAATGTAGTCTTGGAAAAGCGTCGAGTATCGGGTCGTAAAAGTAAAAACTTTTATTGGGCTTAAAAACATGTTATCTACAGGTCATATAGGATTTTTGAGAATTTTGTCAAATTTTATAAGTATGGTTAAATATGGTAAAACAGCCCGTACTTTAGTCAAGTACCGGCGAGAATGAGTAAAAATGGACAACGTAAGTAATGAGAACGAATGGTATAAAATGAGTGATGCTTGTTGTTTTGTTTTTGGCGTGAGTTATACTTGTCCTAAGTGACTAGTATATATGTATTTTATACAGTACCGTGAAGTATTTAAAATGAGATTACTCATTACGCGTTATTTGTGATAGGTGTTGATTTAACCGGGCATCCGTTTCGTCGTCAGTGATCATCCCTCGAACTACCGACTACTTAAGATATAAGGTGTGAATTTATAGCCTCGCTTATATTTATTTCAAATTGTTTTACCCGCGAGGGAAATGCATGCTAGTTTTTAAAAGGAACGTATATCATGAATGATTGTTAGACCCGAAAGTTGCCTTAGAAATTGTGTTGAGTACCAAAGTTGCAAAAGTCCCTAAAATCATGAACTATTAACTATTGTCCTGCCCTCGAGTAGGGGGAAATAGCCGCTTATGCAATTTGTAGTACTACGGGGTTAACGACCCAATGCTAGCCGAGAAGCTGTACGTTGAGTAAGTTCTGCGGTAGATTATTTTGTATGAGAAATAAGGTATAATTGCAACTGATGCCTTTAGAAGGGGCACTGGTTTCATCTGAATCACGCCGGTATTTATTACGCGGGTGATTGAGTTAACGGATTAGTGTCATGAGCTTAAACACAATTGTCAGTATCCTGAATATAGATTGTTTGATCGACAAGTCTATAAATGATCACGAATGGTTTTTATTTTATATACGTTCAAATGGATTGTAAAACCTATGAATTCCACTCAACGTTTTCGTTGACCAAAATTTTGGCATGTGTTTCAGGTAACCGCTGAAGTGTAGAATGGAGCATGCATGGGATGGATGTTGTGTGTATGGCTTGGAGTCCGCTTGTTTTTCCTCCTTGTTCTACTTAAACATTTTAAGTTTTAATGTTATGTTGTTGTAAAACTGAAATTCTTGGGTTGAGATTCATGGGGACCGAAAACGCTAAACTCTGTTGTACCAAATTGGGGTTGGAAAAACCGTGGACATGTATCATCTAACAATTTTTAATTTCAAGTTTTAAGTTGACGTCTTTTTAGCGTCGTTTGATATATCTTGTGTGCAATGAATACTGTGTAGCACCCATTGTTGTAGTTCCGCTGCGCATAGCAATTGTGGGGGTGTTACAAAGTCCACCACCAAAGATCCATTGAAGATCAATTTTTACATACTTGTAGTTGTGTCATAGTTGTGAAGATCCAAGTAGTTGTGTGTATTTGGAAGTTGTGTATGTACTAAGTATAGTTGTGTAGATTGGTCCTAGCTACGATTAGGGCTCGACTTTTAGCTTAGAGTCGGAAATTGGTTAAGCGACGTGTACGGTTTTCTCCACCATAAGGAGCTTGTTGTGTAGTGAACTCTCGAGTAAGGAGTACTCGGGGAGTGGAGTAGGAACGAGGAGTGAGCTTCGTTGCCGAACCACTATAAATCCTTGGTGTTCGGTTTGATCTTTCTTTACCCTTAACTCTTTACATTCCTGATTACTTTTTGCATATACATGTGTTAATATTAGATTAGCTACACTATCATTCTTTATTCTTTGTGGATATATTTTTATTAGTATTAGTTTAGCTACACTATCATTGTTCATATTTGTGCATAAGAAGATTTCACATATTTCCTCAAGCCTAAGTTTTTTGAAAAAGGATTTTTGGAAACCATATTTTTAACAAGTAAATTTTAAGAAACTATTCAACCCCCCCTTCTAGTTTCTACAATTGGTATTAGAGCGGGTTGCTCAAGAATTTTTAAAGTATATTGTATTTTAAAACTTGAATAGATCTATGGATTCCAACAAGTACCTAGAAGGGCAATCTATGCAAAGACCACCACTTTTTGAAACCGATAGTTTTATTTATTGGAAAAATAGATTTGAAACTTATGTGAAATCAAAAGATTTAGATCTTTGGCATGTTATTACCAATGGTGATTTTTTACCTTTTCAATTTAATGAAGTTTCTAAAACAAAAGAATTAGTCACTTTTGACAAAGCTAATGATGATACTAAAAAGAAACTTTCAAAAAATAATGAGGCTAAAATGGTGATTTATAATGCTTTGCCTAAGAAAGAGTATGAAAGAATTTTTATGTGTGAAACCGCTAAAGATATTTGGAACACTCTTTTAGTAACCCACCAAGGTAATAGCCAAGTCAAAGAAAGTAAAATCGATCTTCTTGTCCAACAATATGAACAATTTGTCATCTTAGAAGATGAAACTATTGATAGTGCATTTGCTAGGTTTAACACCATTATTACTAGTCTAAAAGCACTTGATGAAGGTTTTTCTAGCAAGAACAATGTTAGGAAGTTTCTAAGGGCCTTACATCCAAAGTGGAGAGCAAAAGTCACGGCTATTGAAGAGTCGAAATATCTCTCAACTTTATCACTCGATGAACTCATAGGAAACTTGAAGGTTTATGAGATGATAATTTTGAAGGACTCGGAATTAGTAAAAACCAAGAGTGAAAGGAAATCTCTTGCACTTAAAGCCAAGAAGGCACAAAGTGACCATGATAGTTCCTCGGAAAGTGATGACGAGGAGTATGCATTGGCGGTGAGAGATTTCAAGAAGTTCTTCAAGAGACGAGGTCAACACGTTAGGCAACCAAACTATGACAAGAAACCATTGTCAAAGAATCGGTTTGTCAAGAACGAAAAAGGTGATAGGAGTTGCTTTAGATGTGGTGATCCAAATCACTTCATTGGTGATTGTCCAAAGCCCGCTCGTGATAATAACCACACGGCATTCGTTAGTGGCGCTTGGAGCGATAGCGGTGAAGACGATGATGACAACCCCAAAGAGGAGAAATGTCTTATGGCTCACACTTCTAAAGAGGTACATTCCGAAACCGAATATTATAGCAATGATAGTTCCACTTTAGATGATATTGAATTTGAAGGCAAATATGATAGCTTACACAAACTTAGTCTTAAATTCATAGAAAAGAATAAAACCTTAAAATCAACCAAAACTAAGCTTGAAAATGAGATTAATGAACTTAGGGAGAAATTGGCTAAACTTGAGAAAAACAAAGAGGTTGATTTAGGTTGCTTAAGTTGTGAGAAACTTAGATTAGATAATGATGATCTCAAGAGCACCTCCATTAAATTGGAAAAGTTCATGAAAGGTACTAGTGCTCTTGATGATATGTTAAACAAACAAGTTCATTCTAAGGAAAAACTTGGTCTAGGTTTTAACTCAAATGAAGCCTCAACTAGTGAACCAAAACAAGTCAGTTTTTCACAGAAAACACCTTCTAGACGCGGTTCCACATTGTATGGCGCGGTTCCTTATCGCTATGGAACCGCGGCCATAGATAAGGTACCGCGGCCAGAAGTTGATTTTTGTGAAAACTCTGAACTTTCTGAAAAATCTAAGTTAAATGAAAAACCAAAGCATCTTACTATTAATAAGGTTCAATTACCCATACTTGACAACAATGCTATTAGTAAGTTCTATAAGCCGTTAAGTAAACCTCTCATGGGAAATAGAAGTTTATCTAGACTATCTTCTACTCCACCTAGAGTACGGAATGAGTCTAAGCCTAGAAGTAGAACGACAACGCCTACAAGAGATAATCAAAACAACTCACGAACTAGAAGTAAAACTCCAACACCTAGAAAGAATAATAATAACTCTAAACCTAGATCAAACAAACCTAGGAGAAGTAATAAACAACAAAATGGTTACATGTATTACTATCCTCCTCCATTTTGTTCTCCATGGGGAATCCCCACCTCATTCATTCATCCCAACCAAATGCAAGGGATGTTTGGAACTAACAATTTTGGACCCATGAGATATTGGGGACCAAATGTTTGATCTTGTGTATTGTTACCTAGATATGCTTGGGAATTGATTTGGAGCCTGATGAGTGGATTAAGGATAGTGGATGTTCTAAACACATGACGGGTAATCGAAGTTTGTTCTCGCATTACAAAGCATATGATGGAGGTAACGTCACATTCGCTAGTAGTCTATGTGGTAATATCATTGGCAAAGGTACGGTTTCTCTTGACTCCATGACCATTGAAAATTTTGAGCACGTAGATAACTTAGGTTTTAACCTTTTAAGTATAGGTCAAATTTGTGATAATAAGTGTAAGGTCATCTTTTCGGAACATGTCAGTGAAATCGTAAAAGATGGAAAAGTCATTGGAAAAGGTGTTAGAAAGCATGGGCTTTATGTCATGAAGGTTAATAAGAAGTCAAAAGACAACATATGTCTTGCGACTATAGATGATAGTTCTACTCTTTGGCATAGGAGATTAGGTCACGCTAATATGCGTTTAATTCAATCTTTAGTCTCTAAGGAGTTGGTAAGACACCTCCCCAAGATTAAGTTTGATAGTCACTTTTGTGATGCTTGCAAAGTTGGAAAGCAAGTTCACTCAAGTCACAAAGCCAAGAATTTGGTTTCGACCTCTCGGTGCTTAGAGCTCCTACATATGGATCTCTTTGGACCTTCCGCCATACGTAGTTATGGAGGTAACCTTTATACCCTAGTTATAGTTGACGACTATTCTAGATTCACTTGGACTAGATTTTTGGCATCTAAGAATGAAGCTTTCGATCACTTCGAAATCTTTAGTCAGAGAATTCAAAATCAACTAGGATGTTCAATTGTTTCTATTAGGACGGATCATGGTAGGGAATTTGATAATGAAGTGCAATTTGGTGCCTTTTGTGAAGCTCATGGTATTACCCATAACTTCTCGGCTCCTCGCACTCCACAATCAAATGGGGTAGTTGAAAGGAAGAATAGGACTCTCCAAGAGATGAGTAGGACGATGTTAAACGAGCAATCGTTGCCTCAAAAGTTTTGGTGCAATGCCGTAGATACATCGACTTATATTCTCAACCGAATTCTTATTCGACCTTTCCTAGGAAAGACCCCCTATGAGATTCTTAAAGGTAAGAAACCCTCATTAGAATACTTTAGGGTGTTTGGAAGCAAGTGCTTTATCCTCAACACCAAAGAATACCTTACCAAGTTTGACCCGAAGTCTTACGAAGGTATCCTTTTAGGTTATTCCCAAACTAATAAGGCCTACATAGTCCTAAATAGAACCTCAGGGGTTATTGAAGAATCACTCAACGTAACCTTTGATGAACCCCTCCTGTGGAAACCTTGGTTTCCGGATCTTTTAAGCTACTAGGAATGATCACTGTTCATATGATTAACATAATCAAAGCGGAATTAGAACAACAACCATTAACAAGGTGTTTAGGCACAATAACATGAATTAAAACAATAGGGATGTTCATTATATTAATAACAAACATCCACTAGACGTGTATACATTGAATCCCACGTCTAGTGCACACACACGTTTAGGTTTACATTGTGAATGAATAATATGAATAAAACCTAAGACCCTTGGTTCCTTTTATAGTGTAAGGATTAGGGTTTACAAGAGATAATGATGTATAAACAAGTAAATCTTCTATTTAAATAAACTTATGCAGAATATCTTTTGCATGTTTATCTAAATAGAAGCTTCCATAAGCTTCTTTGTCTATGTTTTGTCAATGCTTGAATTGCATGTGACAATGCTTGGATTGCACACAACAATGCTTGAGCCATCAACGCCTAATTTGCTCTTATCAACGCTTGATTAACTCTTGACAACGCTTGGACAATTTCTTCATGTTTTCTTCGTTTTTGAGTTTCTGCCACATCAACTTTTTGACCCAACAATCTTCCCCTAGTTGATAGTGGCAAAACTCTATGTGTATCTCTTGTAAGTTGTACATGATCTTCAAGTTGCTTCCCCTCAAGTGTAGCACGTATTTTCTTCCCCTTTTTGTCACATCAACAAGGAAGTAAACAATGTTGCAATCTTTGAAGATTCTCCAAATGTAGCTCTATGTAATGATCTTGAAGAATAATTAATATAATATTTTTGATGTAGAAGTAGAATAACCCAACCTTGTGTTCCATGTCTTGTACTATCCACGTGACTAAGAACTTATACTCATGGCACAAAGTATAAGTAGACCTCAATCCCTTGTCAATATTCTCATCCTTTGTGAGACACTGAGCACGATAATGTAACTCCTTCAAGTGTTATGACAAGCCTTCATCACCAACCATGTAAAGCACGAACAAGTTACCTTTAAAGTCTATGACTGGGAGTCCATGACTTTAAGATATGATAGAACACAAACTCGCGAAAATCTTCCTCAATTATCAAACTTACCATAAGAATTCTTCCCCTTAAGCTAACACCTCTTCATGATGAACCAATATCTTTGTATGTAAAAGCAGACATGGATAACTCTTTCTCAAGGCTATCCCGATTACATACTCCAATAAATTACTTCATAAATGTTGTTAACTTGCATTAAAACCATTAATTCCGTTTAAAAATATCCGAGCCATAAATATCATCATGATATTCTAAATTAAAACGGAGATTCCATGTACCTTCGTGTGTAATTACTCCTTTTTGTGTGCTTAAAACGTACCAATTTTCTCAAACAGCAACTATTCCTTTTGTTTTCCAATATCCTTCAATGTCCAAGATATCAACACTGTGTGTTGTCCAATATCGGACAACACTTATCAGCGTTGAAAAATGTATATATCGGACAACAAGTGTCAGCGCTTCCCAACAGCGCTTAACTTATTCCTGTCAGCGCCAACTTTGTATCTGTCAGCGCCTGGCCATCAGCGTCTTATCCATGGCTTGTCAGCGTCACACCAACATCTATCAGCGTCACACCAACATCTATCAGCGTCTAAATAACTCCCATCAGCGGCTAATTGATCTAGTGTTTTATAAACCCTAAATCATTATTTCATGTGAAAATCCATAAACTGCAGTGAACTTCGACAGCGAATAACTTCTTCATAAATGCTCAGATCGAAGATCCCTTCTGTCAGATCCTAGTCATAAGTGTCAAGAACCTACAGATCAAATTTCACGACGATCCAACGGTTAACGAAGGAGAAATCGCGTTTTTACTATTACTGTTCACAGAAAACAGCATATGACCCCTGCTGACTTTGACGCTTAATAACTTTTTCTTGGGGATAGATCTCGACAATCCCTCCAGTGGATATCTAGATATATGTATGTAGAACACACATATAAAATTTCGTGGCGATCCAACGGTTCAATAAAAAGTTATGGCCTTCTGAATACTGCTGCGCACACAAAAACGTCCAGAAAAACCCTAGACGGAATTTTCTTTTCTTCTCGAAACACGAACACCTTGTTGGTCCTAGCATCACGAGCCACGAGGCTCTGATACCAATTGTGGAAACCTTGGTTTCCGGATCTTTTAAGCTACTAAGAATGATCACTGTTCATATGATTAACATAATCAAAGCGGAATTAGAACAACAACCATTAACAAGGTGTTTAGGCACAATAATATGAATTAAAACAATAGGGATGTTCATTATATTAATAACAAACATCCACTAGACGTGTATACACTGAATCCCACGTCTAGTGCACACACACGTTTAGGTTTACATTGTGAATGAATAATATGAATAAAACCTAAGACACTTGGTTCCTTTTATAGTGTAAGGATTAGGGTTTACAAGAGATAATGATGTATAAACAAGTAAATCTTTTATTTAAATAAACTTATGCATAATATCTTTTGCATGTTTATCTAAATAGAAGCTTCCATAAGCTTCTTTGTCTACGTTTTGTCAATGCTTGAATTGCATGTGACAATGCTTGGATTGCACACAACAATGCTTGAGCCATCAACGCCTAATTTGCTCTTATCAACGCTTGATTAACTCTTGACAACGCTTGGACAATTTCTTCATGTTTTCTTCGTTTTTGAGTTTCTGCCACATCAACTTTTTGACCCAACACCTCCTTCACCCAAGACACCACCATTGGTTGATGATTACTTGGATGAATTAGAAGTAGTTAAAGTCAAAGAGGTTAGAAAAATAGGAGTTAAAGACCTTAGTGTTGAAAAGGAAGTAAACATTAAGGAGTCTAGGGATCATACTCTCAATAATGTTATTGGTGACTTAAATCAAAGGACCCTAAGATCTCAAGTCCAAAACCAAAGCAACTTCTTTTGTTTTGTCTCCTTGATTGAACCTAAGAATGTTAAAGAAGCCTTGACGGATGAGAGTTGGGTCATTGCGATGCAAGAAGAATTGAATCAATTCGTTGCCAATGATGTTTGGGAACTTGTTCCTCCACCTAGAAGTTCTACCATTATAGGAACCAAATGGGTATTTAGGAATAAGCTAGATGAGAATGGTGTTGTGTCTCGTAACAAGGCTAGACTTGTAGCTCAAGGCTATAATCAACAAGAAGGGATTGATTATGACGATACATATGCACCGATAGCTAGATTAGAATCAATTAGAATCCTTTTAGCCTACGCTTGTGCCTTAGATATTAAGCTTCAACAAATGGATGTAAAGAGTGCATTTCTTAACGGTTTGATCAATGAGGAGGTATATGTGGCTCAACCTCCCGGCTTCATTGATTTTGAGAAACTGGACCATGTTTACAAGCTTAAGAAAGCACTTTATGGACTCAAACAAGCACCCAAAGCTTGGTATGATAGACTTAAAGCGTTTCTTGTTAAACATGAGTATACCATGGGTATGGTAGACAATACACTCTTTACAAAGAAGAAAGGTCCTCACCTCATAATCGTACAAATATATGTTGATGACATTATATTTGGCTCAACTTGTCAAGAATTGTGTGATGACTTTGCCAAAATCATACATGATGAGTTTGAAATGAGTATGATGGGAGAACTTAACTTCTTTTTAGGACTCCAAATTAAACAAATGGACGATGGTATTTTCTTTAGTCAATCTAAGTACGCTAAAGAAATGCTAAAGAAATTTGGATTAGAAGAATCTAGACCAATGAAGACCCCTATGGCCTCGGATACTAAACTCACCGTAGATGATGATTGTGAGTCGGTAGACAACACCAAATATAGAGGTATGATTGGTAGTTTGTTGTACCTAACGGCAAGTCGACCGGATATCATGTTTAGTGTTTGCCTTTGTGCTCGCTTCCAAGAGGCTCCCAAAACCTCTCACCTTGAAGCGGTTAAGCCTATCTTCCGATTCATTAAAGGCACTATACATTTAGGATTATGGTATCCTAAAGGGACCGGTGTAGAAACCATTGTCTACGCGGACTCGGATCATGCGGGAGACTATGTGGACCGGAAAAGCACTAGTGGAGTTTGTACCTTCATGGATTGTTGTTTAACTTCTTGGTTCTCCAAGAAACAAACCGCTCTTGCGATATCCACCACGGAAGCCGAGTATGTGAGTGCCGGTAAAGCATGCCAACAAGCTCTATGGATGAAGCAAGCGCTTGTTGATTACAGGATTTATCTTGATGATGTTCCCATCATGTGCGATAATAAAGGCGCTATAGACCTAAGCAAGAATCCCATGCAACATTCGCGAACCAAACACATAGAAATTAGACACCATTTCCTTAGGGATAATGTTCAAAAGGGGAACATTACTATTGAAAAGGTGCCCTCTGAGGACAACTTAGCCGATATCTTTACTAAGCCACTTAAGAGGGAACCTTTTAATTACTTGCGTCTAGGTCTAGGATTAATGGAACATCTTCCTTAAATTCTTTTCTTATTGTGTGTTTTCTATTACCACTTTGAGTTCTTGAGTCTTTTAAAATTCCTTTGAAAAATCTTCCCATCTCCTTTTCAAAACTCTCAAAGTCTCTTTCGAAAATGGATGAGAAATTCGTTTGACATTGTTAATTCAATCTAAAAATGATTTTTCATAGATTCTCGCTATTAATATAGAGCTTACATAATTCATATGTATGATTCTCTCAAACATAGCAAGAACAAGATTGAATCATGGAGGATCATTGTGTCATGACTTAAGGTCTTGTCTTACACACCTCCTACATTGATTTTTTTTATCCATGTATTTTGGTCAAATCTCTATTTGGTAAGTTTGCATATGTTTTCTTTGTCTATCTTTGCTTTTAAGCATATCCCTATGATAAGTTAGACTAGAAAAATAAGATTTGCAAAAAAATCTTTCTCCAAACACCAAACCCTGCTTCTGCAGGCGGTTCCATAAGTGAGCCGCGGTACCTTATTGATAAGGTACCGCCACTATAGATAAGGAACCGCCTATAGTGGCCTTCCTTTTCGGGTTTTTGTCTGAAACTCCAGATTTGCTCCAACCTTTTTGAGAATCTTTGTTTCAAACCCTTTGACCACCCCAAAAATACCCTAACCCTTCCTTATTTAAACCATAAGCATTTTGCATTACTTCACATCAAAAATGTCTTATTCTCTCAATGAAAGCCTTGAATCTCCTCCATTTTCTCCAATTGCTTTCAATCCAAACCCACCCAAGAACACTCTTAATCACATTTCTCCTACCAAGAATGTTGATTGTGGAACTTCTTTTCTTCCACCACCACCCTTTAGTGTTCTTCCTCCTTCTCATGATAATGTCATGCACCATGGAACATATTGTCATTGTTGTCAATATCAACATCTTGCTATGGCACACATCTATGAGGAGTTGAGCTACATCAAGAGTCTCTTAATCAAGCCTCCTCTTCACTTTGATTATGAGATCTCCAACAAGCCACCACCACCACCCTCCGCTATTACCTTGTCTTTCATATAAGCATTGATTGCTTATCCACAAGACACCAAATTCAAGCAAATCTTAGAATTCTAGAATAACTAGGATTAGATTTATGCTTTTGGCTTGTTTCTTTTTCCATACTTCTTTGTATGATGTTCTTTTAGTAACCTATCTTGGATCTTTGTCTTTGTGTCTTCTTCTCTTTTAATTTTTTTTGTGACCTATTGCTATATATTGTTGGTTGTTTCTTTTGTTCAACTAACCCTTCTATGTAGCTTGTCACCAAATCTCGATTCCTCGGTGCCCCAAGCTAGGGGGAGTAAGCACCAAGGGGGAGTCTTTGCAAAGTCCGTTTCTTCAACACCGGATTACACAACCTTTTTGCTTCGACAAAGGGGGAGAAATGAATAAACTCGTCTTCGAAAATCTTGTTTTTGTGTGATTGAGTTTATGTATTATCGGAATCAAAAAGGGGGAGATTGTTAATGCAATAATGACTAAAAACGTTACTTGCATTTTTCGGTCTCGCTTAGTTTTGATTACGACAATATGTAAAAACAAGCATTTACGAAAACAACGAAAAACGAATTCTTGAGTTCAAGTATTTTTCATTTTACCCATTTTCACTTAAGGTATGGATAAACAAGTACTAACCTTAATCAAGTGATCAAGTGATTTAATCTTTTCTTAAAACTCACTTTTTATTAAATGTGACAAGTTTTTATTAAACTTTATTTTTAAGAAAATGTTTTATTAAATTAATTATTTGAAATTTGAAAATGGCATATTCTTATTCTGTTAAGAATATCCTTTCAGGATATTTTTATACCCCAATAAGACCTCCACCACTAAATGACAAAAAGGAGCGGAGTCTAGTCCGGCGATACCTTAGCGCCTAGTGTAACACTCTCAATTTTCATATCGGTACAGCGGAAGGGTCTTTCAGAGTGTTACGGGATAGCACAATAACTCCAATCATAGACAACACATAAAAATGGTTGTACAAGGTTTAACGTACATTCATTCGATAAAAAGTTTAAAAGCGTACAACAGGTCCCAAATTATACAGGTCATTGAATTTACAAAACATAGATCGAATGAACATTTTAAATATTATGTGGGCCATCAGAGTCGATCTCCATCCGGATTACCTTCAAGCACCTGAGATAAAAACATGCAAAAATCATATCAGCGAATGCCGAGTGAATTCATAGAGTTTAATGAAAACCGTTATATAAAACAATCTTTTAAAATCAGAACACAAGTATAATATCGGAAGTAAGTCCTCATATTGCTAGTCAGGCAATATATAAATCAAGCATACATCTTAAACCGTCCATGAGACCGTAGTCTCTATATCACCATGATAGGTAATATATTCATCATTAATAGCGTCGTATCATATCGGATATTTAGATTATATAGATTGAATAGTACATGGTAGGATTATTATTAGCCGCATGACATTGTTACCTTACTGTGAAACAGCGGGCCGCGAACCCGACAAACAATTTGCCCATCTAAGTTAGCGTGTCGTCACAAAAATCACGCTATGGAATCTTCTCATACATAAATTCGCTTACCAATCAATGTGGTACGATGGGGATCAACCGTCAAGGCGCGAACTGGGGTGATCGTCCCCAAATAGTACTATCAAATGCATAAGCGTCTACCAAATCCCGGTAGTTCACAATTCATGCTAATGGGACTTTAAGTGACATAACCTAACTACTAATAATCCTTTTAGTCTCGTTTATAGGGTCATAGCATCATTCGGGTCCATATCATTTAGCATACAATCGGGAATACTTGTGTTCTATTTTTATAAAAATCTAGCATGTTATCTCCCTCGCGGGTTTACAAATCATTTTATAAAACATTTAAAAGAGTGTGAGGCTATGAACTCACGTTGTTAATGAAAGGCGGATTATCCGCTACGGGCGTGCTTCGGTCACGGAAACCTATATAAATAATAATCGGTTTTTACTTGTCTTAGTTACCTATACATCAGTATATGACTTTTATAAACTTTACATTAGACGGGTATGATCGTCTAAGTTTTATTTGGCGAAAAACGTTAATTTTACGGCGATAGCCGAAAAAGTCGTAAAAATCAAGTTTATAGTTTTTATTACTTATAAATATTATTTCACCACTATTTATATAATTTACCCATTTAATTAACCTTTTATATATTTATATAAATAAGTTTTATAAGTTAGTGGGTTTATATTTTTACATTTTATACATTATAATGTGAGTGCTTATATAATATTAATAAACATTAATTCCAAAAATCTGATTTTTAACTTCATGTTCACCATTTTTAACATATCTAGAGTTCTATAATGAATTAGTTGGGTGACATGTTCTTCATATTATGTGCTACATTTAACTTAGTTATAGCTACTGCCCATTTTGAGTTTAACTTGCCTTAACAGTCCCTACAAAACTGCTTATTCAGATTAGACCACCTAACTTGTTTTGATCATATCTCACTCATTATTTTGATTCCATTGCATGGCCAACTCTCACATGTGTATAACATATTCTACTTACTGTAAATGGATCAAACCATGCAATTTTATCAGTTCATCTTTTAGTTATCTACTGTTTTTACACAGCCAATTAAATAATCAAGATTTTAGCTTCATTTCTTATAGTTATCATCATTTTTAAGCATATCTATCAACACTTGATCCCCACACAACATTTTTATCATCATATATACATCATATACATATACAAAATGAAAGAAAATACATTTGTTCTTTACAAAATAACAAGAGAAAAATGGAGAGGATGATCTTCTTTACCAACCAAGTGGATTTCTTGTTTTAGGAAGACAAGAACTTGATGAACACAACAAGTATATCCAAGACCATCAAATATCAAGAACATAGGTTGGAAAATCAGCCCTAGGACACAAGCAAATCACCTCCAAAGATGTTAATATGGCCACCAAATGAGCAAGGCTTCAAGAATACTCCTTAATAGAGCTAGTAAACATGTGGTTCATGGCTAGAAGAGATCAAATGGGGTGTTTGTTGGTTTATTTTGGACGAAAAAGGGGATGGAGTTGAGAGAGTTTGATGTTGGTTTGCATGTGAGAAAGATGGAATGAGAAAACAAGTAGCTAGTTTTGCTAGTTAGTGGAATGATAAAAGGCTTAAGGTGTAAGCTAGCTTACACTTGGTGTAAGTTAAGCTAACTTGATGCCACCTTAGTGGTGTGGTGTCAAGTTGCCGTCCCAACCAAGCTAGTGGGGTGGGACAATGTGTTTTGTCCCATCTCACTAGTTTACGGGTATTCCTCGATTCTAGTTTTCTCGATTTGTGTGCCCTCGGGTCGTTTTACGAAAAATGTTTTTATAAATTATGAATCAACGTCACAAAACGAATCCAATAAAAATTGTCTCATCAAAAACGGAGTTCAAAAACGTAAATACGTAATCCTAAGGTTTCCGGTTTAGTCGTAAAAGACGCCAAATTATGCACGTAAGCCCAAATTTAAATCCGTAAATTGTGAGTTCGTCAACCAACATAAAAATAAGTTTCAAAATATTATACGAGAAAATATTTTACTACCTGAAAATGTTAGATTGTCACAGATTTTCCTCCTAAAAGGGATCAACGTCCTCGTGATCCATTTCATTTGGATGTCCGTTTCTTATTGAAATCGAAGAGGTGCGGATATTTCTTCCACATTTCATCCTCTCGTTCCCAAGTATACTCCGGTCCATGCTTTGAATTCCATCGGATCTTGACAATAGGTATCCGACTTTGTTTCAGTTGCTTTACCTCACGGTCCATAACTTCTACGGGCTCTTCGATAAAATGCAACTTCCCATCTATTCGAACCTTACCTAACGGAATTTTCTCATCACTCACTGCTAGATATTTCTTCAGATTAGATACATGGAATGTGTTGTGAACACCATGAAGTTCTGGGGGTAACTCTAGTTTGTAAGCCACCGGACCTACTCTAGATAAAATCTTAAAAGGTCCAATATAACGGGGATTCAATTTCCCTCGTTTTCCAAATCTTATAACGCCTTTCCATGGCGATACTTTCAACATTACTCGGTCACCCACTTCAAACTCCATTGGCTTCCGCCGCACATCCGCGTAACTTTTCTGTCTACTACGGGCAGTCAACAACCTCTTCTTAATCTGAACTATCATCTCCGTAGTCTCCCGGATCAATTCCGGTCCCGTGAGCTGGGTATCCCCAACTTCACTCCAACATACAGGAGATCTACACTTCCTACCATACAAAGCTTCAAACGGTGCAGCCTTAATACTAGAATGGTAACTATTGTTATACGAAAACTCTGGTAACGACAAATGTTTATCCCAATTCTTACCAAAATCTAACACACAAGCTCTCAACATATCTTCCAGTGTTTGTATCGTCCTTTCACTCTGCCCATCAGTCTGGGGGTGATAAGCGGTGCTCATGTCGAGATTCGTTCCCAAAGATCTTTGGAGAGATTTCCAAAAATTCGATGCGAATCTAGGATCTCGATCTGATATGATCGATACAGGCACTCCATGTTTGCATACAACATTATCAAGGTATATTCGAGTCAGCTTCTCTAGTGAGAACTGCTCCTTAACCGGAATGAAGTGTGCTGATTTGGTCAGTCTATCGACAATAACCCAAATCGAATTGTTTCCAGATGATGTTCTAGGAAGCTTGGTGATAAAGTCTATCGTAATTCGCTCCCACTTCCACTCAGGAATCTTTGGCTGTTGAAGTAGTCCTGATGGCTTTTGATGTTCGGCTTTAACTCTAGCACAAGTCAAGCATTGAAGAACATACATAGCTATGTCAGCTTTCATATTCGGCCACCAGTACAACTTCTTTAAATCATGGTACATCTTATCAGATCCCGGATGAATGGAATACTTAGATTTATGGGATTCTAACATAATCAAATCTCTTAAGCCTCCAAACTTAGGTATCCACATACGACCTCTTAAACATTTCACTCCATCAACTCTAACCTCTAAAGGATCTCCTTCTCCTCGGAACCCTTCATTAACAAGATTCTCCTTCTTACAAGCTTCTATTTGCGCATTTCTAATTTGCTCAGGCAAATTATTGTGCTCGTTCAAGACTAGAGAACGCACCCTGATAGGCTCTCTATCTTTCCTACTTAATGCATCGGCAACAACATTGGCTTTTCCTGGGTGATATTTTATATCACAGTCATAGTCACTTAACAACTCTATCCATCTTCGTTGCCTCATGTTCAATTCATTCTGATCGAGAATATACTGTAGGATTTTGTGATCGGTGAATACCGTACACTTGGTGCCATACAGATAATGTCTCCACAACCTAAGAGCAAAGACTACAGCTCCTAACTCAAGATCATGAGTAGTATAATTCTCCTCATTCTTCCTTAATTGCCTAGAAGCATAAGCTATCACTTTCTCTCTCTGCATCAAAACAGCTCCATAACCTCTAAGAGATGCATCACAATACACTACAAAATCTTCACTCCCGTCGGGTAATGATAAGATTGGCGCACTACATAATTTTTGCTTCAATGTATGAAATGCTCCATCTTCATCACTTCCCCAAACGAAAGGTTTATTCTTCTGAGTAAGCTTAGTCAAGGGTTTAGCTATCAAAGAAAATTCTTTAATGAATCGCCTATAATAGCCAGCCAATCCTAAGAACTGTCGCACTTCCGTTGGCGTTGTCGGTGCAGACCAATTCTTAATAGCTTCAACCTTTGCAGGATCAACATGAATTCCATCTCTGTTAATCACATGACCAAGAAATTACACAGAATCTAACCAGAAATCACACTTTAAAAACTTAGCATACAACCTTTCATCCTTCAACAAATTCAAAACAATCCTCAAATGTTCTCTATGTTCATCTTCATTCTTAGAATAGATTAGAATATCGTCAATAAACACAATCACAAATTTATCCAAGTAGGGCTTGCACACTCGATTCATTAAATCCATGAAAACCGCAGGTGCGTTAGTTAACCCAAATGGCATTACTTGAAATTCATAGTGTCCATAACGAGTTCTAAATGTAGTTATAGGAATATCTTCTTCACGGACGCGAAGTTGGTGATATCCTGACCGCAAATCTATCTTAGAATACACGCTAGATCCTTGCAGTTGATCAAACAAATCATCAATCCTAGGTAAAGGATATCGATTTTTAATTGTCAACTTATTCAGTTCCCTATAATCAATGCACATACGAAAAGATCCATCCTTCTTCTTAACGAACAAGACTGGAGCTCCCCAAGGCGATGAGATTGGTCGAATAAAACCTTTATCGGACAACTCCTTAAGTTGCTCAGATAACTCCTTTAATTCAGAAGGGGCTAATCGGTATGGCGCACGTGCCACCGGTGCAGCACCAGGAATTAAATCGATACGAAACTCTACTTGCCTTATCGGTGGAAGTCCGGGTAAATCTTTAGGAAATACCTCAGGAAATTCACAAATAATAGGTACATCTTCCAATCGTTTCTCCCTAGACTCATTCCCGGTCACTTGAGCTAAGAATAACTCACAACCGTTCCTGATGTACTTTTGGACTTTAATACATGAAACGATTTTCAAACGGGATTCACCTCGACTACCATCAATTACTAACGTCCTATTCCTAAGAGGAATCTTAACCTTCTTTTCTCCACATAAAATAGTAGCATTATTCAACGACAACCAATCCATACCAATAATAATATCAAAACTACCTAATTCTATCAACATCAAATCAATCGGAAAGGAATGGTTTAAGAGATTTAGAGAGCATCCTTCTAATAGCTTATTAGTTTTCACTAATTTACCATCAGCCAATTCCACCTCGTAACTGGTACTTATCTCAACAGGTTCAATATCAATAAGGGCACTAAATTTAGTGGATACAAAGATCCTATCGGCACCCGAATCGAATAAAGCAACAGCATAATGATTGTTGAGTAAAAACGTATCGGTGACGACATTCGGATCCTCTTTCTTCACATCAATTGTTCCAAGTTGGTAGATACCACCCTGGGGGTTTCTTCCAGGTACAATCGCTTTCAACTTGGGGCATTCCGATTTCCTATGACCTTCTTCATTACAGTTGAAGCAAATGGTTCCCTTCTTACACCTTTCAACCTTGTGTCCAAGATTTCCGCAATTTCGGCACTTCCAGCAGTCGCCAGCATGCCTCTTGTTGCCACACTTAGGACATCTATCATCGTTGCGCGGTGTGTTGTTGGTAAGAGCATTTGCATTCCCCTTTCTCTTGTTCTGACGCCGATTGAAATTCTTCCTATTATCACCTCTATCTACATGATCACCGTCTCCCTTTCTTTTCTCACCTACACGGGCTTCATCTTCCTTATCCTGAATTATCTGTCCAATGAGTTGGTAAGCCATTCGAACAGCATCATCAATGGTCAGTGGTTTAGATGATGTCACGTCCCCCCGGATATTCCTGGTCAACCCTTTCACATATTGCTCAATTCGGATCTCTTCGGGTTCAACCAATCGAGGACATAGCAAGGCCAACTCATGGAATCGGTTCGTGTAACTATCAATGTCCACACCTTTCATTCTCAAATGAATCAACTCTTGTTCTAACCTAATGATCACACTACGAGGACAAAACTCCAAAGTCATCCACTTCTTAATTTCAGCCCAAGGAGTAGCATTAGCAGCATCAAGACCCATGAAAGCAATTCTCCCGTTCCACCAAGTCAACGCACAACCTTTAAGAGTAGCCATAGCAAAAGTCACCTTATCTTCCTCCTTACACTTACTAATCCGAAACACCGATTCAATCTTCTCAATCCACTGGCTTAGTCCTACAGCACCTTCAGTTCCATTAAAAGGTAGAGGTTCACACTTCATGAACGTCACATAAGTACAGCCACCTACTTCAGGTGTATTCGTTCCAAGTTCTCCTACATTTCTTCCAGCATTAGCATTCACATTATTAGCATTCACATTCACATTAGTACCGCCAATTCCACTACCGCCAGCTCCACTACCGCCAGCTCCACTACCGCCAGCTCCACTACCGCCAGCTCCACTACCACCAGCTCCACTACCGCCAGCTCCACTACTGCCAGCTCCACTACCGCCAGCTCCACTACCGCCAACTTCATTTCTAGCATTTGCCATAAATTCAGTCATAGATGCGGTAACTTGCTCCGTAATAATCCTACGTACATCATCCTCAGTCACAGCCTTCTTGGGCGGCATAGTTCTATAATTTCACAATTTCAAAGTATTAAGCATTCATCCAACAAAGGATTCATATAATATGGATTGAATTCATAATCAAGATACAAATAAGGCACAATATGGAATTCAAGACAAGATACATATTTCATTCGATCTGAAACAAAAGTATTGTCTTAGTTACATCCCATATCAAAGTTCTAGCACTATATACACTCAAAATTCGTGCCAAGTCTATTACTAACAAGTCGGTTCAGTCAAAGCTACAAAAGCACAAAAGATATAAAGGTCACTACTAAACACAGACTGGTCTACTGAGAACCGCCAGATGGTCCATCATCTATCGTCTTCTGAATCTTCGTCGGACGATCACTAGACACATCTTTAGCTGGGCGCTTACGGATTACTCCTCTTTCAACCATGTCAGCATAAAATCTACTGTTCCAACCCACGGATATATTCAACTCCTTTTCAGCTTTCTCACGCATCGCACGAGCCACACTCAACTGAATCTCCATAGAATTCACCTTTCTCTTCATAGCAACATACTCACCACTTTCCAACACTGATAACCTCCTAAAAGCCTCATTCAAACCACGTTCTACATCACTCAAATCCAAACTAAGAAATTCTCGCTCTTTCTCGCCAACCTTAGTCTTCGACTCCAAATAAGCAACATGAGTCTGAACAACACCTAATCCAACCTCTGTCACACAACTCTTAACACGGGAAGCATCTAGATCACGTCTCAAGGCCCATGGTGCAAGACCATCAATATGAGTAGCCTCTCGAGTACTAGACGACTCTCCTATCTCACGTCTACGAGTAGCAATACCATCCGTACCGTCAGGTGCATCATCATCCTCATCCTCCTCTGATTCAGAATCAGATTCAGACGATTTAGACGTTTCATCCCTAGGTAACTCATCCTCAGAATCAGACAAATAAACTGGTGGGGGCAAAGGCTCGCCCTCTGGAACATCATAAGGATAAAAAAGCTCGACTTCCTCATCATCATCGACCTCAACGTCTATACCTACATCCTCCTCGACATCCTCGTCGTCAATCTCGTCATCTAAATTATCTAACCCAATCTCATCATCATTCTCTATATCAACATTCTCAATATCCACATTCTCAATATCCACATCCTCAATATCCACATTCTCGATATCCACATTCTCAATATCCACATTCTCAATCTCATTCTCTACCAAGTCAACCTGAGGGGCAATCTGATCTCCTAGTCCTAACTCGGGCTCGGGATCCTCAAATGGTTCCTCCTCATCATCCATATCATAATCTACTAAGTCTAAATAAGGATCATCATCTACATAGGTTCGGGAATAGCATGGTTTTCTACAGGAATATTAGGGTCAGCCATGACAATCTGCATTTATATATATATCTCGTATTAGGATAACATACTAGTTAAACAATTACATAATGAAATCACGATATATACATATATATAAATTAAATTATATATATCAAAATATATATCTTCTCAATAGGGCTTGTTGGTAACGTCGGAGATCTCTGGCACCGTTATAGTCAAAAGATTTTTCAAATATTTTCTCAAATGTTCATTGTCAAAAGATTTTGAAAAGTTTTGTTCAAAACCTTGGTTTTTAAAATCTTTTGTTCTCTATAACGAGAGCTCTGGTACCAAACTGTAACACTCTCAATTTTCGTATCGGTACAGCGGAAGGGTCTTTCAGAGTGTTACGGGATAGCACAATAACTCCAATCATAAACAACACATAAAAATGGTTGTACAAAGTTTAACATACATTCATTCGATAAAAAGTTTAAAAGCGTACAACAGGTCCCAAATTATACAGGTCATTAAATTTACAAAACATAGATCGAATGAACATTTTAAATATTATGTGGGCCATCAGAGTCGATCTCCATCCGGATTACCTTCAAGCACCTGAGATAAAAACATGCAAAAATCATATCAGCGAATGCCGAGTGAATTCATAGAGTTTAATGAAAACCGTTATATAAAACAATCATTTAAAATCAGAACACAAGTATAATATCGGAAGTAAGTCCTCATATTGCTAGTCAGGCAATATATAAATCAAGCATACATCTTAAACCGTCCATGAGACCGTAGTCTCTATATTACCATGATAGGTAATATATTCATCATTAATAGCGTCGTATCATATCGGATATTCAGATTATATAGATTGAATAGTACATGGTAGGATTATTATTAGCCGCATGACATTGTTACCTTACTGTGAAACAGTGGGCCGCGAACCCGACAAACAATTTGCCCATCTAAGTTAGCGTGTCGTCACAAAAATCACGCTATGGAATCTTCTCATACATAAATTCGCTTGCCAATCAATGTGGTACGACGGGGATCAACCGTCAAGGCGCGAACTGGGGTGATCGTCCCCAAATAGTACTATCAAATGCATAAGCGTCTACCAAATCCCGGTAGTTCACAATTCATGCTAATGGGACTTTAAGTGACATAACCTAACTACTAATAATCCTTTTAGTCTCGTTTATAGGGTCATAGCATCATTCGGGTCCATATCATTTAGCATACAATCGGGACTACTTGTGTTCTATTTTTATAAAAATCTAGCATGTTATCTCCCTCGCGGGTTTACAAATCATTTTATAAAACATTTAAAAGAGTGCGAGGCTATGAACTCACGTTGTTAATGAAAGGCGGATTATCGGCTACGGGCGTGCTTCGGTCACGGAAACCTATATAAATAATAATCGGTTTTTACTTGTCTTAGTTACCTATACATCAGTATATGACTTTTATAAACTTTACATTAGACGGGTTTGATCGTCTAAGTTTTATTTGGCGAAAAACGTTAATTTTACGGCGATAGCCGAAAAAGTCGTGAAAATCAAGTTTATAGTTTTTATTACTTATAAATATTATTTGACCACTATTTATATAATTTACCCATTTAATTAACCTTTTATATATTTATGTAAATAAGTTTTATAAGTTAGTGGGTTTATATTTGTGATACCCTAGAACCGAGGTCACTAACATTACCCTAAATTACGCTAATTTTTGAAATTTTTAATAAATTTTAATTGCTATATATTTTAGTATTTTGGTTGAAACCGATGTTCGAGGTTATAATTTTGACGATTGACGATTTAAGAAGGACGATGACGAATACGATCCCGATGGATGCCCAAATTTCTATAATCATTGACGTTTTATCGATAAGGAAATTTTTCGAGAATTTTACTTACGGTTCGTGTTAAGTCGAGTCGGGTGAGTTTTATTGCTTTCCGGGTACATTTAAAGTATCCCAAAAGTATTTTGGAGTGTTTGGGATAATTTCCGACTCCCGTAAAATTTTCTAAAATGACTAGTGAGTCAATCCCGCAAAGTTTTGGTGTCGTTTTTGCTTAAGGCCAAAAGAATGCAAAAATTGCACTTAGGTCCCTCCCATTTCACAAAAGGGGACAAACACCACACACACTAAACACTTTACAAAAAAAAATCAAACACCCCTCTCCCTTGTGTTCTTAGGCCGACGACCAAACCCACAAAACCACCACCACTTCATTTTTTTTTAGTTTTGATCCATTCTAATCATAGACCACCTCCTAAAATCATCTAGTGAGTGTTAATCTATGCTCATTTCACACATGCATTGACAAAAATTCATCCAAAAATTTCAAGATTTTTCAAATTCGTTTTTGATGTTAATTGGGCATTTGCATGTTTAATTCATGCTAAAAGGATGCTAGAACACCAAACAAATCAACCAAAATCAATTTGGTTGGTGGGTTTTGATCACCCAAACCCCACGGCTCAATGGGGGGTGTTTGGGGATCATGGTGGTTCATGTTTTGAGCTTGATTCTATGTTTAATATCATGTTTTTAGATGTTGTAGATGGGTACATTTACTTGCATGTTTGTTTTTAGGATTTTAGTTTTATGAGGTTGATGATCAATAGGGGTTAGGGACTGAAAACATTGTTTGGTTGTGATTAGGGATGCTTAGGATGATGTCTAGTGATGATAAATGGGTTTGGAAATGAGCGTTAGTGTGATTTTGGTATGGTTGATTTTAGGCAGAAAGTTTAAAGCATTTTCGTAAAAATTATTTTGAAAACAGGTCTTGTGGATAGGATAGATATGTAGAGCATTTTCTTAGCTTCGATTTGGTATAAGGTAGAGCTTACGACTCCTAACGAGTCAAAAGTTACGACATTTTGAAATTCGTGTACCGGGAGATGAAAACCGTCATAATCCGAAGTTATGCTTGGTTTTAGGTCAAATCCCGGGGACTATAAGTCTAGTTTGGTAAATGGTCAAGGGCTGAATTTTGGTGTCAAACCTGCACATTTGAGTCTATTGTAGGACTTAGGTGTCAAATGGGTCAATGGAGTGTTTTAAACGGGTCAAATGAGTCCGACTTGGTCAAAGTATAATTTCAGTCCGAGAAACGTAGTTTTTGGAAAAGTGTTGAGTAACGGGTCGTAGAAGTAAAAATTTTTGTTGGGATTAAATATGTGTTTTCTACAGGTCTTATAGTATTTTTGAGAATTTTGTCAAATTTTATAAAGATGGTTAAGTATAGTAAAACAGTCCGTACTTTTGGTAAGTATCGACGAAAATGAGTAAAAATGGATAACGTTAATAATAAGGACAAATGGTGTAAAATGAGTAACGCTTGTTGTTTTGTTTTGGCGTGAGTTGTAATTGTCACAAGTGACTAGTATTTATGTATTTTATACAGTACCATAAGGTTTTAAAATAAGATTACTCATTACGCGTTATTTGGTTTGATAGGTGTTGGTTTACCCGGGCATCCGTATCGTCTTCAGTGACCGTCTCTCGAACTATCGACTACTTGTTATATAAGGTGTGAATTTATAGCCTCGCTTATTATTACTTCAAACTGTTTTACCAGCGAGGGAAATGCATGCTAGTTTTTAAAATGAACATATGTCATGAATGATTGTTGGACCCGAATGTTGCCTTTGAAATTGTGTTGAGTACCTAGTTGCAAAAGTCCCTAAATTCATGAACTATTAACTATTTTTTAGTCCTAGCGTGGATTAGAAATAGCCGCTTATACAAAGTGATAGTACTATGGGGTTGACTACCCTATCCGAGACGAGGGCTAGTACGTTGATACCCCCTGCGGACGGATAATTTGTGATAAGAGATAAGGTATAATTGCAACTGATGCCTTAGTAGGGGCCTTGGTTTCATCTGAATCACGCCGGTAATTATTATGCGGGTGATTGAGTTAACGGTTTAGTGTCATGAGCTTAAACACAATTGCCAGTATCTTGAATATAGATTGTTTGATCGACAAGTCTATGAATGATCGTGAATGGTTTTTATTTCACATATGTTCAAAATGAATTGTAAAACCTATAAATTCCACTCAACGTTTTCGTTGACCAAATTTAGCATGTGTTTCAAGTAACCGCTGAAGTGTAGCATGGAGCGTGCATTGGATGGATGTAGTGTGTATGGCTTGAAGTCTGCTTGTTTTTCCTCCCGTTATTACTTAAACATTTTTAACTTTGATGTCATGTTGTTGTGAAAACTATAACTTTTGGGTTGAGATTCATGGGGACCGAAAACGCTAAACTCTGTTGGATCAATTGGGGTTGGAAAAACCGTAGACATGTATCTTTTAACAATTTTTAATTTAAGTTTTAATTTGACGTCTCTTTGGAGTCGTTCGATATATCTTGTGTGCGATGATAACTGCCTAGCACCCAAATGTTGTAGTTCCGCTGCGCATAGCATTTGGTGGGGTGTTAGAATATTTTTACATTTTATACATTATAATGTGAGTGCTTATTTAATATTAATAAACATTAATTCCAAAAATCTGATTTTTAACTTCATGTTCACCATTTTTAACATATCTAGAGTTCTATAATGAATTAGAAGCTCATTTTTGGGTGACATGTTCTTCATATTATGTGCTACATTTAACTTAGTTATAGCTACTGCCCATTTTGAGTTTAACTTGCCTTAACAGTCCCTACAAAACTGCTTATTCATATTAGACCACCTAACTTGTTTTGATCATATCTCACTCATTATTTTGATTCCATTGCATGGCCAACTCTCACATGTGTATAACATCTTCTACTTACTGTAAATGGATCAAACTATGCAATTTTATCAGTTCATCTTTTAGTTATCTACTGTTTTTACACAGCCAACTAAATAATCAAGATTTTAGCTTCATTTCTTATAGTTATCATCATTTTAAGCATATCTATCAACACTTGATCCCCACACAACATTTTTATCATCATATATACATCATATACATATACAAAATGAAAGAAAATACATTTGTTCTTTACAAAATAACAAGAGAAAAATGGAGAGGATGATCTTCTTTACCAACCAAGTGGATTTCTTGTTTTAGGAAGACAAGAACTTGATGAACACAACAAGTATCTCCAAGACCATCAAATATCAAGAACATAGGTTGGAAAATCAGCCCTAGGACACAAGAAAATCACCTCCAAAGATATTAATATGGCCACCAAATGAGCAAGGCTTCAAGAATACTCCTTAATAGAGCTAGTAAACATGTGGTTCATGGCTAGAAGAGATCAAATGGGGTGTTTGTTGGTTTATTTTGGACAGCAAAGGGGATGGAGTTGAGAGAGTTTGATGTTGGTTTACATGTGAGAAAGATGGAATGAGAAAACAAGTAGCTAGTTTTGCTAGTTAGTGGAATGGTAAAAGGCTTAAGGTGTAAGCTAGCTTACACTTGGTGTAAGTTAAGCTAACTTGATGCCACCTTAGTGGTGTGGTGTCAAGTTGCCGTCCCAACCAAGCTAGTGGGGTGGGACAATGTGTTTTGTCCCATCTCACTAGTTTACGGGTATTTCTCGATTCTAGTTTTCTCGATTTGCGTGCCCTCGGGTCGTTTTACGAAAAACGTTTTTATAAATTATGAATCAACGTCACAAAACGAATCCAATAAAAATTGTCTCATCAAAAACGGAGTTCAAAAACGTAAATACGTAATCCTAAGGTTTCCGGTTTAGTCGTAAAAGACGCCAAATTATGCACGTAAGCCCAAATTTAAATCCGTAAATTGTGAGTTCGTCAACCAACATAAAAATAAGTTTCAAAATATTATACGAGAAAATATTTTACTACCTGAAAATGTTAGATTGTCACACCTAGGCGGTACCTTATCGATAAGGTACCGCGGGCTGTGATAAGGTACCGCGGGCAGAACTAGCTGTTGTCTCCTTTGTCCTTTAAATAGTTGGCCATTCTCAGCTTTTCACTTTACCTCTTTTGCACATTCATTTCCAGATTCAAACCCCTTCTTTAATCACTCAAATCTTTGATCATTTGTTTGATTATTACTTGTTTAAGAAGTGAATCTTGTTCTTCCATCTCTTCCTCTCCAAGTGCAAAGAGAAGAACACTATCCTAGTGAAGTGTTGAGTCCACCACCAAAGATCCATTGAAGATCAATTTTTACATACTTGTAGTTGTGTCATAGTTGTGAAGATCCAAGTAGTTGTGTGTATTTGGAAGTTGTGTATGTACTAAGTATAGTTGTGTAGATTGGTCCTAGCTACGATTAGGGCTCGACTTTTAGCTTAGAGTCGGAAATTGGTTAAGCGACGTGTACAGTTTTCTCCACCATAAGGAGCTTGTTGTGTAGTGAACTCTCGAGTAAGGAGTACTCGAGGAGTGGAGTAGAAACGAGGAGTGAGCTTCGTTGCCGAACCACTATAAATCCTTGGTGTTCGGTTTGATCTTTCTTTACCCTTAACTCTTTACATTCCTTATTACTTTTTGCATATACATGTGTTAATATTAGATTAGCTACACTATCATTCTTTATTCTTTGTGGATATATTTTTGTTAGTATTAGTTTAGCTACACTATCATTGTTCATATTTGTGCATAAGAAGATTTCACATATTTCCTCAAGCCTAAGTTTTTTGAAAAAGGATTTTTGGAAACCATATTTTTAACAAGTAAATTTTAAGAAACTATTCAACCCCCCCTTCTAGTTTCTACAAATCCCTTAAAAAAAATTCTTTGATAAATATTTGTCAAAACATTTTTGCACTTTCTTTTTGGTATAACCCAAAGTCTTAAAAGGCTCTAATCTTTGAAGAGTCAATATATTCCATTATCTATTAATCACATGGTCAAATAATGTAAAAGATCAAGCCTTAAATCACATGTTAAACACTCAAGGTACAGGTTTTCATTTCTCGGCCAATTCAGGGCAGTCTACAAATGATTATTAACTCCTTCCTATTCTTATAAACAAACATATGGTCCTTAATGATCACAAGCATGAATTTATCAGACTACAGCCTACACACGTGGTTCACCAAATTTATGGATGCTACATGTGCATTGGTCAATCCAAACGACATAACATGAAACTCATAATGTTCATTACAAGTTCTGAATGTGGTGATTGGAATCTCATAAGATTAAGTATTCTATTCATGTCATTTCTGATTTAATGTATCTTTATTTGAAGAAGTTGTACTGATGGCAAATTATGAAGGCAACATCGCCTCATACATTAGTAAATGTCTAACTATTGCAAAGGTCATCATCTGAATTTGATTCGATTTGCGTCATCATCGATAGACTGACCAAATCTACTAATATCATTCCCGTTAATGATAGATTCTCGATGAAGAAATTGACTCTTTTGTATTTAAGGGAGTTGTGTAAAATTAGTATGCCTGTATCGATCATCTCTATCAAGATCCTCGCTTCACATCGAATTTCTAGAGATTTGCTCAGAAGTCATTGGGAACGAACCTTGATGAGAGTACTGTTTACCACCCCAATCGAAGGGACGAGGTAAAGTAACGATACAAAACACTAGAAGTCTTGTTTTATGTTTGAATGATTGACCTTTGGTAATAAACCGTATAATCGTTTTCCTGTGGAGAGATTATCATTGATAATTATCGTATTAGGATCGAGATTGAATCTTGTGAGGATCTAAATATGAGAGGATCTGTAAGCAGGAGTTGGGATGAAGACATCCGACATATACCCATTGTGAGTTGGACATGTCTTTTAGGTTTAAGTTTGCCTATGATGACAAACCTAACCTTACAAAATACCCGACCCGCGAAATCTGAAATGATTGTTGAAATTTGGATCTGATTATTGACTGCCAGTAGTGGGCAGGAGGTTAGTGAATATGAAATGTAGATCTTGAAGTGCAGGATGGGTAGCAAAGTTATGCCAAAAAATTTCACCATGGAAAAATGAATTGATGATCTGAAAGATCATGGGAAATAAGTCCCCGTTGTATGGGACCATCGAGATAATGTAAAAAGTTGGTTTGAAAGGCATATAAGCTGGATCTACCCTAGGACTTCAAGGGCTGCGTGAATTATGTTCGTATATCGAATTTGATAAAATGTCTATCAAGTGAAATTCTGATTACTTCTTGATGAAGTTTAGATCGGCGAAAAGTTGCATTCATAAAAAACCCGTGAACATCATGGATAGAGAAAGTAAGTCAACATTAAACCTGATCGTATTCCCGTAGTTATGCTTGATGAAACTCGCGTATTGTAATGAATTACACTTGTGAGAAAAGACCGAATGTGGAGGAAATACCCACATGGCTCTAACTCTATAAGAAGCGAGTAGTAAGATAAATTGATCTTTGAGGACAAAGATCCTTTTTAGGGGTAAATGCTGTGACAATCCGTCAATTTATGGTCGATATTTGATTCTCAAGTATGATTTAAAATCATTATTTTATTGTTAATTTATGAACTCACTCATTTTTGGGAAGAAATTTTGGTTTACGTCTTAAAGTAGCATCGACTACGTTTAAACCGGAGAACTCTACGTTACGTGCTTACGTTTACATACACCGTTTTTGGTGACAACCCGACATTGTAGGAAATAAATTTTTTCTCGAATATTATTTTGGAATTTTAATTTGTGTTGGTTCATAAACTCACAAATTTACGAGAAGAAATTAGGACTTACGTGAATAATTTAGCTTCCTTTACGACTAAACCGGAAACTCTAGGTTTACGTATTTACGTTTTTAACTCCGTTTATTATGAGACAATTTTTATTAGATTTGTTTTGTGCCGTTGATTCATAATTTATAAAACGTTTTTCGTAAAACGACCCGAGGGCACGTAAATCGAGGAAACTAGAATCGAGGAGTACCCGTAAATTAGTGGGGATGAAACAAGTATACACTTGTCTCACCCCCACTATGGGTGGAAAGATTTTACAAGCATGAGGGACACTTGTCCTCAAAGCTTACTAAACCACCAAACTACTACTACCTCAAAACCATTTTCTCACTTTTCTTACATGCAATACTAGCTTAAACCTTTCCCAATCTGACTCTCTCTCTTTCTTTGGACGTTCATAACCCTCCCACAATCACCATCGTCATCAACTTTCCACCACCACAAAACACCATCATTTGATCAAGTTTCTACCACAAATCTTGTGTTTAAACTTGATCAAGATGAAAACCCTTTGAAGACTTGTAGATTGGAGGTGATCTTAACAACTAGCAAGGAGATTTCATGAAGATCAAGGGCTGATTTTTCAAGGAATCTACAAATACTTGGTGATACTAGAAGTGGTTTTGATATCTCATAAGATTGGTTACCCAAAACCAATTCTTGTTCATCCAAAAACTCATCATTTCATCACTTTGGTGGTATAGAGATTATTTCTTCCTATCATCTTGTTATTTTTAATATGTAATCTTGTATTTTCTTCATTTATGTATATGTATATAATGATGAATGATGCTAAAAATATTATGTGGGAATTTGGTGTTGATAAATTTGGTTAAAATGATTAAAAGCTACATGAAAAGATGTTAAAATCATGTCTAAAATTGTAGGCTGTGTAAAACAGTAAAGAACTATATGATAACTTGTTAAAGTGGCTTGGATAATTTAATATACATTAAGATAAGTAACTTGTACATATTTGAGAGTTGGCCATTCAATGGAATCCATAAAATGAGTGAGATATGATCAAAACAATATTGAAGTTCAAATCTATATAGTCTGTTTTGGACGAACTGTTAGAGACCTTTAGAGGTTGCTTGAGCAATATCTAAAGCTGAGTTAATTGTAGCACATATCATATAGTTTGTGCTACCCAAAGACGAGCTTCTATCTCCTTGTATAACTCAAGATATGGTAAAAATGGTGAAAGTGAAAATAATAATCAGATTTGTAAAATAAATGTATATATTATAAAATGACCACTCAAATAAAACTAATATAAAATGTATACCTAAAACCCACTAACTTATATATTACATATAAATAAGTATTTACTTTGGTAAATAAATGGGACATGTTATAAAAATGGCAATTTGATAAGTTTTATAAGTTATAAAACTATATACGTAAGTTTTACGTCTTTTCGGCTAAAACCGAAAGATTAACGTTTTCGTCAAATAAAACTTAGACAGTCGGACCCATCTAATGTAAACTTTTTATAACTCATCTACTGATATGTAAGTACATCTTACAAGTAAAAACCGATAAAACCCGAGCTTTATAACTTATGGACATTAACGGGCCAAAGTAGCCTTATTGGACTATTGACCCAATTGGTTTAGATAAACACTAATGGACTTACTCATTGGGCTTAACCCACTTGGGCCCAACATATGAGTATAGACCTGATAAAAGTATAATTGGGCTAATATAAAATATTGGACTTTAATGGGCTTATTGGGCCTTAATATGGAATTGGATTGAAACTAGTGTAACTAGTCAAAAATTTGATTAACACATAACAACTATAATATAATATGAGGAGATAAAAATCCCACTTGATCATCATCATACTTATGATATCATCATATATACATATCAATTGTTTTTATAAAGTCATTGGACAAGAGTCTAAGACAATTATTATTTGTCTAGGTTTCCGTGATTGAAGCACGTACCGTACATCCAAATCGCTGATAAACCGCCTTTCCCAATCAACGTGAGTTCATAGTCTCGCACTCTTTTAAATGTTTTTATGAAATGTTTTATAAACCCGCGAGGGAGATAACATGTTAGTTTTAATAAAATAGGACACCAGTTGTCCCGATTGTTTGCTTATTGATTTGGACCCGAATGATTATATGACCCGATGAATGATTATATGACCCGATGTATGAAATGAAATGGATTATTCTAGTTAGGTTATGTCACTAAAAGTCCCATTAGCATGAATTGTGAACTACCAGGATTTGGTAGACGCTTATGCATATAATAGTACTATTTGGGGAAGATCACCCTAGTTCGCGCCTTGACGGTTGATCCCCATCGTGCCACATTGATTGGTAAGCGAATTTATGTATGAGAAGATTTATACAAGCGTGATTATTGTGACGACACACTGTTTTAGATGGGCAAATGAGTTTCGGGTTAGCTACCCGTTGTTTGGTATAGTAAGGTAGCCATGTCACGCGGCTTATAAGAATCCAGTATTGAAAATACTGCTATACGCATTGAATTACAATACATTGCCTGACTAGCAATACGGGGTCTTATTATTGATATTATGTTCATGTTTTGGTTTTACATAACCATATTCATATAACGGTTTTTATTTAACTCTACACAATGTTATAAAACGTATTGTATGACGTTTTTACGACATTGGTTCGTATAATGGTTTTGAAGGCAAAAGCCTATAGTATGATTTACAACAAATATTTATATAAAATGTTTTTGGCTTATTTTATGGCTTACGACAAAGAATTGTACAAAATGATTTTCGGTAAAAAATTTATACCGATGATATATTAATGGATTTCATTAAACTCTATGAATTCACTCGGCGTTTTCGCTGACCTTTTCTTTTAACATGTTTTATCTCAAGTACTTGAAGGTAATTCTCGGGAAGACGACAAGAATTCATTGCCTGCACTTAAATAACAATTTTCCATTCAAATGATTTGTAAAATTGTATGAAATACTATGACTTGGGACCTATGTAAATTTGATATTCATGAATGGAAAATGATTTATTATTAAACGACGTGATTTTAAGCGTTGTCTATGATTTGAGTAATGTGCTATCTCGTAACACCAACGACTCTTCCGCTGAACTAAAGTATGAATATTTGGGGGTGTTACAATGTTGATCCCTTTGATTGGATCTATATTCTGTTAAGAACTAGTATAGTAGTTTGTAATCAAACTAAAACACTTTGATAAATCTTAGTCAAGCTAAATAAGTTATGCAGAATCTAACTTATAAAGCATAGAAGAACAGAATTACTTTTAACTATTCGATTCTCTTATTAATCGACTTGAATGAGGTACATGAATGACATCGTACCTATGTTTCTTTTATAGAGTAAGGAACCCTAGAAACCTTAGAATATTCTATAAAGATAACTATATCACAGACGGTATATTATCAATATTCTAACTATTTAAGTAAATCACATAAGATATACTCTAACTATAACTATGACATATCTTATACAAAGATATATTCGTCCTAATCAATATAGCAATACTTACTTTATAAGTAGTAGTACTTACTATGTAACGTGTTAACACTAAAGGTACTTGAAGGATAACTAACAGTACTTCAATAACACTAACTCTGACAATCCGTCAATTTATGGTTGATATTTTATTCTCAATATTATTTGAAATTATTATTTTAATGTTATATTATGAACTCACTTATTTTTGGGAAGTAATTTGGATTTACGTCTTGAAGTAGCATCGACTACGTCTAAACCGGAGGATTCAACGTTACGTGCTTACGTTTACATACACCGTTTTGGTGACAGTCCGACATTTCAGAAAAATAAATTTGTCCGTGAATATTATTTTGAGATTTTAAATTTGTGTTGGTTCATAAACTCACAAATTTACGAGAAGAGATTAGGACTTACGATTTTAATTTAACGTCCTTTACGACTAAACCGGAAACCTTAGGATTACGTATTTACGTTTTCGAACTCCGTTTTTTATGAGACAATTTTTATTAGATTCGTTTTGTGCCGTTGATTCATAATTTATAAAAACGTTTTTTGTAAAACGAACCGAGGGCACGCAAATCGAGGAAACTAGAATCGAGGAGTACCCGTAAATAAATGGGGATGAGACAAGTGGGACACTTGTCCCAACCCCACTCAAAACCGGCCCTAACTAGCAACACAACATCACTTATGTGTCAAGTGTACACAATAAGCTACACATGTAACTTGAGCTTACATTGTAAGCTAAGCTACCTCAAAACCACTTGCAACATACCACTCTTCTCATTTACAACATGCAAACTATTCCAAAACCCTCTCACTCTCTTCCTTGTGCCGTCCCACTTCACCCTTAAACCACCATCATTGATCAAAATCAACCATGAAATCTTATGTTATTTACACACATGATGAAGCCCTTTTGAAACCCTATTGATTGGTGGTGATTATAACATCCAAGGAGGAGTTTCTATAGAGTCTTAGGGCTGATTTTCCACAAGGTGTTCGTAAAGAATGGTGGTCTTGAAGATGGTCTTGGTTATTCACAAGTTTCTCCATCAAAATCCATGTTTTGATCACAACCTACATCATCATGGTGGTATAAAGATAGTTCTTCCCATCCTTTTGTTATTTTTGATTATGTAATCTTGTATTTCTTTTACTTATGTATATGTATATGATGATGAATGATGATTAAAAATATTGTGTGGGGATTTGGTGTTGATAAACATGCTTAAAAAGATGAAAAACTATAAGAAACAAGGCTAAAATCTTGTTTAGATTGTTGGCTATATAAAACAGTAAAGAACCACATCTTAGACTGATAAAATGGCAAAGTAGAAGCAATATACAGTAAGTAATATGTCTTGTACACATGTGAGAGTTGGCCATGCAATGGAATCATTGTAATGAGTGAGATATGATCAAAACAAGTTTAGAGTACAAATCTGAGTTTACCGTTTTGGACGATTTTTAGAAAATACTTAGAGGCTGATTTAACAGTATCTATACTAGAGTTAAATGGAGAACATATCATGTAGTTTATGTCATAAAAATTTGAGCTTCTATCTCCATATAGAACTCTAGATATGGCTGTTTTGGTGAACATGAAAATAAAAATCAGATATTGGAAATTAAAGTATAATAGTATTATATAAGCACTCAACTAAAAATAGTATAAAATGTGAATTAAAACCCACTAACTTATATAATACATTTATATAAATATGTATAAGGATAAATAAATGGAAATTTTATAAAAATGGTAGTTTGATAAGTTTTATAAGTTATAAAACTATAAACATGATTTTTACGACTTTTTCGACTATTACCGTAAAATTAACGTTTTTGTTAAATAAAACTTAGACGGTTGGACCCGTCTAATATAAACTTTTGTAAACTCATATACTGATATATAAACATATATAACAAGTAAAAACCGATAAAACCCGAACTATATAACATACGGACATTAACGGGCTACGTTAACGTTATTGGACTAATAATACAACAAAATGGACTAAAACACTTATAAACTTATTGATTGGACTTAACCCATTTGGGCCCAGCATGTAAAGTATAAATACTGAGAATATAAGTATGAAATGGATTAATACAAGTTAATGAACTTATAATAGGCTTATTGGACCTAAAACACGTAAATAGATAAAACTAGTAAACTAGTATAAAAGTTATCAACACATAACACTAAAATGAGTAAATGAGAATATGTAAACCCATTTGATCATCATATATATAAAATCATCATATGTATACATACTTGTTATTTTTATAAAGTCATTGGACAAGAGTCTAAGACAAGTATTATTTGTCTAGGTTTCCGTGATTCAAGCACGTACCGTACGTCCGAATTGCCGATAACCCGCCTTCCCATATCTACGTGAGTTCGTAGCCTCGCACTCTTTTAAATGTTTTTATGAAATGTTTTATAAACCCGCGAGGGAGATAACATGTTAGTTTTTATAAAATAGGACACCATTTGTCCCGATTGTTTGTTTATTGATTTGGACCCGAATGATTGTATGACCCGATTGTATGACCCGATAAATGATTAAATGACCCGATAGATGAAATTAAATGGATTATTAAAGTTAGGTTATGTCACTAAAAGTCCCATTAGCATGAATTGTGAACTACCGGGATTTGGTAGACGCTTATGCATATAATAGTACTATTTGGGGACGATCACCCCAGTTCGCGCCTTGACGGTTGATCCCCGTCGTGCCACATTGATTGGTAAGCGAATTTATGTATGAGAAGATTTCCATAGCGTGACCTTTGTGACGACACGCTAATTTAGATGGGCAAATTGAGTCTCGGGTTAGCTACCCGTTGTTTGGTTTAGTAAGGTAACAATGTCATGCGGCTTATAATAATCCAATTAACGAAATACTACTAGACGCACCGAATTACGATGTATTGCCTGACTAGCAATACGGGGTCATACTATTGATATTATGTTCGTGTTTTGGTTTTCATAACCATATTCATATAACGGTTTTTATTTTCATACAACGTCATAAGACGTATTGTATGATGTTTTTACGACATTGGCTCGTATAATGATTTTTAAGGCAAACGCCTATATTATGATTTTGATAAAGATTTGTATAAAATGACTTCGGCTATTTTATGGCCTATTACAATGATTTGTACAAAATGATTTTCGGTAATAATTTTATACCGATGTTATATTGATGGATTTTATTAAACTCTATGAATTCACTCGGCGTTATCGCTGACCTTTTCTTTTAACATGTTTTATCTCAGGTACTTGAAGGTAATTCTCGGGAAGACAACAAGAATTCATGGCCCGCACTTAGATTATAATTTCCATTCAAACACTTTGTAAAACTTTGTATAAAATAATATGACTTGGGACCTATGTAACTTTGATATTTATGAATGGAAATGCTTTATTATTAAAACGACGCGACTTTTAAGCGTTGTCTATGATGTGAGTAATGTGCTATCCCGTAACACCAACTAGTCTTCCGCTGTATTGAGTTGTATAAATTTGGGGGTGTTATAGTTTGGTACCAGAGCTCTCGTTATAGAGAACGAAATATTTTTAAAACCAAGGTTTTGAATAAAACATTTCAAAATCTTTTTAATTATAAACATTTTTCTAAAAATGTCTAAAAATCTTTTGACTATAACGGTGCCGAAGAATTCCCGAGTTACCGACAAGGCCAGACTGAGAAGTGTTATTTTAATATATATATAACTTGGATTATATATATGATGTAATTTGATTACATGATTGTTTGATGATTATTTTGATATTTATACGAGTTATTTATACGACGTAGATTGTCACAAGGAACCCTAAATCCCCTAGTAAAATAATCGAAGCTATTCTCGTAGGAATTCTAGCTATCCTAGATCTAAACCAAGTTGTGGATATTTATGATCCCAACAAATGGTTGATATTCGTAGAAATGTAGATATTAGTTGATTGCGATATTGAAGAAGAATTGGCGAGATTAAATCTGATATCGATGTCATGACGATCTTTCAATATAGAGTGGAGTTTGACAAAACGATACCACCTAGAAAGATGTCATCTGATTCGTTGTCACCCAATTCTTAAATTTGAAATCGAAAGGGTGAATGTTGCACTTGAGGCTGTCATTGGAACCATTACCCAAAAGCCTCATGCCACTAATACCTTTCCGAGAAGTATAATTGAATGTGTGAGTCATCTCATGCTAGAGACTCATTTGATAATTGTTGTTGTAAGAGCTATAGGATCGGAAATTAAGTGTTGATCATATCGAGCTTTTATTGCCCTATTAAGGTTTATAAATAAGGTTGAAAGTATTAGAATATGAGGTAGGATATCGAATTGAGTATAAGTTGATTGAAACTTGAATAAAGTAAAATTTAACCCGAATGGAATAAGAAATTGTTAAGAAGAATTCGTTAAGTTCTGTGATTGAATTATAAGGTTTTAATTGATTGTTGGTTCGTGTTAAGGGTTGTTCCTAGGCCATTGTCCACTAACGAGGATGCCTAGCGTCCAAGAAATAAATTGAAGAAATCTTCTTCTGAATTGGGTCTGATGGATCTTTCGGGACATGTGGAACACCTAATGACTCTTGTAGATTAGTATTCACTGTGGTATCTTTTAAAAATAATCCCTAACTTAACTGAGACATCAGTTGGTAGGATGAGATCTTGGAATTGTATGACATAGTGACACATAATGTGTTACGGTACAATTTGACTTGTTTGTGATTAATGAAAAGACTACCTTTGATTGCTAAATTCTACATGTATCGATGTTATCTATCTTTTCTTGCCTCATCCTAATGTTCGCATTAGTGATGCAACCATTGAACAAGTACTCATCTCGATTCGAGTTACGTTGTGGATTATTCTTCTTGATTGCCATCGAGGTCATGAACCTCATGATTAATTGGCTAAATTCATTTCCTAGCATATTGTAGTTATGTGAACAACTTTTCATCACTCTTTTGCAGATCACTCATTGTTTTTATAAGATAAAACAGTATCCTTTGAGAAAAATTGGGTTTTCATCACCATATGGATTATTTAAAGTGAGACTTATAAATAATCGTTATCGAAATGAAGTTGTTTATAAAACACCTTGGAAAACTTAATTGTTTTCATAATAAAGAAAATCTTTGTAAATTTATTCTTGATTCTTATTTAAGAATTAAGCATGAAAATATTTTTATTTAGACATGATGACAAATTTTGACGAACTGAGTATTGCATCGTTAATCTTGAAATTGTATATAGTTGCGCGCCTACATACAATTTGGAATGGACCATGCAAGGCTGATTAGTAGTCACCATAAAACTGATTAATAAACACTACATTTTCTTTAAAGATTGTGAAAGATTAAATTTTATGAGATCTGCAAGAAGTGAAAAATAGGGACATATTGTTAGAGACACCTACATATGTGCCTGTAGCATCTATTATTTTGAGTCGAATTTACTCATCTGTGGAAATTGTCTTATTTGACAATTGACAATTCTTTCTTGTCCAATTCTCCCGTAGTGAGATTCTTTGAAAAAGTATCTGATTACCGAGTGTTGATAACCAGATGTATTGACGTTCTTATCATTTCTTATGATTTGATTTCATTTGAATGACTTGGGTAACGATCTGAGGAGCTTTCGAATGCGTACTCAAATTATGAAAACATGGGATATATTCATATTCGTTAAATGTTTTCGTCTGTATCTGATTTGAAATTCTCTCGCATAGATTATGCGTTGACCTTACTCTTTTAAGGTTAGTTATGTCTCCAGATATCCTTGAATTTGTGAAGGATTATGAGTTATTATTAGTCTTTTGAGAAGATCACATCTTATCAACGGCAGTGAAACTGGAAAGTTGATAGTGCCAGTAGAATGGATTAATTGATTATGACATGACGACATTGTCTTAATTGATGGGAACTCGAGTAGAAATCCCCTAAAAGATAAGATGTTGATTATCAAAAGTGATCTAAATAATTCTTGATGGATGACTTGAAATTATACCGTGAATGGTTGTGAATTAGTCATAGATATTATAATCTAGAAAGAACTTAAAATAAATATATTAAAAGATGTTTATATTATCTGAAACTTTAGGAGGTATTTATTGGTAAATTTCCTACACTTTTGCTATTAAGGCAAGTTGAAATTGGTATTGATTATATTCCCGATGCTGCACCTGTGGCGTGTGCACTGTACGTCAGCACCATCTGAATTAAAGGAATTACCGTACAACTGAGAGAGTTGTCGGAGAAAGATTTTCTTCTACCGAGCTCGTCATCATGAAGAGCTATAGTGTTATCATTCTTTATAGTTATATATTACTGTGACCTGAGTAAATTGACAATCGAAAACGATATCCATGACTCGAAATGGAAGATTCGTTCGATCATTTACAAGGTTCTAGCGTATGTTTTAAAGATTTGATCCATGGCATGGTTATCATCAACTTCGCGTCCGCGAAAAAGATTATCTATTCCAATCACTACATCCAGAACTTGTAATGAACATTATGAGTTTCACGTGATGTCGTTTGGATTGACTAATACACATGTAGCATTCATAATTTTTGTGAATCACGTGTGTAGGCTGTAATTTGATAAATTCATGCCTGTGATCATTAAGGACCATTTATTTATAAGAATAAGAAGGAGTTAATAATTATTTATAGATTGCCCTAAATTGCCCGAACAATGAAAACCTGTACCTTGAGTATTTAACATGTGATTTAAGACTTAATCATTTACATTAATTGACCATGTGATTAAAAGATAATGGAATCTATATTGACTCTTTAAAAATTAAGAGCCCTTTTAAGACTTTGGGTTTTACCAAAAAGAAAATGGAAATATGTTTTGACAAATGTTTTAACAAAGTATTTCAAAGGGATTATTCCCTTAAACACAAAACATTTAACTAAACTCCTGTTTAGGGGTAAATGTTTTTCGATACCTTAAGACAACTTAAGAAGGATTGAGGAAAACCATTTATACCATGACTTGAAAATTTAAATGATAATTTTTGCTTTTTAACTCAGAAAATTTCTACCAAAGTATAACCAAAGATTTTTCGAACATTTACGAAACTTATTAATTATTTTCGGAAAATCAACAAAAATCTTGTTAATAAAATTCAAATTTATTTTGAACATTTTTATAATTGGTCGAACTAAGAAATTTAAATTTTTTTACGTTTATGTTTCATAAAAATTAAATACTTATTATTTAATTACTAGCAATAGTTATCGACGCTTTAGACGTCGGATTAAGCAAAACTGATAAAAGTAATAGCTGAAACGAAACTAAAACTTAGAAAATATGAAGAAAGGTGAACGTAATTACTGACACATTATGTAGAAAATATAAAGAACCAATTAGGATGTGTTCCTTAATAATGAAGGTGCAAAATAAATTGCCGAACAATTTAAAATATAGCCGATGCTTATAAAAAGGGTAATATAGATAATAAAAAGGGGGTTCACGGCTAATATGAACCATTAGATTTGAGAAGCCGATGGCGTTAAATGTTTTAAAAGGTCGTTTGTAGTTGCCTAAATATGGAGATTTAGAAATGTAGTCATATTAAAATCTTGTAAGTATAAGTATTTTATTCATGACATTTCTGATTTAATGTATCATTATCAGAAGAAGTCATACTAATGGCAAATTATGAAGGCAGACATCGCCTCATAGATTAGTGAACGTCTAATTATTGCAAAGGTCATCATCTGAATTTGATTCGATTTGGGTCATCGTCGATAGACTGACCAAATCTGCTAATATCATTCCTTTTAATGATAGATTCTTGATGAAGAAATTGACTCTTTGTACTTAAAGGAGTTGTGTAAACATAGTGTGCCTGTATCGATCATCTCTATCAAGATCCTCGCTTCGCATCGAATTTCTAGAGATTTGCTCAGAAGTCATTGAGAACAAATCTTGATGAGAGTACTGTGTACCACCCCAATCGAAGGGACGAGGTAAAGTAACGATACAAATACTATAATTGCTGTTTTATGTTTGAATGATTGACCTTTGGTAATAAACTGTATAATCGCTTTCCTTTGGAAAGATTATCATTGATGATCATCGTATTAGGATCGAGATCGAATCTTGTTAGGATCTAAATATTAGAGCGTCTGTAAGCAGGAGTTGAGGTGAAGACACCCGACATACACCCATTGTGAGTTGGACATGTCTTTTAGGTTTGAGGTTTCCTATGATGGCGAACCTAATCTTACAAAATACTCGACTTGCGAGACCTGAAATGATTGTTGAAATTAGGATCTGATTATTGACTGCTGGTAGTGGGTAGGAGGTTATGTGAATATGAAATGTAGATCTTGAAGTGCCAGATGGGTAGCGAAGTTATGCCAAAAATTTTAACCATGGAAACATGAATTGATGATCTGAAAGATTATGGGATATAAGTCCCCGATGTATGGGACCATTGAGATGATGTAAAAGATTGGGTTGAAGGGCATATAAGCTGGATCTACCCTAGGACTTCAAGAGCTGCGTGACTTATGTTTCGTATATCGAACTTGATAAAAGGCCTATCAAGTGAAAATCTGACTATTCCTTAATGAAGCTTAGATCGGCGAAAAGTTGCATTCATCAGAAACCCGTGAACATCATGGATAGAGAAAGTAAGTCAACATTTAGCCTGATCTTATTCCCGTAGTTATGTTTGATGAATCTCGCGTATTGTAATGAATTACACTTGTGAGAAAATACCGAATGTGGAGGTGATGAGATGGCATTTATACATGATCTCATCGTTCTTTTCGGGCTTTAAATGCATAAAAATGTCATAAAATACCATATATATGCTTGTGTTTGTTTACTTGTGTATTTTAGGTATGGATATCGTGAAAAAGACAAAAGATCACAAGATACAAGGAAAAACGGACACGAGAAACGAAGCCGTACAATGAACCGGGCCCTAATCATGGAATTTTCAACAAATACCCTTGAAGACTTGAAGACAAACAAGATTGATCCTCAAAGAATGAAGAAATGACACTTAAAACCCTTGTATATTAATAATTACAAGTTTGGTCCCTTAAGTTTGTCAAAATTGCAAAAAGGTCCTTCAACTTTGAAGAAATGACAAGATTGGTCCCTCAACAAAATCAATTTGTCAATTATGATCCCTCATGAAGTCAAAAAAATGCAAAGAAGACCTTGGAAGATCAACAATGTTCAAAATCAGCCCTTGCAATATTCAAAAGTATCAAAAATAACCCTTGATAACCTTTGTGTGAAGTTTGGTGCCAAAATTGACAAAGTGTGAAAGTTATTAACAAGGCAAATACGTTTTTAGGGCTGAAAACATTGTTTGCCAAAAATACCAAAAGATAAGGACCAAAGTTGCACACCTTGAAACATTCAAACCAAAAACGCGCCTAACAACCCCTTTTCCCCCAAAATCGGATCTACAGAGTTACTGTTTATCTTTTTCACCTCCAGTTTTCACTTTACTTAAACTTAGGTAAAAAATCAATTGCTTTGGCACATGTGTGATTCACACATGCAGAAAGCTTTCCCACACCTAAAACCCTCAACCCACTCACTGTAGACCCCACCCCCAATTCCCCTTTCCACCAATCAGCATACGCCTTGGTCCCCAAGCATATTACGTGTCCAAAATCAATAGTGGAGATCTTATGCTTACTCCCAACGCACAAAGGAACGCCCAGGATCAAATATGACAGCTCAAACACCAAAAATCGTCTAGAAGGAAAAAGGGCATTTTGGAGATTTTGTAGTGATTAGGGTTTGTATTTTATGATTCTAGAATAGTCTTAAGAGTAGTATAAATAGGAGGTGAGCCTGTTCACTCTCCTTTGTTCCAGTTTTTCTTCAAACTTTTGTAATTCCTTTTGATTTAATATAAAAGTTTGGTTTTTGTTATTTAGCAATCTAATTCCTTTTTATGATTTTATTAAAGTTGGTATAAGTGTTGAAGGAAAACTGAGTTCCACTTTTTAAATTGGTTGAGTAAATTTGAGTTTCAAAATTATTCAAAGGTTTGTGAAATTGAGATTTTTTGGAGAAATCTGTTTCAGGTTTTGGTGTTAAGAGGTAAGTTTTAATTGGTGATATAGTGTTATAAAAACGTGTTTTCAAGGTTTAAAAAGTTTTTGGATAGGTTTTAAGAAGAAAGAAAAAGGTAAACAGAATACATATATTGCATATTATTGTGTTCTTGTTTGATTTGTCTTAAACAGGTGGAAGACCTGTTGTTGATCTTTGTTCAGCACCAACCCGAGTTGGTATTGGAGGTGGATTTATCATCCACTAGGGCTTTGGATGTAAAGCCCTAAGGTAATCTTCTTGTTACCTTTTTAAAATCTTAGAAAGTGTAAGCTTATGTGATCTTGTTTGATTAAGCTGCATAAGTGTGTTAAGCTGTTGAAAATTGCTTATGTGTTGATGATATGCATGATAGAAGTTTGTAGAATTGGATTGGAGTTGTTTAAGTTTGAATTGGTTTGGTAAAAAGTGTGAAAACAGATTTAAAAGGGTGTTTGGAAACGTGTTTTAGCAGAGCATAGATTTTGATTTGTGTCTTAAAAACGTGTTAGAGTTTATGAAAAAGGTTGAGCTAGGTTGTTAGTTAGTATAAGAGTAGATTGGAGCAAGTTTTGAGCTAGTTGTGAGTTTAAATAGTGAAAAGTGAAGCTTGAATCTGCATGTCCACTCTTATGCTTATTTTTCATGAACTTGAGCTTGAATCTTGTGGAATCTGTTAAGTGTTAGAGTAATATAGGGTTTTAGATTGATTGAGTGATAGTTTGAGCTTGTGTGTGCTAAGTATGAGCATTTAAGAGTCACTTGTGTGCATTCTGTCATAGCTTAAGTCCACAGACCTGCTCTTTTTATGTCAGCAACTTGAATTGGCTTTGGTGTGCATTTGTTTGCTTATTTTGTGCTAGTGTGCTTGTTTGCTGCTTATATCTTGACTCCTTGTGCTCCAAAGAGCACAAGGGTGCCCCCCTGTCCAATAAGCAACTCCAAATAAGCCAAGCCAAGCTCCTCTTGGCAGCCAAAATTGCACCAAGTGAAAAACTTCACTTGTGTTCTTAAAAGTTAAACCTGGTCACGTTTTGTGCTTTAATCTTAGCTTAATCTAGCTAAAAAGGAAATTGGAGTGTGTTTATAAGCTTATAGAAGGTCACTGTTGGTTTATAAAAAGAAAAAAAATAAAAAAGAAAAATTAAGCAAAAAGGTTGCCCGCAGCAGGACTCGAACCCCAGACCTCTCGCTGGAGGAGTAGGGGAACTACCACTGATCTAGACACCTTTTTACGTTTTCATTTCATTTCAATATCTATTTACCACGTTTCTCTTTTGTAAGCTTAATAATAAGCCGTAGCTATTTCATCCTTATTCTAGCTTATTTATTAAGCTAATTTGGTTTTGCTTATTTTTCCTAGGACCTTTATTAGATTTGTGATTTTTCTAGCCTATTTTTAAATTTTTCCCTTTATTAGATTATTTTCTAGAATTTATTTATTATACGTTTTTTATAAAATCATTAAAAAATAGAAAAAAAGAGTTTTAAATTTTAGGAAAAATAATTTTTAGTTTATAAAATAATGTTTTGAGGTTTACATTAGGTTTTGGTTTTATAAACTTTAATTTTTAATTTTATATTATTTTAAGGTTTTTTACAAACTTTAAACATTTTTATAAAATTATTAAAAAGGGTTTAGGAACTTTAATTTGTGTTTTTCTCTTAGTTAGATTATTTTAAGATTTTAGAAATTTTTTAGAATTAATTTTATTAACTTTTTATTTTTAGTATTATTTTAATATTATTTTATTATTAAAATTTCAAAGTTTTATTTTTCTTTATTTTTCATTTTTCTTAAGTTCTTTAGCATTAATTAGGACCTTTTCCATTTTTAGAATATTTTTATAGCTTTTAGATTTATTTTTATAATTATTTTAAGTTTAATTAGTTTTTAATCATTTTAGATCATTTTTAGAGTTTTAAAAATAGTTTTAATAGCTTTTAATTTTTAGAAAAATACTTTTTAGTCTTCTAATAATATAAGTTAAGTGATTATTCAATAAAATCATATTTTAGACATTTGAATTAGTTATATTTAATTTTAGGGCTTTAATTAGCATTTAAAATTAAATATTTAATTAATAAAAGGTTTTAAAATATCTTTGTTGGATTTTTATCTTTATTTATATTATTATTGACTTCTTTTTAATCTTTTATTTACTTTGTTTTTGGTTTTAGTTAAATTTTTAATTTGGGTAGTTTTTCACGACTTTACGTTTACGTCTTTTTCGTCGTAGTGTAATTTTAACGTAACCGTCTTTTCATCCTTTCATCCCCATTCTTCTCAATATTAATCTCAAATAACTACAAGTTAATCCACACACATATACCTCCTTGGGAAACGAACTTTCTCTCTTTTAAGTGATTGGGTCATTAACACTTGATTTTTCTTAAAGTCATTTGTTCGATACTTTCCGCTATTTTGTTGCTCTTTTTCCTAAAAGGGTATACAAAAACTCTACAATCATTTTGGCGCCGCTGCCGGGGAGGTGTGTTGTGCTTTAATTTGGAAGCTTTTGTTTTTGATATTATCCATAATAAGTATTTGTGTTAAGTGGAACTCCCTTAACACGTATTATCGGTTTTCTTGGTTTTTCTTGTACAAATATTATTAATATATTGTATTAAGTATCACAATCAAAATACAATATCTCCAAAAGTGTGAAAACACAACCTTAATTGGGATTTGATCTCCTAATTATTGTATTCGAATCTCAAACAAAAAGAAAAGGCAAAAATAGATAAATACTTTCGTGAAGCTCGATTTTGAAAAATACAAACTATAAGGTGGGTATAAGGCGGTATTATAAAATATACCCTAAGGAAAAAGGCTCTTAAGTGCTTCGCGCCGCCTCGTTTCCCCGCTTGCTTGTGAGTATTTTAAGATTGAAGGCTAATCGAGGGTTTTGCCGCCCAAAGTATTATTACGTATACTATATTTGCTTGGTTTTCTTTGTGATTAAACCCTCTTGAACAATTTGGTTTTCACCAAAGTTCTAAAGTCATTAGAAGACGTTCACTCCACGTGATCGTTTTCATTCCTTTGAGGCTTCTTTAATCAAGAGTTTGATTCGAGGAGAGATTTTGTAGATTGTTGTCTACGAAGATACACCAAAATCCAAAAAAAATTAAATATCATCAAAAACACAAAAAAATTGAAAATCCACAAAACAACCAAAAAGAATCTTCTTTGCTCACCTCCCATTCTTCGTGAAGTTTATGATCACTCGTAATCAAGCAAAACGAGCTCGTAAACGTCTTCAAAAGCAAGCAAATCAAGGATCGTTGATTGTTGAAGAACCTCCAATTGTTGAACCTATTGTAGAACAAGAAGTCGTCATGGCTAATCGTACTATGATGGAGTTGCTACAAGCACCCACCGAGGGTTTTGGAGAGGCTATTGTGATTCCCGCCATCCTTGCGGAGAATTTCGAGATTAAGATGGGTTTAATGTCTATGTTGCAAGCAAATAAGTTTAGAGGTCACGAGAAAGACAACCCGCATTACCACATTAGGAATTTCAACCGTCTCACCGCTACTAGCAAATTCAAGGATGTTCCACATGACGCCATTAAGATGATGTTGTTTCCATACTCGTTGGATGGACCCGCAAAAATTTGGCTCGAGAAAGAACCGCCAAATTCGATTTTGACATGGGCCGATCTCGTTTCTAAGTTTGTGAACAAGTTTTTTCCACCATCTAAAACAACACACTTAAAAAATGAGATTTCACGATTTGTGCAACGTAATAATGAAAGTTTTTCAATGGCATGGGCACGATTTAAAGAGATGTTACATGAATGTCCTCACCATGATTTTTCGGAATTACATCAAGTGGATACTTTTTATAATGGGCTTAATGATCATGAACGAGATTATTTGAATGCCGCCGCGGGTGGTAATTTTTTGTGCAAGACGACAAATGAGGCTTTACAAATCATTGAAAATCGATCTAAGGTTTATAGCCCTCGTAACACACCGAGTGTTGCCAATATGGGTTCGTCATCTTCGTCACAATCGTCTCGTAGCATTAACGCCTTACATGATGAAGCTAATGAGGAGAATCGGTTTTTTGATAGATTTGCTAATCTAATGTCCCATTGGAAGGCTCAAGAAGCTTCCAATTCCGCTTCGGTTAAAGCGGTTGCTAAGAGTTGTTTATCTTGTGGGGGAGCTCATGATCTTTCCGAGTGCATTACCGCGGATGGTAACACTTCGAGTGCTTATGTAGCAACGAGAACTTACAACCAAAACGGCCAAGGTTCCCGTCCAAATCAAGCTCCACCAAACCAAAATGTTAATAATTATCAATACAACAACCAAGGTAATTACCAAGGCAACACACGCAATTACAACAAAGGGAATTATCAAAGTGGGAATGGACAAATCTCTAATCAAAACCAAAACCGTGATTTTCAAAACACTACACAAGGTTTTCAAAATGCTCACACGAAAAATTTGCAAGGAGAATTTTTGGATTATGCAAAAGCAAATGATGCTAAATTTGATAATATGCAACGTGAGATGATTAGCTTAAGATCCGAGTTGAAAAACGAGCTTAAAAATGAACTTGCTAATGAACTTAAAACTCATGCAAACAAAATGGAAGGAAATGTCCAACGTCTTCAACAAAACCAACAAAAGATGGAATTAGGACAACATGAGATTAAGCAAGAGTTATTGAAAGCGGATGCTAGGCAATCAAAATTTGAGGACCGAATGGCTAAGATGTTTGAAGCAATCATGTGTAAGCCCTCTTCTTCGGGTGGTCTTCCTAGTGATACCATTAACAACCCGAGGGGAGAATTGAAGGTTGTTGCTACACGAAGTGGTAAAACTTTCAAGGAACCAATCTCTCGTACAAGTACTTCTACGGAGAAGGAAATCGAGAAAGAACCCGAGGTGATGGTCGAAAAGGAGCACATTGCAAGCCCACGAAGTACCGCTCAAACCACACCTACGGTTGAACCTATACCAATTGTGGAACCCGAGTTTCCAAGGCCGTTGCCTAATGACCAACCCACACCACCTTTACCCTACCCTTCGAGACGTAACAAAGAAAAAGCACAAGAACGGAACAATTATCAATTTGAGCTATTTATGAAAATGTTTCGTGATCTACATTTTAACATAAGTTTTGCCGATGCTTTAATCATGATGCCTCGATTTGCCGCAAACTTCAAAAGTATGCTAAACAACAAAGAGAAGTTACAACAATCGTCTAGTTGTTCATCGGTTTTTCTTAGCCGCATACCACAAAAAGTCGGTGATCCCGGTAAATTTTTGATTCCGTGTGCTATTCAAGATATGGAGGAATGCTACGCCTTGGCCGATCTTGGCGCTAGTATTAATTTAATGCCTCTCGAGATTTTCAAATCGCTTTCGCTTCCGGCTCTTACTCCTTCGAACATGTCTATCGAGATGGCCGATCATTCTACGATTTTAGCATGTGGAGTAGCCGAGGATGTTTTTGTTAAAGTCGGAAAGTTTTACTATCCCGTTGACTTTATCGTTGTAGACATTCCTATTGATCGAAAAGTTCCTCTCATTTTGGGTCGTTCATTTTTGGATACATCAAGAGCACTTATCAATGTTCATGCTCGAAAAATCACCCTTCGTTTCAATGAAGAAGAACTTGTCATCAATGCAACACAAAACTCCAATCTTTCTCATGTCTATTCTATTGCAACTTTAAACCATGGTGACTCGACCAATGTCGTTTGCAAAGAATTTTCACCAAGAGTTTTAGGAAATGTCTCCAAAAACAAATTACCATTTCCTCCGCCGGTGGAGGTTATGAGTGCAAAGCCTACAAAGAAGAAACCGTCAATACTTGAATCGAAAAATCCTTCGCCTCACCTCGAACATTCATCCTTGAAAAGTATTGATAAGTTGCCGGTTTCTACGGAAGATCTTTCGGATGATGAATATGTTGACCCCAATGGGGAGGTTTTCTTCGTCGATAAACGTTTTGAGAACTTACCACCACCAAAACCAAAACGGTTTCAAAATGTGAGAATTTTTAGTGTGACTAACATCGTCTTAGAAACACCGAATATTTTCGACATAATCAAAAAGGGTTTTCATAAGGAGAGTTTAAAAGATAACAAAGGAAAAGATCTTAAATGTGATTTAATTGATTTTTCTACAAATCTAACTCCGTCATCACCACGTGTTTTGAGTGCTACAAGCTCGTCTACTCCTTTTGACGATGTTTTGTGTGGTTTTAGTATGGGGGAAGCCCCTTATGTTCCCTCATCCTTGTCCACCGAGGACGAGATATTCGATCCCGGAATTTCATATGAAGGGAAATCTCGGTCTTCCACCGATGCAATAAATGGAAAATCTTTCTATTTGCTTGGTGCGAGTCTACCTCGAGTAGCTCGAAAGTTTGACTTACCAATTGTCTCACCCTTCTACTTCTCATCTATTTTCTTCAAACTCTTTGAGTTTATGGCACATGTTGAAGTGGCTTTAATTTGTTTTTCCAATGGAAACGAGAACGCCATCTTCGACCCCGGTATTTTGCATCACCTAAGGACTTAGTCCTTTTAACCGGTTGCTTTTTGGGCCTTGTTTATCATGTAAGCCCTATCAAAAATTGACCACACCACGATTTTCCCTAAATGTTCACATTTTGAGGGGATCGAGTCGAGCTCATGACTCGGTAATCAAAAACGAGGTGCCTCGTGGGGGAAATCCCATGCTTATCTTTTATATTCACTAATAAGGGGACTTGTACCCTTTCAACTCGTTGTCTCGTGGTTGTTTGTAATTGTGTTATCTAGATCATCATCATCGTCTACGATTGAAGACTCTCGTGTTCGTTTACGTGAGCCTCCATCGTTCGTTTGAAGAAGTTTTTCACGATTCCATGACATATCCTTTATTGTTCTAACAATTATCTTTTAGCATAATTAATAAACGGCTTTAGATATATTGTTGATCACCCTTTCCATGCTAGATCCTAAGCATTCGACTCTTCGTCTCTAGTATGGGGGTGCTCCACCTTTAGACTCGAAACATTGAGGACAATGTTTACTTTTAGTATGGGGGGTGAATAGATACTTGCTTTGCTACGCCCTCACGCTTTCCAACTTTCAATGTTTTGTTTTGCTAATAAGGCTAAAAATGGCCAAATTTTAAAATTTTTCTTAGTTTTCATAAGTGTTTTTAAGACACGAATGTATATTTTCCGATGGGTAGAATAAGAGTTAATTTTTGACTTGATGGGCATTTGGAGCCATTTACATTCCTTAACCCGCTCAATTCAAGTTTTGCTAGACTTTTATATAGGGAGCTTTAAAACGCGAAAGTCTTAATTCATTCGGGTTAAGAACAAGAACTTTTCGCAAGTTCCTATAATTGATTCTAGAAAGTCACTTATCAAGGGAACTATAAAACGCATTCTCTAAACTTGAAAAAGTCCAAGAAAGTGCAATATCCTATAGGTGGCTTGAAAACCCAAAACTTTGATTTGATATAGTCTTAATGAAAGCTAATCCAAATTTGGCTTAATTTTGACTTGCATGGCTAAGTATTCACGAGTCTCTTTAATTAGAGGTCTTTATATAGTGAAGAACGAGAAATGATAGAGTTAGACAAGTGATCATGCTAAACGTAGAACATGAAAGTGTTCTTTCAAAAACTCATATGTTTTTAATTGTGGCTTTTTCTTCCCATAAGATCAATGCATTAGGAATAAAACATAATTGCAATAAGTAAGGTCATACGATTTGAAAGGTTACTTAGCCTCTAGCGCAAGATCGTTTAAAAGTTGCTCGGGGTTGAATAGAGTTCATAGTCAAGGCATAACTTATTGAAGCGGGACGCGAAGATTGGTGATTATCCAAAAAGGCCCTAACAAGGCATGAGGAGCTCTATTTTTGCTAAAGATCCAAAGATGATGTGAAGTATCATTATTCCAAAATCAATATGAAGGATCGAGACACACGACGAGAAGCAATTACTCCCCTAAAGAATGGAGAAAGTCTATCCAAAAAGACCCTAACAAGGTATGAGGATAAATATATCCAAGTCCGAAAAGGAGGCGGATCGTTGTATATCAAAATCCAAAGTAAAGATTGAAGAAAAATGATGAAGTCGTGGTCCTATATGAAGAATCTCTCAAAAACGTCAAGTGAAGAAATTCCAAAATATGAAGAGAAGACCATTATTTCAAGAACGTCTTCCCAAGATTTGAAGTATGAAGTACATGCCAAATATCGGTCCGAGAAAGGTCTCAAATCGTGAAACGAGTTATGCCAAGATATGAACTTAAGGAGATACACGAGAAGCCGTTTTAAAAGATTTTGTCCTTCGGCTAACTATTGATCAAATCGTGCTACTTTGCTTTCGGACTAATAACTACTCAAATAAGTCAATATGAATCACTTGTGATCCATGACAAATAGATAAAAAATGCTAGTAACCCATTTCCTTTTATAATAACTAGGATTGCGGGGAGAAAAAGTATTACACAATTTGGACGTATGAGTAGTGTTAGCATTGTGACTTGTACCAACAATGATCTTGTTTTTGCACTTAGCATGGAATGTATGACAATCAAGGATGACGAAATTTACTCTAAGGGACATTAACTTGTTTCTATTCTTTGACCCAAAAAGTCACATTTTGGTGATGAAAATCATACATTATGTCTTTACACATTCTAGTAGTATGTTGCAAGTCTTTTACTCTTCAATAAAGGTTAATAAAATTGAACTTTGGTGATGCTTAGATACTTTATTCTAGCATTGCGTGAGGGCACGGCAATGGCTTAGTATGGGGGAGTGATGAGATGGCATTTATACATGATCTCATCGTTCTTTTCGGGCTTTAAATGCATAAAAATGTCATAAAATACCATATATATGCTTGTGTTTGTTTACTTGTGTATTTTAGGTATGGATATCGTGAAAAAGATAAAAGATCACAAGATACAAGGAAAAACGGACACGAGAAACGAAGCCGTACAATGAACCGGGCCCTAATCATGGAATTTTCAACAAATACCCTTGAAGACTTGAAGACAAACAAGATTGATCCTCAAAGAATGAAGAAATGACACTTAAAACCCTTGTATATTAATAATTACAAGTTTGGTCCCTTAAGTTTGTCAAAATTGCAAAAAGGTCCTTCAACTTTGAAGAAATGACAAGATTGGTCCCTCAACAAAATCAATTTGTCAATTATGATCCCTCATGAAGTCAAAAAAATGCAAAGAAGACCTTGGAAGATCAACAATGTTCAAAATCAGCCCTTGCAATATTCAAAAGTATCAAAAATAACCCTTGATAACCTTTGTGTGAAGTTTGGTGCCAAAATTGACAAAGTGTGAAAGTTATTAACAAGGCAAATACGTTTTTAGGGCTGAAAACATTGTTTGCCAAAAATACCAAAAGATAAGGACCAAAGTTGCACACCTTGAAACATTCAAACCAAAAACGCGCCTAACAACCCCTTTTCCCCCAAAATCGGATCTACAGAGTTACTGTTTATCTTTTTCACCTCCAGTTTTCACTTTACTTAAACTTGGGTAAAAAATCAATTGCTTTGGCACATGTGTGATTCACACATGCAGAAAGCTTTCCCACACCTAAAACCCTCAACCCACTCACTGTAGACCCCACCCCCAATTCCCCTTTCCACCAATCAGCATACGCCTTGGTCCCCAAGCATATTACGTGTCCAAAATCAACAGTGGAGATCTTATGCTTACTCCCAACGCACAAAGGAACGCCCAGGATCAAATATGACAGCTCAAACACCAAAAATCGTCTAGAAGGAAAAAGGGCATTTTGGAGATTTTGTAGTGATTAGGGTTTGTATTTTATGATTCTAGAATAGTCTTAAGAGTAGTATAAATAGGAGGTGAGCCTGTTCACTCTCCTTTGTTCCAGTTTTTCTTCAAACTTTTGTAATTCCTTTTGATTTAATATAAAAGTTTGGTTTTTGTTATTTAGCAATCTAATTCCTTTTTATGATTTTATTAAACTTGGTATAAGTGTTGAAGGAATACTGAGTTCCACTTTTTAAATTGGTTGAGTAAATTTGAGTTTCAAAATTATTCAAAGGTTTGTGAAATTGAGATTTTTTGGAGAAATCTGTTTCAGGTTTTGGTGTTAAGAGTTAAGTTTTAATTGGTGATATAGTGTTATAAAAACGTGTTTTCAAGGTTTAAAAAGTTTTTGGATAGGTTTTAAGAAGAAAGAAAAAGGTAAACAGAATACATATATTGCATATTATTGTGTTCTTGTTTGATTTGTCTTAAACAGGTGGAAGACCTTTTGTTGATCTTTGTTCAGCACCAACCCGAGTTGGTATTGGAGGTGGATTTATCATCCACTAGGGCTTTGGATGTAAAGCCCTAAGGTAATCTTCTTGTTACCTTTTTAAAATCTCAGAAAGTGTAAGCTTATGTGATCTTGTTTGATTAAGCTGCATAAGTGTGTTAAGCTGTTGAAAATTGCTTATGTGTTGATGATATGCATGATAGAAGTTTGTAGAATTGGATTGGAGTTGTTTAAGTTTGAATTGGTTTGGTAAAAAGTGTGAAAACAGATTTAAAAGGGTGTTTGGAAACGTGTTTTAGCAGAGCATAGATTTTGATTTGTGTCTTAAAAACGTGTTAGAGTTTATGAAAAAGGTTGAGCTAGGTTGTTAGTTAGTATAAGAGTAGATTGGAGCAAGTTTTGAGCTAGTTGTGAGTTTAAATAGTGAAAAGTGAAGCTTGAATCTGCATGTCCACTCTTATGCTTATTTTTCATGAACTTGAGCTTGAATCTTGTGGAATCTGTTAAGTGTTAGAGTAATATAGGGTTTTAGATTGACTGAGTGATAGTTTGAGCTTGTGTGTGCTAAGTATGAGCATTTAAGAATCACTTGTGTGCATTCTGTCATAGCTTAAGTCCACAGACCTGCTCTTTTTATGTCAGCAACTTGAATTGGCTTTGGTGTGCATTTGTTTGCTTATTTGTGCTAGTGTGCTTGTTTGCTGCTTATATCTTGACTCCTTGTGCTCCAAAGAGCACAAGGGTGCCCCCCTGTCCAATAAGCAACTCCAAATAAGCCAAGCCAAGCTCCTCTTGGCAGCCAAAATTGCACCAAGTGAAAAACTTCACTTGTGTTCTTAAAAGTTAAACCTGGTCACGTTTTGTGCTTTAATCTTAGCTTAATCTAGCTAAAAAGGAAATTGGAGTGTGTTTATAAGCTTATAGAAGGTCACTGTTGGTTTATAAAAAGAAAAAAATAAAAAAGAAAAATTAAGCAAAAAGGTTGCCCGCAGCAGGACTCGAACCCCAGACCTCTCGCTGGAGGAGTAGGGGAACTACCACTGATCTAGACACCTTTTTACGTTTTCATTTCATTTCAATATCTATTTACCACGTTTCTCTTTTGTAAGCTTAATAATAAGCCGTAGCTATTTCATCCTTATTCTAGCTTATTTATTAAGCTAATTTGGTTTTGCTTATTTTTCCTAGGACCTTTATTAGATTTGTGATTTTTCTAGCCTATTTTTATATTTTTCCCTTTATTAGATTATTTTCTAGAATTTATTTATTATACGTTTTTTATAAAATCATTAAAAAATAGAAAAAAGAGTTTTAAATTTTAGGAAAAATAATTTTTAGTTTATAAAATAATGTTTTGAGGTTTACATTAGGTTTTGGTTTTATAAACTTTAATTTTTAATTTTATATTATTTTAAGGTTTTTTACAAACTTTAAAGATTTTTATAAAATTATTAAAAAGGGTTTCGGAACTTTAATTTGTGTTTTTCTCTTAGTTAGATTATTTTAAGATTTTAGAAATTTTTTAGAATTAATTTTATTAACTTTTTATTTTTAGTATTATTTTAATATTATTTTATTATTAAAATTTCAAAGTTTTATTTTTCTTTATTTTTCATTTTTCTTAAGTTCTTTAGCATTAATTAGGACCTTTTCCATTTTTAGAATATTTTTATAGCTTTTAGATTTATTTTTATAATTATTTTAAGTTTAATTAGTTTTTAATCATTTTAGATCATTTTTAGAGATTTAAAAATAGTTTTAATAGCTTTTAATTTTTAGAAAAATACTTTTTAGTCTTCTAATAATATAAGTTAAGTGATTATTCAATAAAATCATATTTTAGACATTTGAATTAGTTATATTTAATTTTAGGGCTTTAATTAGCATTTAAAATTAAATATTTAATTAATAAAAGGTTTTAAAATATCTTTGTTGGATTTTTATCTTTATTTATATTATTATTGACTTCTTTTTAATCTTTTATTTACTTTGTTTTTGGTTTTAGTTAAATTTTTAATTTGGGTAGTTTTTCACGACTTTACGTTTACGTCTTTTTCGTCGTAGTGTAATTTTAACGTAACCGTCTTTTCATCCTTTCATCCCCATTCTTCTCAATATTAATCTCCAATAACTACAAGTTAATCCACACACATATACCTCCTTGGGAAACGAACTTTCTCTCTTTTAAGTGATTGGGTCATTAACACTTGATTTTTCTTAAAGTCATTTGTTCGATACTTTCCGCTATTTTGTTGCTCTTTTTCCTAAAAGGGTATACAAAAACTCTACAATCAGGAGGAAATACCCACATGGCTTTAACTCTATAAGAAGCGAGTAGTAAGATGATCTTTGAGGACAAAGATCCTGTTTAGGGGTAAATGCTGTGACAATCCGTCAATTTATGGTTGATATTTTATTCTCAATATTATTTGAAATTATTATTTTAATGTTATATTATGAACTCACTTATTTTTGGGAAGTAATTTAGATTTACGTCTTGAAGTAGCATCGGCTACGTCTAAACCGGAGGATTCAACGTTACGTGCTTACGTTTACATACACCGTTTTAGTGACAGTCCGAAATTTCAGAAAAATAAATTTGTCCGTGAATATTATTTTGAGATTTTAAATTTGTGTTGGTTCATAAACTCACAAATTTACGAGAAGAGATTAGGACTTACGATTTTAATTTAACGTCCTTTACGACTAAACCGGAAACCTTAGGATTACGTATTTATGTTTTTGAACTCCGTTTTTAATGAGACAATTTTTATTAGATTCGTTTTGTGCCGTTGATTCATAATTTATAAAAACGTTTTTCGTAAAACGATCCGAGGGCACGAAAATCGTGGAAACTAGAATCGAGGAGTACCCGTAAATAAATGGGGATGAGACAAGTGGGACACTTGTCCCACCCCCACTCAAAACCGGTCCTAACTAGCAACACAACATCACTTATGTGTCAAGTGTACACAATAAGCTACACATGTAACTTGAGCTTACATTGTAAGCTAAGCTACCTCAAAACCACTTGCAACATACCACTCTTCTCATTTACAACATGCAAACTACTCAAAAACCCTCTCACTCTCTTCCTTGTGCCGTCCCACTTCACCCTTAAACCACCATCATTGATCAAAATCAACCATGAAATCTTATGTTATTTACACACATGATGAAGCCCTTTTGAAACCCTATTGATTGGTGGTGATTATAACATCCAAGGAGGAGTTTCTATGGAGTCTTGGGGCTGATTTTACACAAGGTGTTCTTGAAGAATGGTGGTCTTGAAGATGGTCTTGGTTATTCACAAGTTTCTCCATCAAAATCCATGTTTTGATCACAACCTATATCATCATGGTGGTATAAAGATAGTTCTTCCCATCTTTTTGTTATTTTTGATTATGTAATCTTGTATTTATTTTACTTATGTATATGTATATGATGATGAATGATGATTAAAAATATTGTGTGGGGATTTGGTGTTGATAAACATGCTTAAAAAGATGAAAAACTATAAGAAACAAGGCTAAAATCTTGTTTAGATTGTTGGCTGTATAAAACAATAAAGAACCACATGTTAGACTGATAAAATGGCAAGGTAGAAGCAATATACAGTAAGTAATATGTCTTGTACACATGTGAGAGTTTGCCATGCAATGGAATCATTGTAATGAGTGAGATATGATCAAAACAAGTTTAGAGTACATATCTGAGTTTACTGTTTTCGACGATTTTTAGAGAATACTTAGAGGCTGATTCAACAGTATCTATGCAAGAGTTAAATAGAGCACATATCATGTAGTTTATGTCATAAAAATTTGAGCTTCTATCTCCATATAGAACTCTAGATATGGCTGTTTTGGTGAACATGAAAATAAAAATCAGATTTTGGAAATTAAAGTATAATAGTATTATATAAGCACTCAACTAAAAATAGTATAAAATGTGAATTAAAACCCACTAACTTATATAATACATTTATATAAATATGTATAAGGATAAATAAATGGACATTTTATAAAAATGGTAGTTTGATAAGTTTTATAAGTTATAAAACTATAAACATGATTTTTACGACTTTTTTGGCTATTACCGTAAAATTAACGTTTTTGTTAAATAAAACTTGGACGGTTTTACCCGTCTAATATAAACTTTTATAAACTCATATACTGATATATAAACATATATAACAAGTAAAAACCGATAAAACCCAAACTATATAACATACGGACATTAACGGGCTACGTTAACGTTATTGGACTAATAATACAACAAAATGGACTAAAACACTTATAAACTTATTTATTGGGCTTAACCCATTTGGGCCCAACATGTAAAGTATAAATACTTATAATATAAGTATGAAATGGATTAATACAAGTTAATGAACTTATAATAGGCTTATTGGACCTAAAACACGTAAATAGATAAAACTAGTAAACTAGTATAAAAGTTATCAACACATAACACTAAAATGAGTAAATGAGAATATGTAAACCCATTTGATCATCATATATATAAAATCATCATATGTATACATACTTGTTATTTTTATAAAGTCATTGGACAAGAGTCTAAGACGAGTATTATTTGTCTAGGTTTCCGTGATTCAAGCACGTACCGTACGTCCGAATTGCCGATAACCCGCCTTCCCATATCAACGTGAGTTCATAGCCTCGCACTCTTTTAAATGTTTTTAAGAAATGTTTTATAAACCCGCGAGGGAGATAACATGTTAGTTTTTATAAAATAGGACACCATTTGTCCCGATTGTTTGTTTTATTGATTTGGACCCGAATGATTGTATGACCCGATTGTATGACCCGATAGATGAAATTAAATGGATTATTAAATTTAGGTTATGTCACTAAAAGTCCCATTAGCATGAATTGTGAACTACCGGGATTTGGTAGACACTTATGCATATAATAGTACTATTTGGGGACGATCACCCCAGTTCGCGCCTTGACGGTTGATCCCCGTCGTGCCACATTGATTGGTAAGCGAATTTATGTATGAAAGATTTCCATAGCGTGACCTTTGTGACGACACGCTAATTTAGATGGGCAAATTGAGTATCGGGTTAGCTACCCGTTGTTTGGTTTAGTAAGGTAACAATGTCATGCGGCTTATAATAATCCAATTAACGAAATACTACTTGACGCACCGAATTACGATGTATTGCCTGACTAGCAATACGGGGTCATACTATTGATATTATGTTCGTGTTTTGCTTTTCATAACCATATTCATATAACGGTTTTTATTTTCATACAACGTCATAAGACATATTGTATGATGTTTTTACGACATTGGCTCGTATAATGATTTTTAAGGCAAACGCCTATATTATGATTTTGATAAAGATTTGTATAAAATGACTTTGGCTATTTTATGGCCTATTACAATGATTTGTACAAAATGATTTTCGGTAATAATTTTATACCGATGTTATATTGATGGATTTTATTAAACTCTATGAATTCACTCGGCGTTATCGCTGACCTTTTCTTTTAACATGTTTTATCTCAGGTACTTGAAGGTAATTCTCGGGAAGACAACAAGAATACATGGCCCGCACTTAAATTATAATTTCCATTCAAACACTTTGTAAAACTTTGTATAAAATAATATCACTTGGGACCTATGTAACTTTTATATTTATGAATGGAAATGCTTTATTATTAAATCGACGCGACTTTTAAGCATTGTCTATGATGTGAGTAATGTGCTATCCCGTAACACCAACTAGTCTTCCGCTGTATTGAGTTGTATAAATTTGGGGGTGTTACACTAACGGTACTTGACACTTAACAAATAATTCCCAACAATCCTCCCCTAAACAAGAATGATAACTTGTTGTCTTCTTGTTTCTCTTTGTACTGGATGTATTTAGAATACATGTCTTCAGTCTTTTCTTCAGCCTTGGATTGAACTTGGTAATTTGTATTTGTATCCAACTGAATGTAGCCAAACACTTCAATGTAGATCTTCTTCTGATAAGATAACCTTCAAGCATCATGAACATCATCTTTGTCTTCAAACTATGATCTTCTTGTGTCTTATAAACATTCATTTATCTTTGCAGCAACAGTAATTGTCTTCTTGAGTTAAATCTATGAACTCTAAATCATGAACTTCTGTCTTGATTTAATGAGACAAAACTTTCTAAGTATCTTTTTCTTTAATAATTCTTTGCTTGCAATCTTCATACCTGAAATAAAACAGTTAACAACAAAAAGCAATCTTTATTGGCTTCATGATTTTTAGCAAATCACCAGCTATCAACGGATATTATATATTCTTTACCAGTTAGTCGTACCCTCTGGAATAGCCAATACTTTATTCATAAAGAATAAGGTGTACTGATAACCCTATAATTTTTGGTAAATTTTCAACCATCAATGGATTTGATTAAGTCTTTACCTAGTACCGTTTGTCTAGGACTAGCCAACTCTTTGTCTCGAAACAAGGTGAGTCAGAACCATATAGTTTTTAGCAAACTACCAGCTTTCAACGGATTTGAGAAGTCTTTACCATAAACCGATTTCTTATGGACTAGCCAGTTCCTATGTGTGTTAGACATGGTGAACTGAGAACCATTTATGAAGTGTGACTGAAAGTCAAACACTTAAGGCTCTTTCTCAGCTTCTTCCTCTTGCTCCAAATCCTTGATTTGTTGTTTAACCATTCTGATCAACTCCAAAGCACCAACAGACTCTTCTGAGACTTCTAATTGTTGTTCCAACATACTTTCCAACAATCTTCTCTCAAATGGATATCTATTCTCTTGTAGCATATAGTAAGTAACATCATCTATATCCAAAATATGCAGTCCACATGACCTATAATATCTCCAGTAACTAGGAACCTGATTCTCTAATACCTTCAACATTTTCTGATCACAGTTGTGTGGCTCATACATGAAGAGAAATTCATTGTATAATAGTAATATCTCAGTTTTACCTACACTGGCTTCTTGAACTAACCTGAAAAAATCTTGAATATCTTGTCTGTCAAGAATGTGAAGAATGTCTTCCAAAAGTCTGAACATTCTTGTTGTGCCATCAGTTCTTTGTATTCCATGAGCTTCCATTCCTTGATCCTTAGCGTATATCCATCTAGCAATGGATGATCTCTTTCCAAAAATCTCTGTATCAATACATTGATCTTTAAAACTTACTATCTTCAAGTACTTTTTCAAACTCTCATCATCATCATTATCTTCTGTTGTTGACATAGCCTTTTTCTTGGCTTTCTGCTTCTTCTTTGTTGATCTTTTCCTCTTAACACCCTTGGAGGTTCCTTCAAATTCCATTTAACCTTCTTCCAAGTTTGTATGTACCATTTCTTCAGTATGTACTGTTGATTGTGTATGTACTGCTTGTACATTTTCAGTCTGATCAACATCTTGAGCTTTATCTCCTTCATTCATTCTTTGAGCAGTCTCTTCCTCTTTTGAACTTACCTTCTCCTTTCTATTATTCCTCACATATGTAGTCTTGATAGGTGGAGATGTTGTTGTATGTTCAACAGTACTTGGCTCAAATCTAGGAGAACTTCCAAATTGCCTTTGTTGTTGCAGATGTCTTCTAGCTTCTTCAACAGCTATCTTATCTGCTTCAGATCCAATCTTAACAAAATTCAATTCAGCTCTTTTATGTTGTTCATACGAAGTCTTGATTTCTTCAAAATTATTCTTGACCAGTAGAGCATTAGTGAAATGCTTAACTTTCTTGAGAAATGTCATCATTTGATTCCTAATCTGCATGGTAGTTGGAGGCTTAATCTTTTCTCTTCTTCTTTTCTCAGCAAAGAATATTTGTTGCTCCCTTACCAGATCATCAATCAATTTTGATTTCTCTTCTTCATCATAAGCATCTCTTTCTTTAGCTAACAATGAGTCTGCAAGAAGCTCACTTGCATGTAATTCAGCTTGAAGCCTATCATACTCTTGTATGTTCCATTCTTGCTGTATTCTCCTAGCTTCTAGCAAATGCTGCTTTGCTGCAAGTTCCTCTTGTAAGTCTTCTTTACGAATTTGAGCTTGCATTCTGAGAGCATATTCATCATCATGGTCTAGTTGATTAAATCTATACATGACTTTGCTGATATCTTCATCTGAATCACTTTCATTTTTAGATTCTGATTGTAATTTCTTCTTTCCCTTATCCTTTGGATTAATCTTTGGTAACTTCTTCTTCAGCTTGGAAGGTCTTTCCTCATCAGCTTGCTGTTGAATAACTATACCTTTAGTGGGATGAGAAGCTTGAACTTTCTTACCTTTAGTTTGATCCTTTTTGGCAAGAACTTCTTGTTGTGTCTTCTTCTCAAACTCTGCTTGTTTTGCTTTTTCAACTGAACTCTTTTCTCTTAAATCAAGTAGTATTTGGGCTAAAGTCTCATCCTCTCCAAAAGGAGTTTGACTTTCTAGTGAAGGATGATCACCAGCGGTACTTGTAGTCGGCTTAGTTAGCTTAGCAGTACTTGGGTCTTCAACAATGTTAGCGGTACTTGCAGTCAGCTTAGTTGGCCTAGCAGTACTTGGATCTTCAACAATGTTGACTTCACCAGTGTTAGACACACTTGTTTCTTCAATCACTTGAGTATCTTAATGTAGAGATTTTACTAGTTGAAAAGTTCGTTTCTTGGTATCTTAACGAATTGCTTTCCGGTTCAGAGTGCGACTCAGTTGTTCTTGGTAAATCAAAAGAAATGGTGTCGTTGTCTACACTAATTAAAATAAAGACTTGAAACAAATAAAAATAAAGTAAAGACGGTAAAAAGAAACAACAATGAAAGATTAAAACTTGACGAAAAGTAAATGACAAGAAATTAAGGGCAACAAAGGTAAATAACGCAAACTAAAACTTAAACTAAAAAGGGAAGACAAGTAAAAGTGCAAATAAGGAAAAAGGCGGGAAAAGTAAAGCTTAAAACTAAAAACTGGAAAACACTCATTCGGAATATCACCCTTATCCGGAATAACAAAGCTCATCCGGAATATGTCACTTATCCGAAATAAACTAGTTGATCCGGAATAAGGTTCTTGATCCGGAATGAATAAGAGAAAAGAGATTGATCCGGAATATTGAGTTTGATCCGGAATAAAAAGAAAATAATGTTGATTCGGAATACGGGCCTTGATCCGGAATAACCAATATTCCGGATGAAAGCCTTGATCCGGAATAACCAATATTCCGGATGAAAAACTTGATCCGGAATAACCAATATTCCGGATGAAAGACTTGATCCGGAATAATCAATATTCCGGATGAAAGACTTGATCCGGAATAATAAAAGTATTCCGAATAAAGTGATTGATCCGGAATAACAAACATTCCGCATAAAGAACCTTGATTCGGAATAATAACCATTCCGAATGAACTCAATTGATCCGGAATCTGGGCAAGTATGAAGAACAGTAAAGAAGATGAAGAACAGAAGGAATGAAGAACAAGGACGAATTTACCCAAAACTAATCAAGACTAACCAAAAGATTAAACAAAACTAATCAATAAACATCCACTAATGATAAACCAACAATCCTAATCAATAAAATCAACAAATAACACCAAGAAATCAAAAACCCACTTAATCTAAAACCATAAAAAATCAAGAACATGAACAATAAAGATGAAGAACAAATCAAACAAGAAAGGTAGAAGGAGATTAACAATAAAGTGAAGATTCAAGAACAATAAAAGACAACTTACTTCGAAATTAATTTAATTAAAGGTGCAAGACAATGAATTAAAGGTGCATAAATTAAAAGTGCAATATGAAAATGGTGGAAGAAGTGGGTTGTCAAGCCACCCAACAACAACAACTACAAATGAACTATCTATCCTATTTATAGGAGAGGGGATGAGGTTGGATTCTTCCTCTCTCTTCTTCTTTCTCTAATTATCTTTTAGTCCTTAATCTTCTTAACACTTCGACTTTTGACTTTTTCTCGGGATTTTTTTGAACTCGTCTTGTAATTCTTCAACAAATTAGACTTGAGTTCTTCGGCTTTAAGTAAACTTCCGTCTTTTGACTTTTTCTTCGATAAATCTTTAGAATTGGTCTTGGACTTCCGTTCTTTTTCCACTCTTGATTTCTTGACTTCGTCTTTCGTTTTTTTCTTCGTTAAAAGCCCGTGAAAGCCGTGTTTTCTCCCCTTTTAACATTTTGATCCTAAAATCACAACAAAAACACAAACCACACATAAATCCAAACAAATGACATTAAATACGCGTTTTGGTCTTGTTTTAGCAAGAAATAAGTGGTAAAAGGATGGGTGTTTTCACATCTATCAAATCCCCTACACTTAACCATTGCCATGCCCTCATGCAATGCTTAGTGATAAAGCAATTTTACACTTTTCTCATAATCAATCAACCTTGGCCTTATTAACATACTACTAAAACAAAAATTAGAGTACTAAGATAAATTAAAACTTTAAAGGAAACAAAAGGATAGAAAACCATTTTCACTTGAAAATAGCTACATGGAAATAACTTGCAAAGAGATCTAAGACTTATATTAGGGCTTCGCTGTTGTGAAGATTCATCACCCTCAAGTTTCACGTTCCCCAAACTAAGCTTAAAAATGAGATCATTGTTATTATAAGTTAGCAAAACAAACACTTACACACATGGCTTAATTATATGCTTAAACTCCCTTATTCCTAGGTGTATCTCTTATATTTTATTTTGACTTAGAATGATCATGAAGATGCATTTTTGGACTTATTGCGATAGTTTATTTAGGCAGAAAGCAAAGTAGGACGATTTGATTAATAGTTAGGTAAAGGACAAAATCTCTTAAAAGTGCTTCTCGGGATATCAAAAAGTTCATATCTTGGCATAACTCGCTTCACGATTTGAGACCTTTCTCGGGCCGATATTTGGCATGTACTTCATACTTCATATCTTTAGAGACGTTCATGAGATAATGGTCTTCTCTTCGTTAATAGAGTTTCTTCACTTGGAGACTTTTGAGGGATACTCCAACTTTGTTGACCACGACTTCATCATTCTTTCTTCAATCATTAATTGGGATTTTGAGATACAACGATCTGCCTCCTTTTCGGACTTGGATCTATTTATCCTCATACCTTGTGAGGGTCTTTTCGGATAGACTTCTCCATGATTTTTATGGGAGTTGATTGCTTTTCGTCGTGAGTCTTGATCATTCATATTGATTTTGGGAATAATGCTTTTGACATCAGCTTGGATCTTTAGCAATAAAATGGAATCCTCATGCCTTGTTAGGGCCTTTTCAGACTCGCCAATCTTCGCGCCCCGCTTCATACGTTATGCCTTGGCTATGAACTCTTATCATTACCGAGCAACTTTTAAACGATCTTGGGCTAGAAGCTAAGTAACTTTTCAAATCGCACGACCTTACTTATTGCAGATAAATTATTAGCAAGTGATGGAAGAATAGGCAAATAATCACACCAAGTGTGCTTGTGCAAGAATACCGACTTATAATTGACTCTATCATTTCTCGTTCTCCACAATTTAAAATCTCAAGTAATGAGACTCGTAGATGCTTAGCCTAATAAACCAATTAAGGTCTACATGGTTAAGGATACTAGCTAGAATAAACTTGGATAAGTCTATTCAGGTTGAGTCAAAATAATCGCAACGGGCCTAATATGTCAAAGATTTCAAAACTAGCTACACCACTATATTGCGGGATATATACATATGAAAGCAACGATAAAAATTTAAAAATTACGACTATATGGCCAAAGTTAATTAAAAATTTGAAAAATGCTGAAAAAGATGATTTTCCGGTTAAATGAAGGCATTTTAATGGAAAAGTCCACTTAAAACTTCGATCTAAGTCCCCCTACACTTAATTTAAACATTGTCCTCAATGTTTGAGCATATGGGAGTAAACTCCCCTACACTTAGGACATTGTGCACGTTGTTTAAATCTCGCTAAGGAAGAGACAACTAAAGAGATTCCTATTTTAATATTGAGAAGTATAAAATAGTGAATCGAAAAGATTTTAGGATAGAACCGGGAACACGGGAACACGGAATCACGGTTCGTCAAAAGTCATCAAGAGTGTGTCTTTGAAGCTATAATCCCTGCACATGATAAGAAAGAGAACAAGAAACACCACGGGGCTCCCCCTACACTTATGGTGAAAACAAGTAAAGACAGATAATCGGGTTGCCTCCCGAAGAGCGCTTGTTTTTCTTAACCGAGTCACGAGCCTGACTCATCCCCAAATTAAATGGTTCATGGGGAAGCCTCGAATGTAATACCGGGATCAAAGACCTTGTCCTCGTTACTGGTTGACATCGACAAAGGAGAGGCGGGGGGATAAGTCTTGAATGGGAGAAAGGTCCTTTCAACATACGAGAAGTATGTGAAATCAAGATCCACGGGAGGTGGGGTGGGTAAAGTAAGCACATTGTCATCCCCCAAAGACAATAGATGTTGAGCACTCGGCAAAGCCGTAATGGTATCAATTATAGAATTGCCATTGTCACCTCCCGAGTTAAAGCACTCATCCTCATTTCCCGGTATGAAACGAGGAGAGTAAAAGCGATACATCACCCGCTTGGGTGTGCACGCGGTAGGATGAGGTGGCAATATAATATGAGAAGTATGAGAACAATTACCTTCCACCTGTGTCCCTTTTTCAGTAAGGTCAAGTCTTTCCACCTCTGCGATAGAAGGAGGTATGGCTAACAAAGTATGCTCATTAATAGAAAGAGAATCAGGGCTATTAATGTCCTCAATCCCTTCGTCAAAGAGGGGATTCACCTCACTAGATATGTAGGCGTCATCAAAATCAAATAAAGGGTTCGAATAAATCTTGAAAGTTTCATGCAGAACGTCTTCATCGGATAGTGACTCGTCATCACTAGAAGTAAAATCATCATCTTGATCAAAAAGAGGATTAGAGAAAGCCAAAGAATCATCTCCCAAAGTGTTGGTGGAAGGAACATCATCATTAAAAGCGACCTCATCCGTAAGCTCCTCAAAAGTTAGCACATCACAAACCTCATCAAAGAATTTATCAAGACCGAAATCACTAATCTCACTCGAAGTATCACAATCCTTAGAGGGATTGGGGATATTAAGAGAGGGAAGTACAATTGCGCTAGGACATTGAGCAACTAGATCATTCCAAGAAATAGTATTCTCGTCGTCATCATCATCATAATAGTATTGACGCACAAGAGGAGGGGTATAATCACTAAGATTAGATACTTGCTCTTGTTGTTGTCGCTTTTCCTCCTCCCTAACTTCTTTAAGTAGAACAACGTCCTCTTGAAGTTGCAAAACAATGGAGTGTGTTTCTTCATTCAAAGTAGTGAGTTGTTGGGCAATACGAATTCTCTGAGAGGATTGCTGATTGAGGTTGGGATGTGGGGGCTCACAGTTATGAAAACCAGAATTATAGCACGGATGTGGCTCATAGTAAGTCATCGGTTGAGAAGAATTAGAACACAGATTTGGTTCATAATAATCCATCGGTGAATAGAAATGAGGACACGGATTTGGTTCATAATAATTCATTGGCTGACAATAAGAAGTATCGTGAGGGCCCCCACAGTTGTTGCAAAACGGGTGTGGAGAAAGACTCGGTGCGTCTTGTGGATAGCTATTACCATTGGCATGAATGTAATCCGGTACTTGCTCGTCATAAGATGGGTATCGAACCGGACACGAAACATGCCAATGAGAATCGCTTCCACATTAGATGCACGGGGGAACAGGAGGTGGATTCAAAAAGGACGAATTAGTCGAGTTGCACAAGGGACAAAATCTTATTTATGAATCGATGAAATAGGAGGAAGATCTCTTCCGCATCGCTCGCATGAACACCAATGACATGAGTCGTTCCCAGATAATTGTTTCCCACACCCGACGCAATGGACATAAGAATCCATAAAGAAAGATAGAGAAGCAAGAAGAATATTTTTTGTGCAAAACTTTGAAAAAGAAATGTTTTTTATGATTTTTCAAATGTTTTTGGGATTTTTGAAAATTTTTGATACAAAAAATAACGTTCACGAGTGAACGGATCCCAAAAGCCAACGCGTCTCTCACAAAAAACCGTTAATCCTCATGAAAAGAGCCAGCAGCGGCGCCATTTTAATGTAGAGATTTTACTAGTTGAAAAGTTCGTTTCTCGGTATCTTAACGAATTGATTTCCGGTTCAGAGTGCGACTCAGTTGTTCTTGGTAAATCGAAAGAAAGGGTGTCGTTGTCTACACTAATTAAAATAAAGACTTGAAACAAATAAAAATAAAGTAAAGACGGTAAAAAGAAACAACAATGAAAGATTAAAACTTGACGAAAAGTAAATGACAAGAAATTAAGGGCAACAAAGGTAAATAACGCAAACTAAAACTTAAACTAAAAAGGGAAGACAAGTAAAAGTGCAAATAAGGAAAAAGGCGGGAAAAGTAAAGCTTAAAACTAAAAACTGGAAAACACTCATTCGGAATATCACCCTTATCCGGAATAACAAAGCTCATCCGGAATATGTCACTTATCCGGAATAAACTAGTTGATCCGGAATAAGGTTCTTGATCCGGAATGAAAAAGATAAAAGAGGTTGATCCAGAATATTGAGTTTGATCCGAAATAAACAGAAAATAATGTTGATTCAGAATACGGGCCTTGATCCGGAATAACCAATATTCCGGATGAAAGCCTTGATCCGGAATAACCAATATTCCGGATGAAAAACTTGATCCGGAATAACCAATATTCCGGATGAAAGACTTGATCCGGAATAATCAATATTCCGGATGAAAGACTTGATCCGGAATAATAAAGTATTCCGAATGAAGTGATTGATCCGGAATAACAAACATTCCGCATAAATAACCTTGATTCGGAATAATAACCATTCCGAATGAACTCAATTGATCCGGAATCTGGGCAAGTATGAAGAACAGTAAAGAAGATGAAGAACAGAAGGAATGAAGAACAAGGACGAATTTAACCAAAACTAATCAAGACTAACCAAAAGATTAAACAAAACTAATCAATAAACATCTACTAATGATAAACCAACAATCCTAATCAATAAAATCAACAAATAACACCAAGAAATCAAAAACCCACTTAATCTAAAACCATAAAAAATCAAGAACATGAACAATAAAGATGAAGAACAAATCAAACAAGAAAGGTAGAAGGAGATTAACAATAAAGTGAAGATTCTAGAACAATAAAAGACAACTTACTTCGAAATTAATGTTGAATCCAAGATCTTTAGACTCAAATAGTAAAAACCATTTTATCTAGGTTGATCATCATTCATATGATAACATAGCGGAATAAGAACAATGATCATGAATAAGATGTTTAACAAGATGAAAGATTCCCAAAGAGTTTGCATTATTTGATTAACACAAACTACTCTAGGTGTGTGTACATTGAATCCCACACCTAGAGATCAATGTTTACAGTAGGTTACATTGTGAATGTGAAAGTGATTAACAAAACCTACGTATGGTTCCTTTTATAACATAAGGAAACCATGATACATGGAAACTAAATAATATATTAATGAATAAATCAAAACAGAAATATTCATACTTATCACTACTTGACCAAATCTCCAGCTTTTTAGTTATGGCATGGGAAATATCACAACAGGGGAAAGTAACATAGCAGGGGGATCTTCTTTGAATTTCCTCCACCAACTTGAACTCTTTCCTAATGCCATATTTGGTCCTTATAGTTTCCATGGTGATTTGACTCATCAACTTTTGACCCAACAATTAATTGAATTAAAGGTCCAATACAATGAATTAAAGGTGCATAAATTAAAAGTGCAATATGAAAATGGTGGAAGAAGTGGGTTGTCAAGCCACCCAACAACAACTACAAATGAACTATCTATCCTATTTATAGGAGAGGGGATGAGGTTGGATTCTTCCTCTCTCTTCTTCTTTCTCTAATTATCTTTTACTCCTTAATGTTCTTAACACTTCGACTTTTGACTTTGTCTCGGGATTTCTTTGAACTCGTCTTGTAATTCTTCAACAAATTAGACTTGAGTTCTTCGGCTTTAAGTAAACTTCCGTCTTTTGACTTTTTCTTCGATAAATATTCAGACTTGGTCTTGGACTTCCGTTCTTTTTCCACTCTTGATTTCTTGACTTTGTCTTTCGTCTTTTTCTTCGATAAAAGCCCGTGAAAGCCGTGTTTTCTCCCCTTTTAACATTTTGATCCTAAAATCACAACAAAAACACAAACCACGCATAATTCCAAACAAATGACATTAAATACGCGTTTTGGTCTTGTTTTAGCAAGAAATAAGTGGTAAAAGGATGGGTGTTTTCACACCTATCATATCTCCAGATACCTTTTCTTCCACTGAAGTTATCCTTTCAACTTGTACCTCTTCAGTCTTGTCTGATCCATAGCTCACTTTTGATCTTGATAGTACTTGTAAAGACTATTTCTTGTGAAACAAGAATTGTCTTTGTGGTGGAGTTGAAGATATAAGAAATTGAACATTAATCTCCTCCAGCTTCTCATAGAAAGTACTCCAGTTCACTTGAAGTTGTGGTGATTGAGGTTGTGGCTCTGGCTGAGTTACCACCATTTCTTCAATTTGTGGTTCCTCATGAGTAGGTTGTGGCTCTTCCTGTTGAAACTCCATGTTAGTAGGTTCATCCACACCAGTCTCTAAACCATTGCCATCTTCATAATTCCCAATGACATCATCATCCAATTCAAAATTGATGTCATTTCCAGAGACCCTTGTTTGATTATCAGAAGAAGGTATTTGTTCTTCATAATTCCTCCCCTGTTTGGTTGCATTCAGTTTCCTTTTCTTGTGGTTTCTGAACCTTTGCTTTTTAAGTGCAGCTTTCTGAATAGACCTATTCTGCCTCATCTAAGGGGATACTTTATTCCTTAACTTGATTAGGCTGGCCTCTAATTCAACAATTTTCTTATCTTGAGCAAGCTTTTCCTTTTGCAACACCTGTACCTGTTGGGACAAACTAGTACACAAAGGAGTTATATTAGCAACATCCACCACCTCTAGTGCCTGTGTTTGTGGTGAACCACTAGCAGCAATGGAAGCAGCAAGTGTATGGATCATCTCATCAGTATTTGGTTGAACACCAATATTGTGAGAAGAAGATTGAGAATCTTTTGAGGAATGGGAACTCTGGTGAGAAGGAGTTTGTTGAGAAGCACTAGAATTGCTAGGTTCCTCACCTTCTTGGTTGGCAGGTTGGGCTAACATATGAGCAAATAATGGTGTAACAGTTCTTCTAAAGCATTGCCTTGTTTGGTCAAGAAAGAGAAAGTTCTCTTTGTGAAGGTAGGAACATCCCATGTATCTGTCAACTCTGGTAGGTTAGGGATTTGGTCATTAACTAAAGTCTGAATGAATCTAGGATACATTAAAAACTTCTTATTTCCTTCCAAATTCCTAGTCATGCCTTCAAAAGTTAATCTTGAAAAATTGAAAACTCTGTTATTTGCTAGACAAATACCAGCTGATGCCAATGCAGCAGAAATTTGATCAAAAGAAGTACTTTTGGAGCTTAAACAGTGAATAATGGCATGAAAAAGCAATTCCCATTGTGGTGAAAACAAAGCTTTAAAGAAAGTAAGACTTTCCCTACCACCCTCATAACCCATGGCTGCAAGGCCATCATGTATCTCTGTGTTATTAAGCATACCAAGTCCATTTTCATCATTTAATCTCAAACTAGCCCTTAGCAGTACCTCGGTTACATAGATATTTCTATGATTTACCCTAGCCTTAATGCAAGGTTGATCAAACCGAGTACCTAACACAGCAGTATTCCAAAATTGTTCAACAATGGGAACAGAGACAATGGGACTTACAGTGAGTGCGAAACAAATATGACTTCGAGATAAGAATCTAAGAATCTCATGGAATCCAAGAGAGTCATCATTCAGAGCAAGATTCGCAACCAAATTATGCTTAGAGATCACTTGTAAAGCAGCCATTAGTATTTTTTATGATCTAGAAATTAGAGAGAAGGTTATATAATTAAGAGATAAGAATAAAAGATTAGGTGAAGCATTTGTATAATTGGAGTAAGTATTTATGTAAATAACAAACCCAAGCGCGAAGAAACCGTCAAATTTACAAAAGAGACCCTTAACGGTACAACGGACATGTAGCGGTACATGGAACATACTTGATACTTGGATTTGTGCTAGCAGTACTTGGATCCATAACGGTACCTCACAATTTTGATCAGTTCATGCATTCCACTATCATTATAACCTCTTTTATCTTATTCTATCAACCTGCAGTCACATCAAAAACACAAAAACATACACTATACAATAAAAATTAGCATAAAAATTGTACAGCTATTACCTCCCCTCAACATATGAACAGTCTATTGGTACCAATATGTGTCACCAAGAATTCAAATCTCTTTGCATCAAATGCCTTGGTCAACAAGTCAAGTACATTGTTGTCTGTATGAATCTTCAAGACTTGAATAAGCTTCTTGTCATAGGCATCTCTTGTGAAGTGATGTCTTATTTCAATATACTTGGTCTTGGAGTGAAATACTGGATTCTTGACAATGCATATAGTACTTTCATTATCAATGTAAATCTTGGTGTTCATGAAGTTGAACCCATAATCTAACAACTGATTTTGAATCCAAAGTACTTATCCACAACAATGAACAGCAGCTACATATTCAGCTTCAGTTGTCGAAGTAGCAACAATGGTTTGCTTCTTACATTGCCATGATATGAGTCTTCTTCCTAGGAATTGACAACCTCCTGTTGTGGATTTCCTATCATGATTAGCTCCAGCATAATCACTATCTGAGTAAGCTTCCAATTCAAAGGTTGAATCTCTAGGATACCATAATCCTAAATTAGGTTGACTTTTAAGATACTTAAAAATCCTCTTTACAGCATGTAGATGTAACACCTTTGGATTAACTTGGAACCTTGAACATGCACACACAACAAACATGATGTCTGGTCTTGAAGCAGTAAGATACATCAATTAACCAATCATTGACCTGTATAGATGAATATCAACATTTTCACCATGTTCATATTTTGACAAAGACTTCTTAGATTCAAAAGGTGTGCTTGTACTCCTTGAATTTATGCATGAAAACTTTTTCAAGATTATAGCAACATATTTATCTTGACTGATAAATATTCCATCTTTCCTTTGTTTGACTTGTAGTCCCAAAAAGAAAGTAAGTTCTCCCATAGAACTCATCTGAAATCTTCCTTTCATCAAAGCCTCAAACTCTTCACACCATGATTTCTTGGTTGAACCAAAAATAATGTCATCAACATCTTGGTTTAAAAATGCGCGCATCATTGCTTAAATTGCGCGCATCATTGCATTGCTTTTAGGATTTCGCATCAAGGTGCCTAATGCAAGGTCATCCCAAAATGCGCTCGCATTAGACCGCAACTTGTCGCATTTGTGTATTGCTAGCAATGGTCGTAATTGTAGCAATTTGGAACTTTGCTCATTTGCCAAAATATCATAATGGACTTCAAAAATAAAAGTTTTTTAAAAACGTCTGAAACAAACACAATACGTACATCAAAATTACCCTTCAATTCATCATCATGCACCATTAACATTATTCGAAATCGCGAAAACAATCTTCTTGTTGCAACTTCATGTTGTGCAAGATTAATATTTTTCTTTTGTTACGTATAATCATATATGTTAAATAATTGAGATAGGAATCACATATGTGATTCAGATTTGCCTAAATTCTTTAGTTTTGACTTTTGCTATTGATTAAATTATGAATATTAAGAGTGAGTACTTGTATAACTTATACATATACTTTTAGTACATATAAGATCTTTCATGACCTCACGTTCAACCATGTTGAATGGTAACAATAATAAGGATCCATTGGAAACCATGAAATTCAAGATCCAAAAACTAGAAATAAGTTTACATCTTGGTTTTATTCTATAGTAACTAAAAGAGAAAGTCTCGTTGAAAATAACAGTTAGTTGGAATTTATAAGCTATTTCTAAGTATTTTTGTGTCATGACTTATTGACTTATTTGTATCAAAAGTAGATTAGTTATCTATTTTACAAATATTAGTGACTTCTTTGAAACTTTATTGCATTTAATTTCTACTTCGTTTAAATTACTATGTATATTTAATTTTTATATTTGTTATCATACAATACGCATCGCGTCCAAATTGCGCTCGCATTCGCAACACGCATCACGCATTACTTTTTTGGACCTTTTACGCATCGGATCGCAAAACGCAATTTTAAACCAAGATCAACATAGACTTGTACTAGAATAATATCCTTAGCATTCTTCTTGATGAACAGAGTTTTGTCAATGGTTCCTCTCCTATATCCATGTTCTAAGAGAAAGTTGGATAAAGTGGCATACCAAGCCCTTGGAGCTTGATGCAGACCATAAAGTGCTTTGATAACCTTGTAGACTCTGTTGGGGAACTCAGATCTACAAAACTTGGAGGTTTGTGAAACATATACCTCCTCTGAAATAGTACCATAAAGAAAGTCACTTTTCACATCCATCTGATAGACTATAAAACCCATATATGATGCAAAGGCCAAAAATAACCTAATGGCTTCTATCCTTGCCACTAATGCAAAAACCTCATCATAGTCTACCCCTTCTTCCTGTCTATAGCCTTGAGCAACAAGCCTTGCCTTGTTCCTCACAACAGCTCCTCTTTCATCCTTCTTGTTCCTGAAAACCCATGTAGTACCAATAACTCTTTTCCTTGAGGGAAGATCCACAAGAATCCAAACCTTTTGTAGCTCAAATTGTGTTAATTCTTCTTGCATGGCATCTACAACTTTCTTCATCAAGAGCTTGAGAAATATTCTTGGGCTCTATTTGTGATAAGAAACAGGCAAACAAACAATGCTGAGTATCCATATGATTGGTTCTCTGCTGTTGTTTGACATAAGTCACAAGTGCATGAGTTTTAGTATTGGCTTGAAGTTGTCTTCTGGTTTGCACAGTAAACTTGGGATTTCCAATTATTTGAGTAGTAGGATGGTTGTTGTTGACTTTATGAGTGGGAATAGAAATGACTGGAATTTCAGTTTCCAAATTATTGAAATCAGTTACTACACCCTGCTCATCATAGGAAGCTTTGGAGAAGATTCCTTCAGCTAGACTAGCATAAATGTCTTTATCGTCCATAGCTTGTAAAATATCTTCTAATGAATCAGCAGACTTTGCATATTTTGACTTAGCAGTACTTGCAGATGAGGTACCGCTAGGTGTAGTATCTACTACTGAGTGTTGTGACTCAAAAGATTCTTCTCCTGAATGCTTATTAGCAGATGTAGCATTCTTTTCTTGATCTTGAAGCCTCTAAAGCTCTTGGGAGGCTTGATCATCCGTTGATGGCATAGTTTGCTTATGGGGAGTAGCAGACATGGGAGTAACAGTAGGCATACTAGGTACGTAGATGTAAACATCATTATCTGATGAAGAAGTTTCTCCTTGAGTACCTGACTTAGTTGTACCAGAGTCCTCACATGCATTGTTAGGTAACCCTCGAACCAAATTTTTATTCACTAATCTGTTAAGATTCTTGAAATTCACATGACCTAACCTCCTATGCCATAAGTTAGACACATCATTAGAAGCCTTAGCTAGCAAACATGTAATACCACATGTTGGAGTAATAGTATGAAGATTAAAGGTGTACATGTTTTCTTGCCTGGGTACCTTAAGCAGTACTTGAGATTCTTTAGGCATCTCAAAGTCTTTAGAGAGCACCAAGCAGTCTGTATCAGTAAACAACACCTTGTTCTTCTTATCACACATTTGTGATACAGAAAAGAGATTGAATTCATTCAATTCTTTCTCAAATAACACATCTTCAAATTCCAACTTCCCTGTATTGATTTTCCCTTTGCCAGTGATTCTGCCTTTGCTACCTCCAAAAGCTACTAGTCCACCTCTGAATTCTTCAAATTCAACAAGGAACTCTTTATTCCCTGTCATGTGTCTTGAGCATCCACTATATACTATACCTTTATCTTTCAATTCATCAATTAGATGCCCCTGCACATAAACAAAACTTATTAGTTTTTAACAGGGACCCAAGCCACATTTGGCTCGGATCTTGTGGGACCTACATACTTAAGAGTTTGATAGGTAGTTTTTCCAGCAAGACTACATACACTCTTATACTTCATGGTTCCAGTCACATAGTCAAAGACATAGGTAGGTGAGTTGTTTTTGTACATTTTTGGCCTAAGTACTGTTTTAGCAGTACTTGCTTGAACACATGGTTTTTCACCTTTAAGAACCTACATTTGCACTGGTTAGTTATTAGGATTACTTCTAGATGTTTTGGCTTTATCAATAACATTCTTAGAAGTCTTGTGGGACTTTGGTTTGATAGACTTTGAACCAGCGGTACTTGAGTCTGGTCTAGCAGTACTTGCAGTTCTTGACTTGCTAGTACTTGGTTTACCAGACTTCAAAGGTACTAGACCTTGTTTCATTAGTACTACTCTAGGAACAAAGTTCTTGTAGAGTTATTTGTAACCCTATTAGCTACCCTTTTAGAATGATCAAACTTAGGCTTGTCATCTTTAGATATTTGTTGCCTATTAACCTGTGCATTTTTCCTATTACTGTTTCTTGTGGCCTTTTATGCAGCCTTTTGTTTCACAATTTTATCTTCATGTAAAGTACAATCATTGATAAAATGACTTAGACTACCACAAACATAACATCCTTTTCTTCTTAAAGAAGACCCAAAAGGTTGTTTTGACTTAACTTTCTCAAAACCTATCCCACCCCTCTTGGTTTTATTATGTTTTACATCATTATCCAATGCCTTGCTAGGAGTTTTTACTTGCTTAGGAGCAGAACTAGTTTTAGACTCTTCAGAAACAAAATTGTTCATTAAAGGTGGATAAACAATGTTTTTGGTCACAACATATTTATCTTCGGTCAAAGTACTAGAGTTTGAATCATTAACAGCCTTTGGTTCTTCTAACTCTATACTTGTATCATTACTAGGGGGCATGAAAATTCCTGATAATGGTGGAGGAACTGCCTTCATTCCTTCAGCATATCTATCATTTTCAGGTGTATTATCTGACTCACTAGAACTATCAAAAATCCCCTTTGATAAATCCTTGTCAGTTAAAGTTATCCTAGGTTGGTCCTCAATATATCCTAGGCCTGACTTATCATAATACCCCATTTGTGAATTAATCAGTTTACCCAATCCTTTAGAGGACTTTTGCCAATGATTAATCACTTCCCTTTCATTATAAAGACTGGCTTTTAAATCTTCATTTTTTGCTGATACTTTCAAAAGTTGTTTTTCAAAAGCTTTAATTTCCACATCGTTTTCCCTCATTTGAAGAGTTAAAATCCTTATTTTCTCTTTATACTTTTATTGACCCTTTTTATACAAAACTATATTTTCTTCTAACTTAGCAACATCCTGTTTAAAAGCATTTAGTTTTACAGTGCAAGTGTTGGACTTTTGATACTGTTCATCTAGTTCTACTTTTAAGCTATTAAATTTAAGAACACAATCTTTAGAACAAGGATGTACCTCAGTATCTTCACGTGAGAGAGCCATCAAAACAATCTCTTTTTCTTCTTCATCTTTAGCCCAGTTCACCACTCCATCTACAGTCACCAATGCTTTGGTTCCTTTGGGAATCCTGCTGTTTCCTTTTGGAAAGATTTTAGTAATTCTTGGACTGGTTCTATAGCAGTTTTTGGACTTTTGACTGCTACTCTCAGCCTTGTCTCTAGTGCACTCCCTTGCAAAGTGTCCATTCCTTCCACAATTATAGCATTCAACTTTAGACTTGTCATATCCTAATGGCTCATTAGGATCAACAGTCATCTTCCTACCAGTCTTCTTGAAGAACCTATTAGATCTCATAGAAACCATAACAGCTTGCCATTTGAGATCCATATCTTGAACATCAGCATCATCCATTTGGAACAAGTCATTGAGTGTTAGTCTTGGCCTGTTGTCTTGTCCAACAAAGAACGAGAAGGCATCATCGTCACTAAACAATGGTGAAGATCTTCCTTGTAGATTTTGAGAGACTATGGGACTGCCTTCAGTACTTTGTGAGTAAGTACCGCTTGTAAGTCTTCCCGCGGTATTATGGAAGTAAGTACCGCTGCTAGATCCACTAGCGGTATTTGGAAAATAAGTACCGCCGTTACCTTATGACACAAAATCCAAGTTAGACTTTGTTGTTGCTGCTGCTTTGGTCACCTCAACGCCTTTTACATCCATCTCATATGCTCTAAGATTGTTGTAGAGATGATTAAAAGGAATTGTATACAGATCATCTCTTGTGATGAAGTGCATAGCCATTGCTTTCCACTCTTGTGGAACACTCCTTAAGAATTTCTGATTATCTTCTTCATTAGGCATAATTTGTCCATAAACTGCCAACTGAATAAGCATCTTACTGAACCTTCCATAGCCACCATGGATTCCTTCTATACTGGATATTGAGAAGTTATCGAATTCCTGTTTCAGAACAATCTTCTTCATCTTCTTAGATTTGTCATTACCTCCAAATCTAAGTTTGATGGCATCCCACATAGCCTTTGCATCCTTATAGTGATGAAAGATAGGTAAGATGTCTTCTGAAAGTGCCGTAGCAAGTAGTTCTGGCCTTTCTTTCTCCGATCTCTGCTTGTACCTCCTCAGTAGTCACAGCAGGTAGAGCATAGCATGTACCATCAGGTAACCAGTGTAGCTTCTTAGGTGTATCCCATTCTTGATAACTTGCCACAGAGTGTGATCTATATGATTCGAGTAATGTTCCATCTGCATAGCCCATGTCTCATAGTTATCACCCTTGAGAACTGGGAGTTTGACATTAGAAAGAGTATGGGAAGGTGTTGTAGTTGTAGAAGTAGCTACATCATCTATGGCTTGAACACCTTGTGGTGGTGCAGGATGCACAACTTGAGGCTGTCCTTGTGGTATTAGATCAGGATCTGGAATATCTTCCAAGTGAGGGTCATCACCAGGTTGAGACATTGAGTTTTAGTGTGAGTGGAGGTTTTGGGGTTGTGTTCTTCTTTTTCAGAGTTTCTCAACAAGCTCTAATACCACTTGTTGATCCCTTTGATTGGATCTATATTCTGCTAAGAACTAGTATAGTAGTTTGTAATCAAACTAAAACACTTTGAGAACTCTTACTCAAGCTAAATAAGTTATGCGGAATCTAACTTATAAAGCACAGAAGAACAGAATTACTTTTAACTATTCGATTCACTTATTAATCGACTTGAATGAGGTACATGAATGACATCGTACCTATGTTTTAACACCCCCAAATTACATTGCGCAGCGGAAATACACATTTGGGTGCTAAACACAACTACAACTCACAAAACACTTTAAACAGTCTCAAAAATGATACATATGAACTATAAAAGGAAATAATTTAACCATTGTCTAAAACTTTCTATCCCAAGTAAAACAATTTTTGAAATATCAGAGTAACATTTAGGTCCCCCAAAGATCCCATCCAAGTAACAAACAATTTACCAAAGTACATGACCGTACATCATTATTTTTATGACAAAAGGGAAAGAAATCTGTTTTAGACCAATCACCACAAAAGCAACCCGCAATCCTTCTCCAGCAAGCTCCGCAATTCATCAACTTTAATCACCTGAAATACATGCTTAAAATCATTAACATAACGGTTGAGCGAGTCTACACGTTCTCCAAATCATCATGTGAACACAAGAGAAAAATCAATCATAATTATTTAATAGAATTGTCGTCACAATCTATTGATCAGGCATTTTGGCTTATAGCAATAGCTATAGAATTGTATTAAGCTCATGACACCGACCCCTTAACTTAGTCACCCACGCCTAAAGCCGGCATGACTAGATGAATTCCAGTGCCCCTACTACTGTATCAGTTGCAAGTATACCACATTCTTATTCTGGTAAAATTATCCTTCCCAGAGGTTATTCAACGTAAAGCCCTGGTCTCAGGTAGGGTCGTCAGCCCAATAGTACTATTATTAGAATAAGCGGCTATTCCCAACTCACAACATCAAGTCAGAAGATAGTTAACGGCTCATGAATTTAGGGACTTTTGCAACATAGGTACATATACAATTCAAATCAACAAAGGCAATAAAGGCAACATTCGGGTCCAACAATTACTCATGACTTGTGTTCATTTTACTTTCAAATAGCATGTATCCCCCTCGCAGGTTAAAATAATTTACAACATAAAAAAAGCGAGGCTATAGACTCACCTTGATTAATAGCAGTAGCAAGACTGTGACAATCCGTCAATTTATGGTTGATATTTTATTCTCAAGTATTATTTAAAAACATTATTTTAATGTTATATTATGAACTCACTTATTTTTGGGAAGAAATTTGGATTTATGTCTTGAAGTAGCATCGACTACGTCTAAACCGGAGGATTCTACGTTACGTGCTTACGTTTACCTACACCGTTTTGGTGACAGTCCGACATTTCAGAAAATAAATTTATCCGTGAATATTATTTTGGGATTTCAAATTTGAGTTAGTTCATAAACTCGCTAATTTACGAGAAGAGATTAGGACTTACGTGAAAATTTAACGTCCTTTATGACTAAACCGGAAACCTTAGGGTTTCGTATTTACGTTTTCGAACTCCGTTTTTTATGAGACAATTTTTATTAGATTCTTTTTGTGCCGTTGATTCATAATTTATAAAAACATTTTTCGTAAAACGACCCGAGGGCACGCAAATCGAGGAAACTAGAATCGAGGAATACCCGTAAATTAGCGGGATGGGATAAAACAAGTTTATCCCACCCCACTAACACATGGGACGGCCAAGAGGACACCACATCCTTTGATGTGGCATCCTTACACTTAGCTAGCTTACACATGTAAGCTTAGCTTCACATTAAAGCTACTCATATCCACCAAACTATCAAAACCACTATCATTTACCATTTACTTCCATTTTTACATGCAAACAACTCACAAATACTCTCTCCCATCCTCCATTGCCGTCCCACAAACACCATCAAACACTCCATTTGATCTTTTCTAGCCACAAATCTCATGTTTTCTAGCTATATTATGGAGAAACCTTGAAGCCTTGATTGATTGGTGGCCATATTAACAACAAAGGAGGTGATTTGCTTGTGTCCTAGGGCTAATTTCTCAACAAACTATCTTGTTGGTTGATGATCTTGGAGATATATTTGGTGTTCATCAAGTTGTTGTCATCCAAAAACAAGATATAATCTTGGTTGGTAAAGAAGATCAACCTTTCCATTTCTCTTGTTATTTTTGTAAAGATCAAATGTATTTTCTTTCTTGTTGTATATGTATATGATGAATATATGATGATAAAAATGTTGTGTGGGGATCAAGTGTTGATAAATATGATTAAAAAGATGAAAAACCATAAGAAACAATGCTAAAATCTTGCTTAAATTGTTGGCTGCATAAAAACAGTAAGTAACCAAGTTATAAACTGATAAAATTGCATGGTAGAATCCATTTACAGTAAGTGTTAGATGTCATACACATGTGAGAGTTGGCCATGCAATGGAATCATCAAAATGAGTGAGATATGATCAAAACAAGATGAGTGTACCAATCTGAAGAGTCTGTTTTGTAGGGACTGTTAAGGATAGTTAAACATGGAATGAGCAGTAGCTATATCTAACTTATTTGTAGCACATAATATGAAGTTTATGCCATGCAAAAATGAGCTTCTATCTCCTTATAGAACTCAAGATATGATAAAAATGGTGAAGATGAAACTAAAAATCAGATTTTGATGAATTAATGTTTAATAGTATTATATAAGCACTCAAACTAATATAGTATAAAATGTGAATTAAAACCCACTAAATTATAAATTTCATTTATATAAATATGTATAAGGTTAAATAAATGGACACTTTATAAAAATGGTAGTTGAATAAGATTTATAAGTATAAAAACTATAAACATGATTTTTACGACTTTTTCGGCTATTACCGTAAAATTAACGTTTTTCACCAATTAAAACTTAGACGATCAAACCCGTCTAATGTAAAGTTTTTAAAAGTCATATACTGATATATAAGTACCTAATACAAGTAAAAAACGATAAAACCCGAACTATACGACATACGGACATTAACGAGCTAAGTTAGCATATTTGGACTAAAAATTTAACTAAATAAGTTAAACACTTATAAACTTACTTATTGGGCTTAACCCACTTGGGCCCAACATGAAAAGTATAATACTGATAATAAAAGTGTAAAATGGACTAATATAAAGTATTGGGCTTGTAATGGGCCCATTGGGCCTCAAAATGTAAACAAGTTGAACTAGTGTAACTAGTCTTGAAAAGTTGTCAACACATAACACAAAATGAGTGAATGAGAATATATAAACCCACTTGATCATCATCATATGTATAAAGTCATCATATATATACATAATTGTTATTTTGATAAAGTCATTGGACAAGAGTCTAAGACGAGTATTATTTGTCTAGGTTTCCGTGATTGAAGCACGTACCGTACATCCGAATTGCCGATAACCCACTTTCCTACATCAACGTGAGTTCATAGCCTCGCACTCTTTTAAATGTTTTTATGAAATGTTTTATAAACCCGCGAGGGAGATAAGATGTTAGTTTTTATAAAATAGGACACTAGTTGTCCCAATTGTTTGTTTATTGATTTGGACCCGAATGATTGTATGACCCGATGAATGATTAAATGACCCGATAGATAAAATGAAATGGATTATTAAAGTTAGGTTATGTCACTAAAAGTCCCATTAGCATGAATTGTGAACTACCGGGATTTGGTAGACGCTTATGCATATAATAGTACTATTTGGGGACGATCACCCTAGTTCGCGCCTTGACGGTTGATCCCCGTCGTGCCACATTGATTGGTAAGCGAATTTATGTATGAGAAGATTTACACAAGCGTGATTATTGTGACGACACGCTAATTTAGATGGGAAAATGAGTTTCGGGCTAGCTACCCGTTGTTTGTTGTAGTAAGGTAACAATGTCATGCGGCATATAATAATCCAAAATAACGAAATACTGCTATACGCACTGAATTACGATATATTACCTGACTAGCAATACATGGTCTTATTATTGATATTATGTTCGTGTTTTGGTTTTATATAACCATATTCATATAACGGTTTTTATTTAACTTTATACAACGTTATAAAACGTATTGTATGATGTTTTTACGACATTGGTTCGTATAATGATTTTAAAGGCAAAAGCCTACATTATGATTTTTGATAAGGATTTGTATAAAATGACTTTGGCTATTTTATGGCCTATTACAAAGATTTGTACAAAATGATTTTCGGTAATAATTTTATGTCGATGTTATATTGATGGATTTCATTAAACTCTATGAATTCACTCGGCGTTTTCGCTGACCTTTTCTTTTAACATGTTTTATCTCAGGTTATTGAAGGTAATTCTCGGGAAGACAACAAGAATTCATGGCCCGCACTTAAATAATAATTTCCATTCAAATGCTTTGTAAAACCTGTATGAAATACAATGACTTGGGACCTATGTAAATCTAATATTTATCAATGGAAATGCTTTATTATTAAAAGACGCGATTTTTAAGTGTTGTCTATGATGTGAGTAATGTGCTATCCCGTAACACCAACGAGTCTTCCGCTATATTGAATTGCAAAAATTTGGGGGTGTTACAGTTTGGTACCAGAGCTCTCGTTATAGAGAACGAAATATTTTTAAAACCAAGGATTTGAATAAAATATTTCAAAATCTTTTAACTATAAACATTTTTCTAAAAATGTCTAAAAATCTTTTGACTATAACGGTGCAGAAGAATTCCCGAGTTACCGACAAGGCCAGACTGAGAAGTGTTATTTTAATATATATAACTTGGATTATATATATACATATGATGTAATTTGATTACATGATTGTTTGATGATTATTTTGATATTTATACGAGGTATTTATACGACGTAGATTGTCACAAGGAACCCTAACTCCCCTAGCAAATCAATCGAAGCTATTTCCGTAGGAATTTTAGCTATTCTAGATCTAAACCAAGTTGTGGATATTTATGATCCCAACAAAATGGTTAATATTCATAGAAATATAGATATTAGTTGATTGTGATATTAAAGAAGAATTGGCGAGATTATATCTCATGACAATCTTTCCTTATAGAGTGGAGTTTGACAAAACATTACCACCTGGAAAGGTGTCATCTGATTCGTTGTCACCCAATTCTTAATTTGAAATCGAAAGGGTAAATGTTGCACTTGAGGCTGTCATTGGAACCATTACCCACAAGCCTCATGCCACTAGTACCTTTCCGAGAAATCTAATTGAATGTGTGAGTCATCTCATGCTAGTGACTCATTTGATAATTGTTGTTGTAAGAGCTATAGGATTGGAAATTAAGTGTTGATCATATCGAGCTTTTATTGTCCTATTAAGGTGTAAGAATAAGGTAGAAAGTATTGGAAAATAATGTAGGATATCGCATTGAGTATGATTTGGTTGAAACATGAATAAAGTAAAAAAAAATAAAAATTTAACCCGTATGGAATATGAGATTGATAAGAGGAGGTCGTTAAGTCATGTGATTGAATTATAAGGTTTTAATTGATTGTTGATTCGAGGTCATGCTAAGGTTCGCATTAGTGATGCAACCATTGAACAAGTACTCATCTCGAATTGAGTTACGTTGTGGATTATTCTTTTTGAGTGCCATCGAGGTCATGCACCTCATGACTAATTGGCTAAGCTCATTTCCTATTGATGTAGTGGTTTTGCAACCCTTTAGGAAAAGAGAGCAAAAGTGGCAAGTATTAAGTGTCGGTTTAGGAAAACCAAGCACTAATGACCAAATAAGTTCAAGTTCGTTTCCCAAGGAGGCTTAGTGTGTGTGTAATGAATTGATTATCTTTGTGATTATATTTGAGAAAGAAAAATAGAAAAGAGATTAGAAGAGAATGACGGTTACGAAGACGATTTAAACTAAGTCGAAAAAGGTATACACGTAAAACCGTAAAAAGTGCTAAAATTAAAATATTAACCTAAAAATTCCTAAAAATTACCAAAAATCCACAATAATATTCTAAGGGTTTACAAAAAATGCAAACTTGCTAAAACCTTTTAATTAAATAGATAATGACTTTTTAATGCTAATTAAAGCCCTAAAAATCAAAATTAATTATTAAAAAGCCCTAAACAAGATTTTAAAGTTTGTAAACCTCGAAAATACTCTAATTAAGCTAAAAAGCATTTTTCAAAATTTTAAAACCAATTAAAACTATTTTTTAACAATTAAAAACTACTAAAATCAATTAAAACTTAAATTAATTCTAGAAAATAATTAAAAGACCTAAAAAATATTTGGAAAGTTTCAAAATTACTAATTAAGTGTTTATAACCTAGGAAAAATATAAAAACTTGGAAAATCAGACTTTTAATTTTTAATAATAAAATAATATTAAAACAATATTAAAAATCCAAAAATCATAAAAAATTCTAAAAACTTGCAAACTAGCTTAATTTAACCTAAATAACTCAGAAATGAAAGTGAAATTACCTAAATACCCCTATTGGGCCTAGAAAATGGGCTAAAACCCAAAACAGTAGCTTATTGGGCCAAAATTGGGCCCAATAACAAAAAGTGTTCAAAACAAGCCCAAAAAGCACAGATTGACTCAAAATTTGATTTTAAACAACTGTTTCCAAAGGCCCAAAAGCTGAAAATGTGAAATAAGCTAGCTTATAACAAACAGCTTATTCTTAATGGGCTTTTTGGCCCATTAAGCTATAAGCCAATGCCATAAGCTAAAATTTGACACACACGCTTATTTTGACCTAATAAAGACTTCTGCAAAAAGAAATTTGAAATAAGCCCAAGGAATAAGCCTGAAAATGCAATAAGCAATCTACAGAAAATGACAAAATAGTCGTTTTTGAGTTCTAGGCCACCCCAAGTGCTGATTCAAGTTTCTATAGCTTCTAAATGACTTAATTAAGCAAAATCAACAAAGATTTTTCAAATAAGGTGACTCAATAAGCTGGAAAAAGCAAATAAGCACTTATGTAAAAGTCAAATAAGTTGGTTTTCTAGTAAAAAGTCAAAGTCAAAGTCCAATAAGCTCTAGTCAACTTAAATGGGTCAAATAAGGAAGACCTATTACAAAAAACAAGTTGTTGCAAGTCTAGATAAGCTACAGTAGCTTATTGATAAGCTGATGACAAAATTACACTAGCAGGGGCTAGTTTTGGATGTTGAGCAGTGGAAACTTTTTCCACTGCTTGACTTGTTTGACTTTTTGTCTTTAGTGACTTTTTTGGAGATTCAGATTACACAAAGGCACCCAAATGATCTTTGGATCAAAAGGAGTCAAATACAATCAAAATAACACAATCACTAACAACCAATTGATACAGTTTAATCAATTAATCACCAAACATGATGCAGACATGAACAATAAGCAGTTAAGCACTTATGAGTAGTTTTAGCACAAATCAGCCAGCCAAATTCAACCAAATGCATACACAATCTATTATAAACTCCAATAAGCAAGTCTAAACAGGTTTCATGCAATGGTTCAAAGAATTAAGCAAGATTCAAGCCAATGAAAGTAACTGATGAACACTAACACATGCAGTTTTCTACTTTGCTAATGTATTTGACACTTAAGCCAGATTCAACACCTCAAATCTTTCAAACAGGTTATAATGAATATGTTTAAACCACTTTTAGCCCTAAGCATGCATACACACTAAGTGTTCCCAAAATCCTAGGTCAAAACAGGCAATATCAAAGTCTATATAGCAGATTGTTTGATTCAAGGCTTCAAACCCAAAAACTTGCAGTAAAACACTCTCAACCAAGCATATATCAGATACCAAGCATAAACAACACAATCCAACAACACAATTTCAAGTTGCAAGCACAAACAGACAGACCCAAACACCCCTTTATCTTTTCCAAATCAAATTTTTCAAAGTAAAAGTGAGATTCAAGGCTACCCAAGCATCAATTAACACTAAAACAGGTAAGATTAACAGATTCAAGCAAGAACAAGCCACAAAATTCACAAAATCACAAGTCACATACAAATATCACCAAAAATCATGAATTTAAGTAGATTTTAGGATTGAGTTGCAAACCTCATGGATGTACATCCACACCCACGAATTTTGAGCTTATGTGCTAGCAAGAACAAGCACAAGCTTCCACAATAAGTCTGCTAAGATTGAACAAGGTTAAAGCACAAGTGTATAAAAATCAGAAACTTTAAAAATCTTGATTGATGCAACCTTGTTACCCCACACTTGATTATCCCCAAGTTATAAGCCTCACAACACCTTAACTAACTCAGTTAGGAGGCTATGATCAGCCCTATAACCCAAGAATTCCAAGATTGGAACAAGTACTTAGCAAAATATCAAGAATGAGGAAAATTGCAAACTTTTGCAACCTCCAAGTGAAAACAGGTTTTTAACTTCTAAACTAACAATCATATAACAATAACAAGCAGTAAATAAGATTGGCCAATGAATTTTCTTCAATGATTCAAACACAATTTCATTAAAACTGAAATGGGATTTACAGAAACTTGAACAAGGAAAAATCAAAAGCAAACTATAAATGAAGCACCCTAAGGCCTTTATATAGGCATATAAATGAACTATGAAAGCTGAAAAACGTGTAACCCTAGCTAATGAAGTTCCAAATTTGCCCTTGAGGTTTTGTCTTCTTGGAAGAATCATGTGACCCTTTCTTGGCTGTTTGTTGAAGCTGGCATGTGTGAGTGTATCCAAGGGCTCCAATGAAGCTTAAATAGTAAGCTTCAATCTCAAACGTTGGATTGCTGGTGCAATCTTGTCTTCTTGCTCAAAGGTGTAGCAGGAGAGGTCCCATGTGGACACGTGGATGATGTGGTGGCCAATCTTAAGGTTGGGATGTGTTTAGGGAAAGCTTAATCAACATTCTGGAGGGTTTTATCACTTAATTGTTAATGATGAAGAAAAACCCAATTTGTGTGAAGAACACTAAGAACAGGTTTTTAATCTGTTTTTGGGGGTGGATTAAGTTTAAAAACATGTTTAGGCGCCAAGATTAATTTAATCTTAAACCGGTTTTAGTGGATGGGTGAGGTAGAGGGAGGGAGGCTTGTGATTGGTTGTTTTTGTGAGTGGGTGAGGTGGCACAAGCTAGTTGGTCTAGGTAACAAAGGTTGTCGGCCACAAATAAACCCCAAAGTTTGGTATACTTGTCATTTCCAGCTTTTACACTTGCAAACCCGTTTTCCTTTATATTGAAAGTTTTCAATTTCACACTTTGGCCACAAAAGGTTTTAAAAGATGAATTCAGGGGTATTTCTTGCCATTTTTGAATTCTTCAAGGGCTGATTTGGCATTTTGATGATGGATAATGGTCTTGACTTGAATAATGAGCATTTTGGAGGACTAAAATTGCCAAGTCATTTTGATGAGGGACCATTTTTGCCAATTATTGAAAGTTGAGGGTCCTTTTTGTAATTTTGGAATTTTCAAAGGACCAAAGTTGTAATTTCTTATACTTTGAAGGACTTCATGATATGTTTGACTTTGTGGAGGATATTGATTGATAATTTAGCTTTGTTGAGGGGCTAAACTTGCCAATTTTTCAAAGTGGAGGGCCCTTTTTGTAATTTTGACAAACTTTAGGGACCAAACTTGTAATTATGAGGATACAAGGGTATAAAGTGTCAATTCTTCCATATTGGAGGACCATTCTTCATAATTCTTCAAATCTTCAAGGGTTGATCTTGGGAAAGTCTTCATTAGGGCTTGGTTCATTGTGCGACTTCGTTTCCCGTGTTCGTTTTTTGAATGATTCTTGTGATCTTTTGTCATTTTCTCAATATCCGTACCTAAAATACACAAGCAACAAACACAAGCATATATATATGGGTATTTTGATGATATTTAATGCATTTTAAGCCCTATTTGGAAGATGAGACTATGTATAAAAGCAGTCTTATCACCTATTATATTGTATTTAGTTCTTGGTGAACAACTTTTCATCACTCTTTTGCAGATCACTCATTGTTTTTATAAAGATAAAATAGTATCCTTTGAGAAAATTGAATTTTCATCACTATAAGGATTATTCAAAGTGAGATTTATAAGTAATCATTATCGAAATGAAGTTGTTTATGAAACACCTTGGAAAACTTAATTGTTTTCATAACAAGAAAATCTTTGTAAATTTATTTTTGATTCTTATTTAAGAATTAAGCATGAAAATGTTTTTATTATAAACATGATGATAAAATTTTGACGAACTGAGTATTGCATCGTTAATCTTGGAATTGTATATTGTTGCGTGCCTACATACAATTTGGAAGGGACCATGTAAGGCTGCTTAGTAGTCACCATGAAATTATTAATAAACACTAAATTTTCTTTGAAGATTGTGAAAGATTAAATTTTATGAGATCTGTAAGAAGTAAAAAATAGGGACATATTGATAGGGACACCTACATATGTGCCTGTACTATTTATTCTTCTGAATTGAATTTACTCATCTGTGGAAATTGTCTTATTTGACAATTGATAATTCTTTCTTGTCCAATTCTCCCGTAGTGAGATTCTTAGGAAAAGTATATGATTACCGAGTGTTGATACCCGACTGGATGTATCGACATTCCTATCATTACTTTTGATTTGATTTCATTTGAATGACCTGGGTAATGATCCGAGGAGCTTTCGAGTGCGTACTCAAATTATGAAAACATGGGATATATTCATATTCGTTAAATGTTTTCGTCTGTATCTGATTTGAAATTCTCTCCCGTAAATTATGAGTTGACATTACTCTTTTGATGATAGTTGTGTCTCCATATATCCTTGAATTTGTGAAGAATTATGAATTACTATTAGTCTTTTGAGAAGTTCACATCTTATCGACGGTGATGAAACTGGAAAGTTGATAGTGCCGGTAGAATGAATTGATTGATTATGACATGACGACATTGTCTTAATTGATGGGAACTCGAGTAGAATTCCCCTAAAAGATAAGATGTTGATTATCAAAAGTTATTTAAATAATTCTTGATGGATGACCTTATCCTGCATTTAGACTTGAAATTATACCGTGAATGGTTGTGAATTAGTCATAGATGATATTATAATCTAGAAAGAACCTAATATGAATTTATTAAAAGATGTTCCTGCTATTTGAAACTTTAAGAGGTATTGTTGGTGAATTACCTAGACTTTCGCCATTAAGGCAAGTTGAAATTGGTATTGATTATATTCCCGGTGCTGCACCCGTGGCGTGTGCACTGTACGTCAGCACCATCTGAATTAAAGAAATTACCGTACAACTAAGAGAGTTGTCGGAGAAAGCTTTTATTCTACCAAGCTCGTCATTATGAAGAGCTATGGTGTTATCATTCCTTATATTTATTTATTACCGTGAACTAAGTAAATTGACGATTAAAATCTATATCCACTACCCAAGATGATAGATTGTTCGATCATTTACAAGGTTCTAGCGTATATTCAGGAATTTGATCCATGGCATGGTTATCATCAATTTCGCGTCCGCGAAAAAGATTATCTGTTCCAATCACTACATCCAGAACTTGTAATGAATATTATGAGTTTCATGTTATGTCGTTTGGATTGACTAATACACATGTAGCATCCATAAATTTGTTGAATCACGTGTGTAGGCTGTAATCTGATAAATTCATGCTTGTGATCATTAAGGACCATTTGTTTATTTGTAAGAATAAGAATGAGTTAATAATTATTTATAGACTGCCCTAAATTGGCCGAACAACGAAAACCTGTACCTTGAATATATAACGAGTGATTTAAGGCTTAATCCTTTACATTATTTGACTGTGTGATTAATAAGAAAATGAAATCTATATTGACTCTTCAAAGATTAAGAGCCCTTTTAAGACTTTGCGTTTTACCAAAAAGAAAGTGCAAATGTGTTTTGACAAATTTTTTATCAAAAGAACTTTTGAGGGATTATTCCCTTATACCCAGAACATTTAACTAAACTCCTGTTTAGGGGTAAATGTTTGTGTATACCTCAAGACAACCTAAGAGGGATTGAGGAAACCATTTAAACCATGACTTGAAATTTGAAAACGACACTTTTTGCTTTTCAACTAAGGAAAATTTTGACCAAAGTATAACCAAAGATTTTTCAAACATTTGCGAATCTTATTAATTATTTTTGATAAATCAGGAAAAATCGTGTTAATTAAATTCAAATTTGTTTTGAACATTTTATTATAATTGGTCGAACTAAGAAATTTAAACTTTTAACGTTTACGTTTCATAAAAACTTAATATTTATTGGTAATTTACGTGTAATAATTATCGACGCTTTAAAACGTCGGATCAAGCAAAACTGATAAAAATAATAGTTGAGATAGAACTAAGATTTAGAAAATATGAAGGAATAATTTCTGAATAAATACGGTCATGATATTTATTTCATCGAGGAAGGTGAATATAATTACTGGCACATTATGAAGAAAAGATAAAGAACCAATTAGGACATGTTCCTTAATAATGAAGGTGCAAAATAAATTACCGAACAATATAAAAATAAACAATTCTTGAAAGAAGGATAATATGGATAATAAAAAGGGGTTCGCGGCTAATATGAACCATTAGAATTGAGGAGCCGATGCCGTTAAATGATTAAATGTCCACTTGTGATTGTCTAAATATGGAGATTTAGAGATTTAGTTATGTTGGAATCTCGTAAGTATAAGTATTCTCTTCCTGTCATTTCTGATTAAATGTATCTTTATATGAAGAAGTTGTACTGATGGCAAATTATGAAGGCAGACATCGCCTCATACATTAGTAAACATCTAACTATTGCAAAGGTCATCATCTGAATTTGATTCGATTTGGGTAATCGTCGACAGACTGACCAAATCTGCTAATATCATTCCCGTTAATGATAGATTCTTGATGAAGAAATTGACCCTTTTGTATTTAAAGGAGTTGTGTAAACATGGTGTGCCTGTATCGATCATCTCTATCAAGATCCTCGCTTCGCATCAAATTTCTAGAGATTTGCTCAGAAGTCAGTGAGAACGAATCTTGATGAGAGTACTGTGTACCACCCCAATCGAAGGGACGAGGTAAAGTAACGATACAAAATACTAGAAGTCTTGTTTTATGTTTGAATGATTGACCTTTGGTAATAAACTGTAAAATCGTTTTCCTTTGGAGAGATTATCATTGATAACTATCGTATTAGGATCGAGATTGAATCTTGTGAGGATATATATTAGAGCATCTGTAAGCAAGAGTTGGGATGAAGACACCCGACATACACCCATTGTGAGTTGGACATGTCTTTTAGGTTTAAGGTTTCCTATGATGGCGAACCTAACCTTACAAAATACTCGACCCGCGAGACCTGAAATGATTGTTGAAATTAGGATCTGATTATTGACTGCCGGTAGTGGGCAGGAGGTTATGTGAATATGAAATGTAGATCTTGAAGTGCCAGATGGGTAGCAAAGTTATGCCAAAAATTTTAAATATGGAAAAATGAATTGATGATCTGAAAGATCATGGGATATAAGTCCCCGTTGTATGGGACCATTGAGATGATGTAAAAGTTGGTTTGAAAGGCATATAAGCTGGATCTACCCTAGGACAACAAAGAGCTGCGTGAATTATGTTTCGTATATTGAACTTGATGAAATGTCTATCAAGTGAAAATCTGATTACTTCTTGATGAAGTTTAGATCGGCGAAAAGTTGCATTCATCAAAAACCCGTGAACGTCATGGATAGAGAAAGTAAGTCAACATTAAGCCTGATCTTATTCCCGTAGTTATGTTTGATGAAACTCGCGTATTGTAATGAATTACACTTGTGAGAAAAGACAGAATGTTGATGAAATACCCACATGGCTTTAACTCTATAAGAAGCGAGTAGTAAGGTAAGATGATCTTTGAGGACAAAGATCTTGTTTAGGGGTAAATGTTGTGACAATCCGTCAATTTATGGTTGATATTTTATTCTCAAGTATTATTTAAAAACATTATTTTAATGTTATATTATGAAGTCACTTATTTTTGGGAAGAAATTTGGATTTATGTCTTGAAGTAGCATCGACTACGTCTAAACCGGAGGATTCTACGTTACGTGCTTACGTTTACCTACACCGTTTTGGTGACAGTCCGACATTTCAAAAAATAAATTTATCCATGAATATTATTTTGGGATTTCAAATTTGAGTTAGTTCATAAACTCACTAATTTACGAGAAGAGATTAGGACTTACGTGAAAATTTAACGTCCTTTACGACTAAACCAAAAACCTTAGGATTTCGTATTTACGTTTTCGAACTCCGTTTTTTATGAGACAATTTTTATTAGATTCGTTTTGGGCCGTTGATTCATAATTTATAAAAAACGTTTTTCGTAAAACGACCCGAGGGCACGCAAATCGAGGAAACTAGAATCGAGGAATACCCGTAAATTAGCGGGATGGGACAAAACAAATTTATTCCACCCCACTAACACATGGGACGGACAAGAGGACACCACATCCTTTGATGTGGCATCCTTACACTTAGCTAGCTTACACATGTAAGCTTAGCTTCACATTAAAGCTACTCATATCCACCAAACTATCAAAACCACTATCATTTACCATTTGCTTCCATTTTTACATGCAAACAACTCACAAATACTCTCTCCCATCCTCCATTGCCATCCCACAAACACCATCAAACATCCCATTTGATCTTTTCTAGCCACAAATCTCATGTTATCTAGCCATATTATGGAGAAACCTTGAAGCCTTGATTGATTGGTGGCCATATTAACAACAAAGGAGGTGATTTGCTAGTGTCCTAGGGCTAATTTCTCAACAAACTATCTTGGTGGTTGATGGTCTTGGAGATATATTTGGTGTTCATCAAGTTGTTGTCATCCAAAAACAAGATATAATCTTGGTTGGTAAAGAAGATCATCCTTTCCATTTCTCTTGTTATTTTTGTAAAGATAAAATGTATTTTATTTCTTGTTATATATGTATATGATGAATATATGATGATAAAAATGTTGTGTGGGGATCAAGTGTTGATAAATATGATTAAAAAGATGAAAAACCATAAGAAACAATGCTAAAATCTTGCTTAAATTGTTGGCTGTATAAAAACAGTAAGTAACCAAGTTATAAACTGATAAAATTGCATGGTGGAATCTATTTACAGTAAGTTTTAGATGTCATACACATGTGAGAGTTGGCCATGTAATGAAATCATCAAAATGAGTGAGATATGATCAAAACAAGATGAGTGTACCAATCTGAATAGTCTGTTTTGTAGGGACTGTTAAGGATAGTTAAACATGGAATGAGAAGTAGCTATAACTAACTTATTTGTAGAACATAATATTAAGTTTATGTCATCCAAAAATGAGCTTCTATCTCCTTATAGAACTCAAGATATGATAAAAATGGTGAAGATGAAACTAAAAATCAGATTTTGAAGAATTAATGTTTAATAGTATTATATAAGCACTCAAACTAATATAGTATAAAATGTGAATTAAAACCCACTAACTTATAAATTTCATTTATATAAATATGTATAAGGTTAAATAAATGGACACTTTATAAAAATGGTTGTTGAATAAGATTTATAAGTATAAAAACTATAAACATGATTTTTACGACTTTTTCGGCTATTACCGTAAAATTAACGTTTTTCGCCAATTAAAACTTAGACGATCAAACCCGTATAATGTAAAGTTTTTAAAAGTCATATACTGATATATAAGTACCTAATACAAGTAAAAAACGATAAAACCCGAATTATATGACATACGGACATTAACGAGCTAAGTTAGCATATTTGGACTAATAATTTAACTAAATAAGTTAAACACTTATAAACTTACTTATTGGGCTTGTAATGGGCCCATTGGGCCTCAAAATGTAAACAAGTTGAACTAGTGTAACTAGTCTTGAAAAGTTGTCAACACATAACACAAAAATGAGTGAATGAGAATATATAAACCCACTTGATCATCATCATATCTATAAAGTCATCATATATATACATAATTGTTATTTTGATAAAGTCATTGGACAAGAGTCTAAGACGAGTATTATTTGTCTAGGTTTCCGTGATTGAAGCACGTACCGTACATCCGAATTGCCGATAACCCGTTTTCCCACATCAACGTGAGTTCATAGCCTCGCACTCTTTTAAATGTTTTTATGAAATGTTTTATAAACCCGCGAGGGAGATAAGATGTTAGTTTTTATAAAATAGGACACTAGTTGTCCCGATTGTTTGTTTATTGATTTGGACCCGAATGGTTGTATGACCCGATGAATGATTAAATGACCCGATAGATGAAATGAAATGGATTATTAAAGTTAGGTTATGTCACTAAAAGTCCCATTAGCATGAATTGTGAACTACTGGGATTTGGTAGACGCTTATGCATATAATAGTACTATTTAGGGACGATCACCCTAGTTCGCGCCTTGACGGTTGATCCCCGTCGTGCCACATTGATTGGTAAGCGAATTTATGTATGAGAAGATTTACACAAGCGTGATTATTGTGACGACACGCTAATTTAGATGGGCAAATGAGTTTCGGGCTAGCTACCCGTTGTTTGTTGTAGTAAAGTAACAATGTCATGCGGCTTATAATAATCCAAAATAACGAAATACTGCTATACGCACTGAATTACGATATATTGCCTTACTAGCAATACAGGGTCTTATTATTGATATTATGTTCGTGTTTTGGTTTTATATACCAATATTCATATAACGGTTTTTATTTAACTTTATAGAACGTTATAAAACGTATTGTATGATGTTTTTACGACATTGGTTTGTATAATGATTTTGAAGGCAAAATCCTATATTATGATTTTTGATATGGATTTGTATAAAATGAATTTGGCTATTTTATGGCCTATTACAAAGATTTGTACAAAATGATTTTCGGTAATAATTTTATACCGATGTTATATTGATGGATTTCATTAAACTCTATGAATTCACTCGGCGTTTTCGCTGACCTTTTCTTTTAACATGTTTTATCTCAGGTACTTGAAGGTAATTCTCGGGAAGACAACAAGAATTCATGGCCCGCACTTAAATAATAATTTCCATTCAAATGCTTTGTAAAACCTGTATGAAATACAATGACTTGGGACCTATGTAAATCTAATATTTATGAATGGAAATGCTTTATTATTAAACGACGCGATTTTTAAGCGTTGTCTATGATGTGAGTAATGTGCTGTCCCGTAACACCAACGAGTCTTCCGCTATATTGAATTGTAAAAATTTGGGGGTGTTACAAAGACGACCTTCGACGATTGTTGATGCCCGATAAACATAAAAACCGCAACCTATCAAATAAGGCGCGTTCATCAATAATAAACTCGAATAAAATCTATACTTAATAACATCAAACTCAAAATTATAATATTACGACAACCCCGAAGAAAAACAATACAAGTGATACTATTACTTCCTTCTATATGTTTATTCTATTAGTTAATTCTTTCGATAAAAATCTGCCGGTACACACCAAATGTACGAGCTCATTTACCCCACTTAAACACGTCAAATACTTATGATACTAATCAGAGATATCACTTACTATATATAGAAAGACCTGTTAAAAGCCCATCAAAATATTTTACATCTAAAGTTCCCTGCCCGACACATCTTTGAACTACAAAAACCGGACAGTTTTACGTCACCGACTCATACAACCATTTTGACCATTCTAAACAATCCCGTTTACAAATCCGACACTTGTGTTTGAAAATAGACTCATAACCCTAAGTTTAGAACCAAACATCAGACCTTGACCATTTTTACAACTCATTATATAGTACCCGAGATTCGATCCAGATATCGACAACAACTTCGGATTGTGTCGATACTCGTCTCCCGGTACACAAATAATCAAATTATCATAACTTCTCGCTCGTTTGGAGCTAGAAGCTATACCTTATATCAAATCGAAGCTAAAAGAATTCTCTACAACCCTATGCTATTAGTTTAACCATTTACAAACAGTAAGTTTTCCAAAATTGGCCTTGAACCTACTGATCTAAAACACCTTCTTAAAAATCATGTTAAATCAATTTTTCAACCTATTTTAATCAATCTCATACTCTTAATATTACCCAAATATCATCACAAACAATTTAGCTAACCCATAACTCCCTTGAATGATCATTCTCTTATAAATCACCATTAAAATTCATACATGCAAGCACTCAAAATTTAAAATATAATAATATTAAACCACATACAAGCATAGAAATAGATCAAACAACCTTGTTCTTTAATAACTGATTTTTAGTTAGTTAATAAAAAGGTTTGGTGCAAGATCTTTCTTCGTGTTGCTCGTACCAAATTATATTTGTCATTGTTTCGTTCTCGGTATCTTCTCGAATCGATCACGGTTCAAAGTGGAATTGTTGTAATTGGTGACTAAAAAGGGGGAGCTTTTGATCTATATCTACTTAAAAGATAAGTGCGAGAAGTAATAAAAGTAAACTAAAAGCAATTAATGAAAATAAAGCTGGAATTAAAGTAAAACAGTAAGTAAATACCTTAACTTGGAGAAACAGCTGATTCGGAATAATAATCCTTTATTCGGAATAATCAAAACTCATCCGGAATAATAAGTTTATGCAGAAAAACCCTTCATTCAGAATGTAACACTCATGCGGAATACTTCCTTCATTCGGAATAATCTGACTCATGCGGAAAGAAATCCTTCGTTCGGAATGTTGGTTGACTCGGAATAAACACTGATCCGGAACAAATAGATTTATTCGGAATAATGTGCTTCATGCGGAATCTGCTTATTCCGAATATTTATAACCTTCATTCGGAATCTGCTCATTCGGAGTATTTACTGATTCGGAACAATTGCTTCATTCGGAAAGATGATTTGGTTCGGAATAAAAATTTCAAAAGTGCTCATTCGGAATATTTGGCAAAAAGATTCATTCGGAACATTTGGTTCATTCGGAAGAATTAGCTTGACTCGGAATAAGTAAAAACAAAAAGGGCTTCAGTCGGAATATTCCTTTATTCCGAATATTAAAACAAAAATTTTGATTCGGAACAAAAACGATTCACCCAGAATATTTATTATTCCGGATGAACACGCTGATCCGGAATATTAAAACAGGAATGCTGGTTCGGAATACACTAGCTCATGCGGAATAACTTACAAAAAAGGCTCATTCGGAATCTGGGGAAGTTTAAAGACGCGAAGAACAGGGGATGTTTAACAACACGAATTTAACCCAAAATCCACCAAGTTTTTAATCAAAACTTAAACCAATTTAACCACTAATCATTTACCTATGATAAACACCAATCCAAAACAACAAAAATTCAAAACCCACTTACTTTTGAAGATCAAAAACAATAAAATAAAAACTAAGAACTTTGAATCAATAAGAAAAGGAAGAACAAGATGAAATAGAAACTTGTATTAAGGATTAGGATTCAAACAAACAAATTCAAAGATTAAACTTACAAGATTGTGGAGGAATCAAAGAAAATAAAAACCACCAATCTCCTTAATGGAGTTGGTGTCCTACGAACTAGGAAGAAAAGAAACAGAAGAATAAAAACTAGTCTTGAAATGTGAATGGGAAGGGTATTTATAGGCCTTGTCTTTGGTTAGTGAGTGGGCTTTCTCCCTTTCTTTTTGTCTTCTCGTCTTTTTCAGAAAAGTTGACGTTTTCGATTTCGTTTCGGGATTTGTCGACGAATAAATTCAACTCGTCTTTTAATTTCTTCATTTAATAGACTTGAGTTTCTTCGACATATGTAAATCTTCCATCTTTGGTCCTTTTCTTCGATAAATCTTCAAATAGGCCCATTGACTTCAAATCTTTTGCATCTCTTGGACTATAGACTTCCTCTTTTCGTCTTGTTCTTCGATAAAACCCATGCAATCCCATGTTTTCTTCAATATTTATCCGGTTGGCTCTGAAAACACAACAAACACACAAACCACGCATAATTCCAAACAAATGACATTAAATACGCGTTTTGGTCTCGTTTTAGCAAGAAATAAGTGGTAAAAGGATGGGTGTTTTCACACCTATCAAATCCCCTACACTTAACCATTGTCATGCCCTCATGCAATGCTACAATTTTAAAGCACGGTTTACATTTCTCATCATAAATAACCCACCTTGGCCTTTATTAAATTCTAAACACTAACGAAACCAAAAGAACAAAACAAGTAAAGTATTTAAAGACTTACATTGGGGTTTTAGATTGTCATGAATGTTCATCATTCTCAAGTTTCACGTTCCCCATACCAAGCTTAAAAACGAGATCATTGTTATTATAAGTTAGCAAACTAACACGAACTCATGTGGCCCAATTATTCACTTAGACTCCCTTATTCCTAGGTGTATCTCTTATATTTTATTTTTGTCTTGAATGATCACGAGGATGCATTGTTTGACTTATTTTGATAGTTATTTAGGCTGAAAACAAAGTGGGACGATTTAATCAATAGTTAGCTAAAGAACAAAATCTTTTAAAACTGCTTCTTGGGACCTCATAAAGTTCATATCTTGGCATAACTCGCTTCACGATTTGAGACCTTTCTCGGACCGTTATTTGGCAGCGACTTCGTACTTCGAATCTTTGAGAGACGTTCTTGAAATTATGGTCTTCTCTTCATAATAGGAATTTCTTCACTTGAAGTTTTGAGAGATTCTTCATCTTTGGACCACGACTTCTTTCATTTTTCTCCAATCTTTATTTTGGACTTTGATATACAACGATCCGCCTCCTTTTAGGACTTGGATCTATTTATCCTCATACCTTGCTAGGGTCTTTTCGGATAGACTTCTCCATGACTTTTGGGGAGTTTTTGCTTTTCGTCGTGTGTCTCGATCCTTCATATTGATTTTCGATAAATGATTCTTCACATCACTTTTGGATCTTTAGCAACAAAATGTAGCCCTCATGCCTTGTTAGGGCCTTTTCGGACTCGCCAATCTTCGCATCCCGCTTCAATAAGTTATGCCTTGGATATGAACTCTAACTAATACCGAGAAACTTTTAAGCGATCTTGTGCTAGAAGCTAAGTAACTTTTCAAATCGTACAACCTTATTTATTGCAGATAAATTTATTAGCAAGCGATGGGAGAATAGGCTTATAATCAACTCACATAAATTCACGAAAGAATACCAAACTTATAATTGACTCTATCATCTCTCCTTCTCCACAGTTTAAAATATCAAGGAATGAGACTCGTGGATGCTTAGCCAATTAAATCAAAGTTTTGGGTTTTCGAGTCGCCTATAGGATCTTGCATTTTCTTAGACTCTTTCAAGTTTAGAATTTGTGTTTTAAAGTTCCCTTGATAAACGACTCTCTAGGATCAATTATAGGAACTTGCGAAAAGTTCTTGTTCTTAACCCGTGAGAGTTAAGACTTTCGCGTTTTAAAGTTCCCTATATAAAAGCCTAGCAAAACATGACTTAAACGCGTTAAGGATACTAGCTAGAGTAAACTTAGATAAGTAAACTCGGGTTGAGTCAAAATATTCACGACTTTGAAAAATTTAAAACCACTTTATTGAAATTTTATTCTAGCAAGGAAAGAAAATAATCATAATAAAGGAAAATACAACTATACAACTAGGCCAAAATAGATTAAAAATTTTGAAAATTGTCGAAAATTGAATTTTCCGGTTAAATGAAGGCACTTTAATGGAAAATTCCACTTAAAACTTCGATAGAAGTCTCCCCTACACTTAATATAAACATTGTCCTCAATGTTTAAGCATGTGGGAAAAGTCTCCCCTACACTTATGACATTGTGCACGTTGGTTAAATCAAGTTAAGGAGGAGACAACTAAAGTGATCAATTTCAAATGTGAGTATGAAGAAGATTGAATCACGATAGTTGAGAGATAGAACCGGATTTGCGGATAACATGGGAGCACGGTTCTTCAAAGATTACAAGAGTGAATTTATCCCTGTAATCACATCACCATACAAACACAAGCAACCTAGATAGCTCCCCCTACACTTAGGATGAAAACCGGGAAAGGGGGATAGATACTCGGGTTGCCTCCCGAGGAGCGCTTGTTTTTGTTAACCGAGTCACGAGCCTGACTCGGTCCCGAACTAATTCAAGGGAAACGTGGTGAGGGATGGAATCATCTCATGAGAGATGTCCTAACCAAAGTATAACTTCAGACGCTGGCCATTCACCTTAAAATTGGGCCCATTTGGCTGAGAAAGCTCAATGGTGCCATAGGGAAAGACATTGGCGATGGTGAATGGACCAGACCATCGGCTCTTCAACTTGACCGAGAAGATCTTCAACCGAGAGTTAAAAAGTAAGACTTGATCACCAACGTGGAACTCTCGGTTCTTAATTCTAGCATCGTGGATAATCTTGGTCTTCTCCTTGTAGATCAACGAGTTCTCGTAAGCTTCATTCCTCAATTCATGTAGCTCGTTGAGTTGAATCTTGCGAAGACCACCGGCTTTGTTGATGTCGAAGTTAGCCCACTTCAAGGCCCAGTATGCCTTATGTTCCAGCTCGATAGGGAGGTGGCATGCTTTCCCGTACACAAGACGATAAGGTGTAAAACCAATCGGTATCTTATAGGCGGTACGGAAAGCCCACAGAGCATCATCAAGTTTATCGGCCCACGAGGCACGATGCTCTCCCACAGTACGTTCCAAAATTCGCTTTAATCCATGGTTGGATATCTCGGCTTGACCGTTGGTTTGAGGATGGTAAGCGGTGGAAAGACGGTGATTGACACCATACTTAGCCATGACTCTTGCAAATTGATCATTGCAAAAATGAGTCCCGCGGTCACTGATTATAGCACGAGGAACACCGAATCGAGCAAACAGTTGTTTCAAGAAATTACAAACCACCCTCGCGTCGTTAGTGGGTAAAGCTTTAGCTTCAACCCATTTAGAAACGTAGTCAACGGCGACAAGGATGTATTTGTTTCCTTTAGAAGAAGGGAATGGCCCCATAAAGTCGATGCCCCATACATCAAAGATTTCACATTCTTGTATGAAATTTGGAGGCATCTAATCTTTATGTGTGATCTTGCATTGTCTTTGGCAATCATCACAGTTTTTAACCATTGCGTGAGCGTCACGATAAATGGTGGGCCAATAGAATCCCGAGTCAAACACTTTTTTGGCGGTGTAGTTGGGACCAAAGTGACCACCGGTGGGTCCTTTGTGGCAAGCCTCGAGAATAAAGCTGCCTGTCCGTCAACACATCGGCGAATAATCAAATCAGCGTATTGTTTGAAGAGAAAAGGGTCATCCCAAAAGTAAGTCTTAACATCATTCAAGAACTTTTTCTTTTGTTGGGATGTTAACCCTTTGATGAGAACACCACCCGCTAAGTAGTTTGCAATGTCGGCAAACCACGGGGTGTCATCAAGATCGGCACAAATAGACAGTAAGGTCTCAAGGGGAAAAGAGTCATTGATCTCTTTGTTCGGATGATCCCCTTGATATGGATCCTCGAGTTTACATAGATGATCCGCGGCTAGGTTTTCGGCTCCCTTCTTGTCACGAATTTCAATGTTGAATTCTTGAAGGAGTAAAACCCAGCGAAGAAGTCTTGGCTTAGAGTCGTGCTTAGTCATCAAGTACTTCAACGCGGAATGGTCCGTGTATACGATTGTGGTGGATAAAACAAGATAGGGGAGAAATTTTTCAAAAGCATAGACAACAGCTAAAAGCTCTTTTTCGGTTGTCGTATAATGCAATTGATCCCCCGTCATTGTCTTGCTAGCATAATGGATTGGTTGGAAGTTTTTATTCACTCTTTGGCCCAAAACCGCTCCAATAGGAAAATCGCTAGCATTGCACATCAACTCAAAGGGTAGCTCCCAATTAGGGGTAACCAAGACCGGTGCCTTAGTTAGCTTATCCTTAAGAAGGTTGAAGGCTTCAATACACTCTTTGGAAAAGATAAAAGGAGTATCTTTTTTCCAAGAGGTGGGTCATCGGGCGAGCGATTTTAGAAAAATATTTGATAAATCGACGGTAGAAGCCCGCATGACCAAGAAAACTTCTCACACCCTTCACGGTTGAAGGTGGAGGTAGTTTGGCTATGACATCCACTTTAGCACGGTCCACTTCAAGACCGGCTTTTGAGATTTTGTGTCCTAGCACAATGCCTTCTTTTACCATAAAATGGCATTTTTCCCAATTGAGAACAAGGTGGGTGTCTTCGCACCGCTTAAGCATACGTTCTAAATTGGCAAGGCAAGAAGAGAAGGAATCCCCAAAGACCGAGAAATCATCAAGACTTCCATGGTTTGCTCAACCATGTCATGGAAGATAGCCAACATGCACCTTTGGAATGTCCCGGGGGCATTGCATAAGCCAAAAGGCATTCTTTTGTAAGCAAATGTGCCATAGGGACAAGTGAATGTTGTCTTCTCTTGATCTTGGGGATCGATGGGTATTTGGAAATAACCCGAGAAACCATCTAGAAAGCAGTAATATTCATTACCCGCTAAACTTAAAGCATTTGGTCCATAAAAGGAAGAGGGAAATGATCCTTTCTCGTGGCATCATTGAGTTTGCGATAGTCTATACAAACTCTCCACCCAGTAACAAGACGTGTAGGAATCAACTCGTTGGTTGCATTGGGCACAACGGTGATTCCACCTTTCTTAGGCACACAATGGACTGGACTAACCCATGGTGAATCCGAAATAGGGTAAATCATGCCCGCATCAAGAAGTTTGATAACCTCTTTTTTGATAACGTCATGGATTTTAGGATTCACCCTTCGTTGGCTTTGAATTGTGGGCTTAAAGTCGTCCTCCATGAGAATTTTATGTGTGCAAAAGTGAGGATCAATTCCGCGAATGTCGGAGATTTTCCAAGCGATAGCTCTTTTATGTTTCTTGAGAACTTCAATGAGACGAGTTTTCTCATCGGCTTTTAAGTCCTTAGCAATGATAACGGGAAGTTGATCAATGCCTTCTAAGAAAACATACTCGAGATGGGGAGGTAAGTCCTTAAGCTCAAGCGTGGGAGGATCCTCAATAGATGGTGTAACTAACGATGGATCATCATTAGTCATCTCTTTAGGAGAAGGAGGAGAAAACGGGTCTTCATTGAGAAGTTTCTCAATTGTACGAATGTCTTCTTCCCAATCGGTGGGAGAATCATCATACTTAAGGTCAAGTGGACCCAAGTTAGCTTAAAATTCATCCAAAAGAAAATCACTTTCTCCAAAAGGAGTCAATGACGGAGCAATTGAGGTAACTGTCTCAACATTGGGTAGAGAAGAGAGATTACTTCTGCAAGCATCATGAAAGTGTTTTTCACAAGCCTCATCGAGAACATCAATAGCATTAACACTCTCATATGAATAAGGTTGCTTAGAAATCTTACCCATGTTGAAGACAATTTTATCGTCACCAACTCTCATGATTATTTCGCCCGTGGCTACATCAATGAGAGTGCGACCGGTCCTCAAGAAGGGACGTTTAACGATTAATGGAACACGAGGATCCATCTCGTAGTCAACGACAACAAAATCCGCAGGGAAGGTGAATTTGTCAACGCCAACGAAGACGTCTTCGGCTATCCCCACTGGATAAGCAACCGTACGGTTAGCTAATTCCAAAGTCATTTTGATGGGGACTAGCTCGGGGAGAGATAATTGCTTCCAAACACTTAAAGGCATTAAGTTTATACTGGCACCTAGATCGGCTAGGGCCGTGCAATTCTCTACTCCCGGGAAGTTGCAAGGAATCAAGAAGCGACCCAGATCACCAAGTTTGGTGGGCAATTTCCTTAAGAGACCCGCGGAGCAATTCTCATTCCGTTGGGTCTGAGCAATGTCAAGAAGCTTCTCCTTGTCACTTAGAATATCTTTAAACATCTTCGCGTATTTAGGCATGTGAGCGAGAGCCTTGGCAAAGGAGATGTTAAAATTCAATTGTTTAAACATTTTGAGAAAGTTTGAAACTTGAATATCATCCTTGCTCTTTTGCTTCTCTTTCCTCAACCTTGAAGGATAAGGTATATCGGATGAAGAGGAAGGCTTTAGGGGAGTAGGATCACTCACAACCGCGAGTGGTGGGGGAATGGGGGTAGAAGGCAAAGGAGGTGAGGAAAGTTGCTCTTTTTCCTTGTTCACAATCACGGGTGGAGGTGTAGGAAGCTCGGGCTCCGTATAACCTTTTCCACTACGAGTGGTGATTGCTTTCATCTCCCCTCTTGGATTTGCAACGGTGTTACTCGGAAGAGTACCCGAAGAAGAGGGTGGATTACCTTGGAAGAGCGAACCGATCATATCATGTATGTTGTCCGCTTGAGTGCTGAAAGAGTCTCTCATGTCTGCACGAATATCACTGCTTTGTTTCGCCATGTCATTCCTTAGCTCGGCTCGAATATCGCTCCCTTGTTTCGCCATTTCTCCCTTCAAGTTGATGAAATGACTCTGAAGATTCGTCACCATCTCTTTATTAGTCCTCATGAACGTCTCGACGTCTTGATTCAATGCCATCGGTTGATTGAGAGGTGGAGCTTGGTAAGCTTGAGAATTTCCTTGAGGTGGGTATGGGTTTCTTTGGGATTGATATTGATTGTTAGCACGAGGTTGGGATTGGTTATTTCGGTTATAGCTTTGTTGTTGGTTTTGGTTTGGAGGAGTAAAACTGGGTGGTGCAAGATAGTTGTTTGAATGAGCTTGATAGCCTCCCGTGGGATAAGTACCGTATGTCGCGTTAACGTTTTCACAAAAATTTCCTTGAGTAGAAGGACAATCATTGTAGGAATGAGGACCACCACATGTGTCACAAGAAATAGCAATGGCTTTAGCTTGTTGAGTTTGGTTAGAAGCCAAAATTTGCATACTTTTGCTAATTTCAAGAATAGCACGTTCCATGGCGGACATGTCGGTGGTGGAAGAAGTAGATGAAACATTGACTCTCGGATTAGATCTTGAGGATGAGGATGAATCCCAATTCTTGTGGTGAGTAGTCATGTTTTCAATCAACTCTCTACACTCCTCCGGTCTCCTTTTCATAAAGGTACCACCGGCGGCGGCGTTGATCGTGTCACGATCACGAAACGTGAGACCATTGTAGAAAGTATCAATGAGAGTGACGGGGAGCATGTTGTGATTTAGACAACGGTCGATCAAATATCGTTCCCAAGCATCAAAGAGCGATTCATCATTGTCTTGCATGAATCCACTAATTTGGTTACGAAGGCTCGTGACCATGGATGGTGGGAAATAGCGCGACAAAAAGCGTTGAGTCATGTCGTCCCAAGTATGAATAGAATTCTTTGGGAGACGATCAATCCATTTTTCGGCACGGTGAGAAAGCGAGTGGGGAAATAGTTAAAGGCGAAGTTCATCCATAGAAACACCGGGTGACTTCATGCTTTGGGTGATGGTAATGAATTTGTCGAGGTGTTTGTTGGCATCATCATCCGGAATTACACGAAATGGATTAGTTTGCACTTGTTGGATCATGTGATGCTTCAACGAAAACTCCTGAGTCGTGGTTTGCATCGGTGCAATCGGGCCTCCACGTCCGTTCATCGTAGGTTGGCATAGCTCCTCCATGGTTCGTAGATCGGGTAGGGGTGGATATTCATGTTGGGGTGAGGTGGATTATTATTGTTGTTGTTGTGTACATCGGCCATGTCTAAATCTTTGAGAGTCTCGGGCTCTGAATAAGACGTTGATCGAGTACGCATACACTAAAAAGAAAATGCAAGAGAAAATATTTTTGGTTTTTTATAGGTTTTTTTAATGTTTTCGTATTTTTGAAAATTTTATATTTTTATGGGTTTTTGAAAATTTTTGTGCTTGAAAATAACGTTCCCGAAAGAACGGATCCCAAAATCCAATTTTTCTCACAAGAAACCGTTGATCCTTACGAAAAGAGCCGGCAACGGCGCCATTTTAATAACTGATTTTTAGTTAGTTAATAAAAAGGTTTGGTTGCAAGATCTTTCTTCGTGTTGCTCGTACCAAATTATATTTGTCATTGTTTCGTTCTCGGTATCTTCTCGAATCGATCACGGTTCAAAGTGGAATTGTTGTAATTGGTGACTAAAAAGGGGGAGCTTTTGATCTATATCTACTTAAAAGATAAGTGCGAGAAGTAATAAAAGTAAACTAAAAGCAATTAATGAAAACAAAGCTGGAATTAAAGTAAAACAGTAAGTAAATACCTTAACTTGGAGAAACAGCTAATTCGGAATAATAATCCTTTATTCGGAATAATCAAAAATCATCCGGAATAATAAGTTTATGCAGAAAAACCCTTCATTCGGAATGTAACACTCATGCGGAATACTTCCTTCATTCGGAATAACCTGACTCACGCGGAAAGAAATCCTTGGTTCGGAATGTTGGTTGACTCGGAATAAACACTGATCCGGAACAAATCTATTTATTCGGAATAATGGGCTTCATGCGGAATCTGCTTATTCGGAATATTTATAACCTTCATTCGGAATCTGCTCATTCGGAATATTTAATTATTCGGAACAATAGCTTCATTCGGAAAGATGATTTGGTTCGAAATAAAATTAAAAAAAGTGCTCATTCGGAATATTTGGCAAAAAGCTTCATTCGGAACATTTGGTTCACTCGGAAGAATTAGCTTGACTCGGAATAATTAAAAACAAAAAGGGCTTCAGTCGGAATATTCCTTTATTCGGAATATTAAAACAAAAATTTTGATTCGGAACAAAAACGATTCACCCGGAATATTTATTATCCCGGATGAACACACTGATCCGGAATATTAAAACAGGAATGCTGGTTCGGAATACACTAGCTCATGCGGAATAACTTACAAAAAAGGCTCATTCGGAATCTGGGGAAGTTTAAAGACGCGAAGAACAGGGGATGTTTAACAACACGAATTTAACCCAAAATCCACCATGTTTTTAATCAAAACTTAAACCAATTTAACCACTAATCATTTACCTATGATAAACACTAATCCAAAACAACAAAAACTCAAAACCCACTTACTTTTGAAGATCAAAACCAATAAAATAAAAACTAAGAACTTTGAATCAATAAGAAAAGGAAGAACAAGATGAAATAGAAACTTGTATTAAGGATTAGGATTCAAACAAACAAATGGAAAGATGAAACTTACAAGATTGTGGAGGAATCAAAGAAAATAAAAACCACCAATCTCCTTAATGGAGTTGGTGTCCTACGAACTAGGAAGAAAAGAAACAGAAGAATAAAAACTAGTCTTGAAATGTGAATGGGAAGTGTATTTATAGGCCTTGTCTTTGGTTGGTGAGTGGGCTTTCTCCCTTTCTTTTTGTCTTCTCGTCTTTTTCAGAAAAGTTGACATTTTAGATTTCGATTCGGGATTTGTCGACGAATAAATTCAACTCGTCTTTTAATTTCTTCATTTAATAGACTTGAGTTTCTTCGACATATTTAAATCTTCCATCTTTGGTCCTTTTCTTCGATAAATCTTCAAATAGGCCCATTGACTTCAAATCTTTTGCATCTCTTGGACTATAGACTTTGTCTTTTCGTCTTTTTCTTCGATAAAACCCGTGCAATCCCATGTTTTCTTCAATATTTATCCGGTTGGCTCTGAAAACACAACAAACACACAAACCAAGCATAATTCCAAACAAATGACATTAAATACGCGTTTTGGTCTCGTTTTAGCAAGAAATAAGTGGTAAAAGGATGGGTGTTTTCACACCTATCATTCTTCATCAAAATTTGAAAAGTTGTTGGTCCAAAATGCAATTAAGGTGTTTTGTGTGGGAGGGGTGGACGGCAACATCAAGAGAGAGGGAGGAGAGATGGAATTTTGTGTTTTGTATGTGTTTTGTGAGTTAGTGAAGTTAGGTAGGAGATTATATATGGTGGGTGGAGGGACTAGTTTTGCCAAGTTTCAATAGTTTTGGTCCAAAATGCAATTAAATAGTTTACAAGGTTGAAAATATAAATTGTCAATTTTGAAAATATGTACGAGGCTCGGGTTTCGTAAAAATACTTTTCAAAAGTTAAAAAGCACTCAAAATATGATAATAATATGATCCCGGTACGACTTAATAAGCACTTAAAATAAAAACGTCAAAAATATAAACATCGAGACAACAATTGATAAAACATAAAATCTTGGGCATCCGTCGATATCGTGGTCACTAATAATCCTCGCTATTAGTAAAAAGATAAAAATAAGACCTCCAACGTCGGTTTTAAATAAAACCATCAACCGTCATATCATTCAGACTCATCAAAATTTTCAAAAATTATTCGTAAAATAATACTGAATAATATTAATAATGTTAAATAATATTAAATAATGACCTCGGGTTCGGGTTGTCACATATGTTCCTTTTAAAGAGTAAGGAACCCTAGAAACCTTAGAATACTCTATAAAGATATCTATATCACAGACGATATGTTATCAATATTCTAACAATTTAAGTATATCACATAAGATATACTCTAACTATAACTATGACATATCTTATACAAAGATATATTCGGCCTAATCAATATAGCAGTACTTACTTATAAGTAGCAGTACTTACTATTTACCACGTTAACACTAACGGTACTTGAAAGATAACTAACAGTACATCAATAACACTAACGGTACTTGACACTTAACAAATAATTGCCAACACATGATTTTGGCAAATTCATCACACAATGACTGACAAGTTGAACCAAATATAATGTCATCAACATATATTTGTACGATAATGAGGTGAGAACCTTCTTCTTTGTAAAGAGTGTATTGTCTATCATCCCCATGGTATACTCATGTTTTACAAGAAACGCTTAAGTCTATCATACCAAGATTTGGGTGCTTGTTTGAGACCATAAAGAGCTTTCTTAAGCTTGTAAACATGATCCAGTTTCTCAAAATCAATGAAGCCGGGAGGTTGAGCCACATATACCTCCTCATTGAGCAAACCGTTAAGAAATACACTCTTTAATCCATTTGTTGAAGCTTAACTTCTAAGGCACAAGCGTAAGCAAAAAGGATCCTAATGGATTCTAATCTTGCTACGGGTGCGTATGTCTCATCATAAACAATACCTTCTTGTTGATTATAGCCTTGAGCTACAAGTCTAGCCTTGTTACGAGACACAACACCATTCTCGTCTAACTTATTCCTATATACCCATTTGGTTCCTATGATGGTCAAACTTCTAGGTGGAGGAACAAGTTCCCAAACTTCATTAGCAATGAATTGATTCAATTCTTCTTGCATAGCGATGACCCAACTCTCATCCATCAAAGCTTCTTTAACATTCTTTGGTTCAATCAAGGAGACAAAACAAAAGAAGTTACTTTGATTTTGGACTTGAGATCTTAGGGTCCTTTGACTTAATTCGCCTATGATGTTATTGAGAGCATGATCCTTTGAATCCTTAATGTTTACTCCCTTTTCAACACTAAGGTCTTCAACTCCTATGTTTCTAACATCTTTGGCATTAACTATGTCTATTTCATCCAATTCATCATCTACCAAAGGTGGTGTCTTAGATGAAGGAGGGGTTTCATCAAAAGTCACATTAAGTGATTCTTCAATTACATCCGAGGTTCTATTGAGGACTATGTAGGCTTTGCTAGTTTGAGAATAACCTAAAAAGATACCTTTGTAAGACTTTGGGTCAAACTTAGTATGGTAATCTTTGGTGTTGAGAATGAAGCACTTGCTTCCAAACACCCTAAAGTATTCCAATGAGGGCTTCTTACCTTTAATAATAGCATAGGGGGTCATTCCTAGAAAAGGTCGAATAAGAATTCGGTTGAGAATGTAGGTCGATGTGTCCACGGCATTGCTCCAAAATTTTTGAGGCAAATATTGCTCATTTAACATCGTCCTACTCATCTCATGGATGGTCCTATTCTTCCTTTCAACTACCTAATTTGATTGTGGAGTGCGAGGAGCCGAGAAGTTATGGGAAATACCATGAGCTTCACAAAAGTCACCGAATTGCACTTCATTATCAAATTCCCCACCATGATCCGTCCTAATAGAGACAATTAAACATCCTAGTTGATTTTTAATTCTTTGACTAAAGGTTTTGAAGTGATCGAAAGCTTCATTCTTAGACGCCAAAAATCTAGTCTAAGTTAATCTAGAGTAGTCGTCAACTATAACTAGGGTTTAAATGTTACCTCCATAACTCCGTATGGCGGAAGGTCCAAAGAGATCCATATGTAGGAGCTCTAAGCACCGAGAGGTAAACTTCATCTTGGGGAGATGTCTTACCAAATCCTTAGAGACTAAAGATTGAATTAAACGCATATTATCGTGACCTAATCTCCTATGCCAAAGAGTAGAACTATCATCTAAAGTCGCTAGACATAAGTTGTCCTTTGACTTTCTATTGACCTTCATGACATAAAGCCCATGCTTTCTAACACCTTTTCTAATGACTTTTCCATCTTTTATGATTTCACTATCATATTCCGAAAAGATGACCTTACACTTATTGTCACAAATTTGACCTATACTTAGAAGGTTAAAACCTAAGTTATCTACGTGCTCTACGTTTTCTATAATCATAGAGTTAAGAGAGACCGTACCTTTGCCAACGATATTACCTCGTCGATTAATTACGAATGTAATGTTACCTCCATCATATGCTTTGTAGTGCGAGAATAAACTTCGATTACCCATCATGTGTTTAGAACAACCACTATCCTTAATCCACTCGTCGGGGTCTAAATCGACTCTCAAGCATATCTAGGTAACAACACACAAGATCAAACATTTGGTCCCCAATATCTCATGGGTCCAAAGTTGTTAGTTCCAAGCATCCCTTGCATTTGGTTAGGATGCATGAATGAAGGAGACATTCCCCATGGGGAAAAGTATTGTTATTGAAAATTATTCCAATTCATATGGCCATTTTGTTGTCCATAGTTTCTCCTAGGTGTCTTTGATCTTGATCTAGAATTATTGTTTTTTCTCCTAGGTGTTGGAGTTTTACTTCTAGGTCATGATTTAGCTTGATTATCTCTTTTTGACGTAGATGTTCTATTTCTTGGTTTAGATTCATTTCGTACTCTTAGAGGAGTAGATGTTTGTCTAGATAAGTTTCTAGTTCCCATTAGAGGTTTACTCAAGGGCTTGTAGAATTTATCTAGAGTAGGCTTTTCAATAATAGGTACTTTGACCTTGTTAATAAGAATATGTTTTGGTCCTTCACCTAAAATAGACTTTTTAGAAAGTTCAGGATTTTCATACAAACCTTCTTCTGGCCGCGGTTCTTTAGCTCCACCCGCGGTTCCATAGCAATAAGGAACCGCACCATATGATGGAGAACCGCGTACAGGGGTGCGTTTTTCTGAAAAACTAACTTGTTTTGTTTCACTAGTTGATGCTTTATTAGTGTTATATCCTAGCCCAAGTCTTTCCTTAGAATGAATTTGTTTGTTTAACATATCATCAAGAGCATTAGTACCTCTCATGAACTTTTCAAGTCTAATGGAGGTGCTCTTGAGGTTTTCATTTTCTAGTCTAAGGTTTTCACATTTTAAGCATCCTAGATCAACTTCTTTGTTTTTCTCAAGCTTAGCTAATTTCTCTTTTAGCTCACTAATCTCATTCTCAAGCTTAGTTCTAGTTGATTTTAGCACTTTGTTCTTTTTAATGAATTTAAGACTAAGCTTATGCAAGTTATTGTATTGGCCTTCTAATTCACTATCATATTGAGAAAAACTATTATTGCTATAATAATCGGTTTCGGAATGTAACTCTTTAGAAGTGTGAGCCAAGAGACATTTCTCATTTTTGGGGTTGTCATCAACATTTTCACCGCTATCACTCCATGAACCTCCAACAAACGCCATGTGATTCTTGTCACGTGAAGGTTTAGGACAATCAACGATGAAATTATGTGGATCACCACATCTAAATCATTTCCTATCACCTTTATCATCTTTGGAAAATCGGTTTTTGGAGAAGGGTTTCTTGTCGTTGTTTGGTTTCCTCACGTATTGACCTCGTCTTTTAAAGAACTTCTTAAAGTCTCTAACCGCCATGGCATATTCCTCATCATCACTATCCGAGGAGCTTTCATGGTCACTTTGCGCCTTCTTGGCCTTGAGTGCAAGAGACTTTCTTTCACTCTTAGTTTTCACAATTTCCGAGTCCTTCAAAATTATCATCTCGTGAACCTTCAAGTTACCAATGAGTTCATCGAGTGATAATTTGGCGACATCCTTTGATTCTTCAATCACCGTGACTTTAGCTCTCCATTTTAGATGAAACGCTCTAAGAAACTTCATAACATTGTTCTTGCTAGAAAAACCTTCATCAAGTGCTTTTAGACTAGTAATAATAGTGTTAAATCTAGCAAATGCACTATCAATAGTTTCATCTTTTAAGATGACAAATTGTTCATATTGTTGAACAAGAAGATCGATTTTACTTTCTTTGACTTGGCTATTACCTTGGTGGGTTACTAGAAGAGTGTTCTAAATATCTTTAGCGGTTTCATACATAAAAATCCTTTCGTACTCTTTCTTTGGTAAAGCATTATAAATCACCATTTTAGCCTCATTATTCTTAGCAAGTTTCCTTTTAGTATCATCACTAGCTTTGTCAAAAGTGACTATCTCTTTGCTTTTAGAAACTTCATTATATTGACAATGCAAAAAATTACCATCGGTAATAACATGCCAAAGATCTAAATCTTTTGATTTCACATAAGTCTCAAATCTATTTTCCAATAAATAAAACTATCAGTTTCAAAAAGAGGTGGGTTTTGCATGAATTTCCCTTCTAGATACTTGTTGGAATCCATAGATCGATTCCAGTTTTAAAATACAATATATTTTAAAAAGTCTTAAGCAACCACGCTCTGATACCAATTGTATAAACTAGAAGGGGGGGGGGGTTGAATAGTTTCTTAAATTTACTTGTTAAAGATAGGTTTTTAAAAATCCTTTTCAAAAACTTAAACTTAAGTAATTATGTGAAACCTTCTTATACATAATATGAACAAGGTATAGTGCAACTAAACTAATAATCACAGGTATAAAGAATAATGAATGTAAAGAGATAAGGGAAGGAAATATCAAACCAAACACCAAGGATTTATAGTGGTTCGGCAACGAAGCTCACTCCTCGTTCCTACTCCACTCCTCGAGTACTCCTTACTCGAGAGTTCACTAATCGACAAGCTCCTTAAGGTGGAGAAACCGTACACAGCGTCGCTTAACCAATTTCCGACTCTAAGCTAAAAGTCGAGCCCTAATCTTAGCTAGGACCAATCTAGACCAATATAATTCAAGGACCAAGTATTAACCTTAATACATACACAACTTCCAAATAGACACAACTACTTGGATCTTCACAACAATGACACAACAATGAGTAAATAAGTTTGGATCTTCACTGGATCTTTGAGGTAGACACAACACTTCAAGGATGATAGTGTTCTTCTCTTTTCACTTTGAGAGGAAAAGATGAGAGGAGAAAGATTCACTTCTAAACAAGTAGTAATCAAACAAATGATCAAGGATCTGAGTGATTTAAGAAGTATTAAAGAATCTGGAAATGTATGTGCAAAAAAGGTGAGTTGAAAGTCTGAGAATGGTCCACTATTTATAAGCCAAACATCCAACGGCTATATCTACCCGCTGTTCCTTATTGGAGCCCGTTGTTCCTTATAAGGAACCACCATAGCCACTGTGACATCCGTCAAATTTTTCATCTTTATTTCTTCATGTGTCGAATTAACGTGAGCTTTGAACCTTGTGAATTTAACAAATTGAGGAATTATATCATAATTATGAAGTATCCTTATTGTTTACCAATGTGGTGCCAACGTAAATATATCGTTTGTTTAGCTTAGCGGACAAAGCCCTCTTTAGAGAGAGCGAATGTGACAACTCGAATTTTTCGCGCCTTATATATATATATATATTATGTTTTAGACGTGCTTGAAATGTTAAGACACATTCTCGGTACGTGTCAACTACGAATGCACAAAGGGTTATTTAAACTTACGTGTTCGCTTGTGTGTTTTCATGACATTATTGTTAGCGTGTCAATACTTGTATTTTTGCGACATTGAGACCTGTTAAATAAGTTGATACTTTGGGTCAAATGCTGGCATGATAATTGCACACAATCAAATATAAAGTTTGACTTAATAAAGTTGTATTTGGAAAGTCCTGTTTATTACAAACATAGTCAAGTATTGTCACATAAAAGTCTGGGAAAGTATAAACAGCCAACACACATGCCGAGTTTACCCAATTAGAGTGTATCACAAGATGCAAAACTTGGACATCATCTAACCCTAAGCCAAAGTATTACTGAATATAAACACCCCACTTCACCCCAATACCAACACAAATACAAAGTAACAAACAAAAACTAGTTTACAAAAGTGTTGAGAACAAGTGTCAAGCAAGTGCTGAGCCGAACCAAAAGCCACGCCTGGTCCGAATCGTCTAGTCAAACACAGCCGAAACCAGTTTCCTCCTTGTGAGTCTTTTATCCGCATTTCCCTTTTACTTTTCCGCATGCTGTAGTTGTGCTTGCACCTATCGAAACAAACAAAATTGGTATTAGACTTTTTTTTCAAACTAACATTTTGTTAAGCATTAAATTAGCAATAAAAATAAACAACAATAATTAGATCCCTAAACCTGCCGAGACCAACCCAAGGACCTTTTTATTCTTTTTGGTTCACCTTTAATTCGACATAAATGTTGGTTTGTGATAACAATAATAAACCCGAAACAAACCCCCATTCGAATAACCTGCCGACACCTCAACTTTTCCAAGTAGCAACCATGACATGAATTTCATGCGAGATTTTTCACAATAAATTAATCAAACCCATATGTATGAAAACCCTAATTTCTGTAACTTAATTTTATTTCAGAATTAACATCAAACAATGCTCAGAAACACTAGACATTCTTAATAAAACGCAAGGGGTAGAAAACCCCCAATATTTTCGAAACCCTAAATTTTATAAACTGATTTATTTACGAAATAAACATGAATCTACACTCAAAACCAGTAACTAATTGTAATAGAACACGAGGTTATGAAAACCCCCAATTAATTCGAAACCCTAATTTTTAAAATGATTTTATTTTTTAATTACTGCTCATAAACACTAAATTAGTTGTAATAGAAAACTAGATTTATGAAAACCCCAATTGTTTTGAAACCCTAAAGTTGACCGAGACCCTAAATAACCCAAAATAACTCATCAGTAACAATTGACCCGTTTTTATAAACAAAAATATTAATTAAACGTGTAAAAACACCAGATTTATCGAAACCCCCAAATATTATAAAACCCTAATTTTCGATTCAATTAGACCCGAAACCGAAACATCAATTTCAAGATTTAATTAAACGTTTTTAAACCAAGAACACCATATAGCTTCGAAAATATATCAAAGAACCATAGAACCTTGATTATGAACAATAAAAATAGGATTAGCTTATCTTTTAGATGAACAAATCGCGTATGAACATGGAACCCGCATCTAAAATCGGACTAGACATGCATTCAAACCCCCAACCGAGCCATGAGCATCATCATAAGATGATTACAAATCGGATTACATTATTTATTTTGGCTATGGAGTGTTGGATCCGTTTGGTTTTCTTGGTAGAGAGAGAAAAAGGGGGGCGGTTGGGAGTTAACTTCGAGAGAGAGAAGAGACTGAGTGTTTTGGAAAAATGGGATTGAAAAACACGCTTTTAACCCTCCCACCCTTGTTTGTATCGCCTGGTGAGGGCCGAGTTGTGATGAAACGAAATGGGCCTAGCCCATGTGTTGGTTATTTAAAGATTTGGGTTGTGGTTATTTAACTAATTCAGGCCCACTCAAAATATTAAACTAACAAGTGTTTTTAAGCCCAAGGCCCGTTTAATAAATAATCGATTTTTAAATTGTCGTGTTTCCGTAAACGAAAAGTATTGTCAAGCACAACTAGGAAGTCATGCCTTTTTATAATTTTAATGTCGTAACACGATCTTTATGATCAAATAGGTCGCGGCTAGTGTAATCGTATTCGCGAGCTACCCTTACCTTTTGTCACTTTGCCGATTTACGAGGTGAGTTTATAGCCCCATGTTTAACTATTTTTACTGCTTTTTGGGGTGAGACATTGCTTGATTTAACGTATGAACACAAGTGCATTTACTGATTTATATATTAGTCTAAGTCCCACTAAAAACCCAGTTGCTTTGGCCCGTGAATCGTGAACCGTTAATTACTTTGTGTAAGCGCGAATGTTATGGATAGATCTATCGGGATTGACGTCCCTGTCTGTCTTGTCCAACAAGAGGACAAGCGGGCACAGTTTCATTTGAGTCTGAGATAGGATGTCGTGGGTTTAGGCATCCAGTTGGGCTACATTTATATGATTATACTACCGGTGTTGTTAACGCTTCGGTGTCACGAGCTTAGACTGTAATAAATACTTTTAGGATGACTTTGTATTTGTTATATTGTCATCACTTTTGGGAAAATCTTGTGGTTCATTAAACATTTCAAATTAATTAAACCTATGAACTCACCAACTTTATGTTGACGCTTTAGCAATGTTTTTCTCAGGTATTAAGAAGGAAGATGCTAAGTGAGGTCTCATGCATTGCCGTCATTTCTATTGAAACAAAGATCATTTGTGCTATTTGGAAACTATGTTTTGTAACTGTGACCAGTTTTATGCTTCCGTACAATGTTAAAACTATTTATTTAATCAATTACAAGTGATCTATTTTCCGAACGTCTCATTTAGAGGCCGTTCTTTGTAGCTGTGTGTGTATGATAATCATGACGTCACCACTCCCTTGTTGCCATTATACTCTGATATTTTGGGAGTGTGACAGCCACTAAGGAATCGCCGGACTAGACTCCGCTTCATTTTGTCTTTTAGTGGTATGGTTCGACTCTGGAGATTAAAATATACTGAAAGGATATTCCAAACCAAGATAGAATATGCCATTTTTAAATTTCAAATTTTCAAATAATTAATTTAATAAAACATTTTTTTAAAATAAAGTTTAATAAAAAAACTTGTCACACTTAATAAAAATTAAGTTTTAAGAAAAGATTAAATCCTTGATCACTTAATTAGGATGAGTACTTGTTTGTTCATACCTTAAGTGATAATGGTGAAATGAAAAATACTTGAACTAAAGAATTCGTTTTTCGTTGTTTTCGTAAATGCTTGTTTTTACATATTGTCGTAATCAAAACAAAGCGAGACCAAAAAATGCAAGTAACGTTTTTAGGCATCATTACATTAACAAATCCTACAAAATCACTTCACTAAAAAGTCCTTTACGTTGGACCTGGATATGATGATGCAGGTTATTCTTGTACCGAAATACAAACTTACTCTTCAGAAACAGGGAAGTGGAATGTTTGTTGTGATCAATTTTCCAGATATGATTTTTGTCATTTCCACAATAATGCAATATATTAGAATGATTCCATTAATTGGCTAACTTGTTTGAATTATAATCCGAGCACTTCAGGTTAGATATTGAATCACGTCAAGTTTTAACAAAAGTACAAAATCCTTGGGATATGCTTTATGATTACAAGTTGTTCGAGTCTCTTGGATGCTTGCTTTCTCTTTGTAGGGTGGGTTATTATTCTCCCTAGGTGAATGCATACCAAATGAGGAATGGGGATTTCAGATGGTCAATGAAGTTCCTTATAAATCTTACTGACATTGAGAAGCTATTATTTTCCAAAGAACCATGGAGGATGCATAGTTGTAACTCGTGTCGTTACAATATATGGAGTATAGTTTTGAGAGAAGATTCTTTTCTCGTAACAGGATGCTATGGAAAGGTTGTTGAATACAGATTTGAGTTAGAGAACGAAAACATTCATACACTATCTCATTATAGATCAGATACACCTCATTTTGGCTTCCCATTTAATAACCGTTTTTTAGTATAATCGTTTTTCCTCAAATCGAATAGAATTGATCAACAAATTTATCACAAGAGACTTATCATTTTTGGTTAATAGTATTTGTTTGGTATCTATTTTTAATTAAACTAAAAATGATATAATATTTTAGGGTAGGGAATATTTAGAAATAAAAGCGCAAATAATTCACATAAATTACTTTAAAATGCAATACAATTATACTACAATTTAAAATCTGGATTAAACAAATTAAATCTAAGATACAACAAAACGATATTATAATTAAAAATATTAATTACTCTTAATGCAAAATTAATCTAAATGCAAGTACGTAATAACAAATAAAAATGACAAAAAAATAAATCACAAAGATAAACTTAAGAATAAAGCGTAAAGCTTTAACCTTTATAGCTTATTAACCTTTTTAGATGATAAAGCTTGAAGCTTTATATACTAATAAGCTTAATAATCACAAAAAGGTGTAAACTTTATACTAATAATAAGCTTATCTAAATGAAAAATAATTTTACAAATTTTAAATCTATTTTTAAAACAATAATAAATTTTAAAACTAATTAAAACAATTTTTATAAAAGAGATATTATTTAAAAACAATATAAATTGTATTAATCTAATTAATTAAACTAAAACGATTAAGCTAGGAATTTAAAAAGGAAACAACTTTAGTACCCGTGGTCCGAAGAAAACGCTCTAAACACAATCAACATAATCAACAAAATATGGCACGTAAAGTACACGGCCAACCAAATCAACAAAATACGGTCCGTAAAGTACACGGTCAATCAAATCAAACTTAATAAAAAGCGTAACCCGACCCGTAAAGTACACGGCCTCTCAAATCAAACTCGAACCAAATCTATACAAACCATAAGCTCTTTACCAAACGTGATGAATCGATTTGCCAAGATCAAAATAACACAAGAAGTTAGGATAATAAGCAACAATTAATATTTGATAAAGAGATTCAAACAAAACTAATAGATCTAGATTATTTTTTATATTTTATAAAAATATTTAAATTTTTGAACTAAAAATTAGTAGATCTACACTATTTTATCAAATACCTAATAGATCTAAACTAATTTTTATGTTTTTATAAAAATACTTTAATTATTAAACTTAAAACTAATAGATCTAAACTATTTTGTATAAAAAAACTAATAGATCTAAACTATTTTGTATAAATAACTAATAGATCTAAACTAAAAGTAAATAATTAAAAGTTAGCTTATTAATAAGTTGTAAGCCTAAGCTTAAAACTTATGTGATTCAAAAAGCTTGAAAGCCAAATGAACAAATCACCCTCAATAAGCTAGATCTAGAAAATTAAGCCCACAAAAAGCTTGAAATAAGATAACTTATTTCAGACTTATATATAAATATTAACTTATTTGGAAAAAGTTATAAAAAAACTAATCCCAAAATAATAAGATAGATGATAAGAAAAGATTAAGAAAGGTAGAATGAGAATAAGCTAAAACAGAATAAGCTAAAACATAAACTTTTGTTAATATGAAAGTGCTTAATGATAAGCTAGTACAAAGTTGAAAGGAAATATATTTAAAAAACAAGAAATAAAATTGACATTATTTAGATACCTAAAATCTACATACAAAATGAAGAAAAATGAGGTGTTATTTATAGTTGAAGTCAAGGTGCTTGGGTTAGATTAGTCTTTTTAGGTGATGATGTGTTTCCAGCAATAGCAGTGAAGATTCTTTTTAGATAGACCAATGAGAACATTTTACATGGATCACCAACCTTCAACTTTGATTATTTTTCATCCAATGGCCCTTAATTAAGCTTTCTTTAATCAACTCCACCATCTTTATTCTTCTAGAAACATGCACCTAATTACTCACAAAAGAAACACACATGCTATTTTCTTTCTTTTTAATATATTTGTGTTAGTTTAAAAATAAATAAAAATATATATAAATAAAACTACTAAACTAAAAATATTTAAAAATCAAAATTAATTATCTCAATACTAAACTAACTATTATAAAATAAAAAACTTTTATTTATTTAATTTTTACTAAGATTAATAAAATGTTAAAATTAGAAATAAAATAGTAGAATATGCGAAATGCAAACTAAGACGAGTTACGCGGCAAGGGCATAACCGTTAGCTTAGTTAATTAATGCTCTTAATCGGTCCATGTGGTTTGTTAGTAGATAACTTTGCAGTATGGCATAAATAGTCCTTGTTGTTTGCATTTCTTGATTTTAAGCTTAAAACTTCATTAAATCTTCATCCTTAGCCCTCCAAACTTCATTCTTTTGGCACTTTTGGTCCTTTGACTTTATCTTTGACTTTTTCTTTGATAAATGTCCGTGAAATCCCGTGCTTTCTTCATTTTTTTCCTTTTGTACCTATTTCGAAACAAAAAAGAAAACCATGCGTAATTCCGGCATTTACGTTTATAAATACACGTTTTGTTTGGTTTTTCCTTGTTTTAAGTGGTAAAAGGATAAGTGTTTTCACACGTATTAAATTCCCCTACACTTGACCATTGCAATGTCCCCATGAAATGCACGATTTTAAAGCACAACTTTGCATTTTTTCATCATAATTAACCCATTTTGGCCTTTATTACGATATAATATTACTACTACAATAAGAAGAAACTTAATAACAATGAAAAGATCAAAACTTTATTCAAGGAAACAAAAGATATAAAAATTTTCAATTAATTTATTTACTTTGAAATTGTTTGATAGAAAAAACTCGTAAAGAAATATAAGACTTAAATTAGGGCTTTTGGTGTCATGAATATTTATCACCCTCAAGTTTCATGTTCACCATACCAAGAATATAAACGAGATCATTGTAATTAAAAGTTAGTAAAGCTAACAATTACTCATGTGATTTAATTATTCACTTAGATCCCCTTATTCCTACGGTGTATCCCTTGTATTTTATTATTGTCTTGAATGATCACGAGGATGTATTTTTGACTTATTTAGATAATTTATTAAGGCCAAAAATGAAATAGGACGATTTAATCTATAGTTAGCTAAAGGACAAAATCTTTTAAAATGGCTTCTGGAAATCTCATAAAGTTCATATCTTGGCATAACTCGTTTCACGATTTGAGACCTTTCTCGGACCGATATTTGGCATGTACTTGAAACTTCAAATCTTGGGAGACGATCTTGAAATTATGGTCTTCTCTTCATTTTGGTATAAATCTACATTTGGAGTGAGAGATGCTTCAAACGTTGACCACGACTTCTTCATTTATCCTTGTCTTTATTTAGGATTTTGATATACAACGATCCGCCTCCTTTTCGGACTTGGATCTATTTATCCTCATACCTTGTTAGGGTCTTTTTGGATAGACTTCTCCATGATATTTATGGGAGTAAATTGCTTCTCGTCGTGTGTCTTGATCCTTCATATTGATTTGGATTAATGATTTTCACATCATCTTTGGATCGTTAGCAAAAAAGTGAATCCTCATGCCTTGTGAGGGCCTTTTTGGACTCGGATATCCTCATGCCTTGTTAGGGCCTTTTTGGATACGTCAATCTTCGCGTCCCGCTTCAATCAATTATGCCTTGGCTATGAACTCTAATTAATCCTGAGCAACTTTTAAACGATATTGGGCTAGAAGCTAAGTAATTTTTCAAATCATACGAACTTATTTATTGCAATTATTTATTGACAAGTGTTGGGAGAAAAAGCTTATAGTTAACTCACATAAGTTCATGAAAGCATACAAAACTTATAATTGACTCTATCATTTCTCGTTCTCCATAATTTAAAATCTCAAGGAATGAGACTCGTTGATGCTTAGCCTAATAAACCAATTAAGGTCCATATGGTTAAGGATACTAGCTAGAGTAAACTTATATAAGTAAACTCAGGTTGAGTCAAAATTTTCACGGCGGGCCTAATATGTCAAAGACGTCTAAACCTGTTAAAACCATTTTATTTATTTATTTCTTTCTAGTTGACTTTATTAATGGAATATATACATATGATGGTCATGTCCAAAGGAAAGTAGGTAAAAGAAAATAATAGAAAAATACTAATAGGCCAAAATATATCAAAAATTTTGAAAAACGTCGAAAAATATTAATTTTCCGGTTAAAATGAGGACAAATTCATGGAAAAGCCCACTTAACTTCGATAGAAGTCTCCCATACACTTAATATAAACATTGTCCTCAATGTTTAATCATGTGGAAGTAGACTCCCCTACACTTAGGACATTGTGCACGTTGTTTAAAATCAAGTTAAGGAAGAGACAACTAAAGTGATTACATTTATTCAACTTATTTATATACAAGTATGAATCACAATAGTTTTGGATAGAACCGGTATCACAGGTACACGGGATCACGGGTCGCGTCAAAAGCGCCAAAAGTGGATCATTAAAGCACATATCCCTACACAACATCACAAAACACAACCTACTTGGCTCCCCCTACAGTTATTGGTTGAAAAAGGTGAAAAGGTGGAAAAAGGGTAAAATATAACCTAGTTATACGATGCTTGATTTATTTATTACGAGTCTCTAGCTCGATTCGATTCCCCAAAAATCGACGTTAAAGTGGGAAAATCATGGAAAATCGAGATTTCCAAGGGAGGAAAATCTCTCCATGATAAAGGATGAATCACACTCACATAAAGAATACCTCAAGAAAGTCCAACGGGGTGAAAGATATAATTTCCATCTCGAAAGGAAATACACCCCAAGGTAGTAAAAGCACACAAGTATAAAACAAGAGGGGTATCCTTAGTCAAAAATCTCTTACAAGGAATGGTATGGTGATATGGTAATGATATCACTAAAACCTATATTCCTGGATCAAACACATTTTCTTTAAGGGGAAAATAGCAAGATATTTTCCTTGAAGATCAAAATGTCATTGAAATCCAAAGTAGGAGAGTCGTCCTCTTCCAAACTCGATGTGAAAACATAAATCATCGGAGTCATAGGAAAACACATCCTTGTGAGGGAAATAGGAATTTAGAAATATATCTAAATCCTCCTCAAATGGAATATCCTCTAAATTAGGGTGAATCTCTAAAGGTGGAGGATCCTCTTCTCAAGTCCTAACTCCTAATATAGGAGTATAAGAGTCAAAGGGAGACTCAAGAATAGGGGGATCACTCAAAGAGATAATAGGATCATTAGGCTCACTAGGTGTCTCGTCAAATTCCAAGAAATGAGATCACTTAAAGAAGTGTCGCCATCATAGTCATCGTAGATTGGGGTATCAAAGATTGGAGGCTCTAAAGTTGTCTCCCTAAGATCTAAAGGAAAATGAGCACTTGAAGAAGTGTCATCACTATCGGTATCGTAAATGGGTATGTCAAAGATGGGTGAAGGCTCAAAAGGTGGTTCCTCTAAATCCAAATTAGTGTGATCACTTAAAGAAGTGTCATCACTATAGGTTTCATAGAGTGGGGTATCCTCAAAATCCGAAGTGGAATGATCACTTAAAGAAAAGGCATCACTAAAATGATTATTAACTTCTTCATTGTCTTGAAAAAGTGGATTATCATTTGAATTTTCAAGAAGAGGATTTGAATATGTCACAAAATCATTAAGGTCAAACTTTTTAGTTTCAAAAGGATTGATAAAACTTCCTTCATTATCAAAATTAAGCACATCAATCATATTGACTGATTCATTTCCATTTGATTTAGTTGTGATTTTCCCCGTTTTAAACACTTATTGATCATCCCCAACCCTAAGAATTAATTCCCCTTCTGCTACATCAACTAATGCTTTTCCGGTTCTTGAGAATGGTCTACCAAGTATTAACAGAATACGAGGATCCATCTCATAGTCGACTACGACAAAGTCTGCGGGAAAAGTGAAGGTACCAACTCGAACAAAAACGTCCTCGGAAATACCAACGGGATATGCGAGAGTTCTATTAGCTAACTCGAGAGTCATGCCAGTCGGTACAATGTCGAGTAATGATAATTGTTTCCATATGGATAATGGCATAAGATTGATGCTAGCACCGAGATCCGCTAAAGCCATATAACCATCAATTTGGGGAAACGAGCAAGGTAACAAGAATTGACCGGGATCTCCTAGCTTTTTGGGAAGCTCTTTGAGGAGAATCGCTGAACAATTCTCATTTAAATGAGTGTTAACGAGCTCTACCATTTTTTCTTTCTTATTTAGCAAATCTTTGAACATATTAACAAAATTTGGCATTTGAGCAAGAGCTTCAACAAGGCTAATGTTAAAATTCACTTGTTTAATCATTTTCAAAAAGTTGGAAATGTGAACGTCATCCTTGGTAAGCAACTTAGTCTTGTCCAACTTAGAGGGATAAGGGATATTGGGCTTAGGAGTTGAAGGTTGAGAAGGAGAAGGACTCGCTTCTTGAACAACCTTAGGGTTAGGCTCATTAGGCAATGGAGAACTAGTACTAGGAGTGGTAGTGGGAGGAATCACCGAAGGGGGAGTAGGATTACTCATTGTTACCTCCGGCATTGTCTCTCCCTTATGGGCGAAGAGATGGAAGGTCCCTCTAAAGTGGCTCCACTTAGAGTATTAATAGCACTCACATTAGCTCTAAGGTTGGTTTCGGTGTTAGAAGGGAGAGCACCTTGGGGTTGAAGGGTTTGCAGCATTTGTATGAATTTCCTATCTGTGGACTCTTGCATTCCTTTAAGCTTACGGTCTTGCTCATTAAGTTTTTAAAGAACCAAGTCCATTTGAGGATTAGGAATATTAAACCCTTGATTGTTAAACCCTTGATTTTGAAAACCTTGATTTTGAAAACCTTGATTTTGAAATTGATTAGCATTTTGAAAGCCTTGATTATTAAAACCTTGGTTTTGCCCTTGAAAATTCCCTTGATTAAAATCCCTCACATTTTAATTCTCTTGAAAATTAACCCTTTTTCCTTGGTTCATTGGTGGGTATTGGGGATTAGTTAACAATTGTGGAGGTGGTCTAACATGAGGTTGAAAACCAAGGGAAACCAAATAGTTAGTAGATTTATAAGACAAATTATTAGCATCCAAATTAGGTTTAAAATGAACCCTCTCATTAGTGTTGTAAGCATACACTTGTTGTTAAGATAGATCATAAACCTTATCACAATTTAAGTACGGTGTAACACCCCATTTTGATAATGGAATGTCACGTATAATTATGGCGTGTCATCAAAGCATACAAGGATAAATGTATAAAACATTACATGACCATAGGGATAACCGGAATCAAACATCGGTTCCCAAACATAAGCCCAAAACATAATAAAGAAAAAGGAATGAAAGAAAGACTACACAAGCATAAATATATGAAGGCAAAAGGAAAAGAAGTCTCTAGCAGCTTCCATCCTATGCACGTCCTCCAAATTCTCGAATCTTTCCTAGGGTACCTGCCGTTTTGGGACATGGAAAGGAAAGTAACGGCTGAGCAAAACGCTCAGTGCACGGATATAGACATAGTATAAATGACTACAACATAATAAAGACTTAATAGCAGCGGAAATGTGTAAGTCCTGCAAAACCTGGAACATGTTCATAAAACTGGTTTTATAATTTGAAAAGCCTTATGTTTATCTTATGAAAACTGTTTAACATATTTTACCATTAGCCAATATAGGTCATGAAAATCCACCGTGCATGAATACTTGGAGGGGTGACCTCATCATGCAAATTAGAGGGGCTGCCTCTAATTTAATATACTGGTTTTTGGGTAGGAGGGATCAGCTCCTTGTGAAGGATGCAAGGCACACACCACATTTACCATGAAATCCTGAATAATAACGTGTAACTAGGATGCACCCATACGCCCCACATGATAAATATAAATAAATGGCCAAAAGCTGAAGGGACACCACGAGCAATCACTCCGCCGTGGTGAAGTCATAACATCAGTGCCTCTAATGTTATGGTTATGGTACCTCCATAACTAGGTGAAACTGGTCATGCATGTATATGGCTATAGGTAATCTTAATTAAACATAAGCAATCAAACTCATACTTATACTATGGGAAAACAGTTGGCTGCATACGGGGAATCCTAATAAGGAAAGAATGTCCATACTGAAAGGACGGGAATCCGTACCTTATGTCCAGTGAACGAAGAAGACGAATGAAAGAGAGTCCTACTCCGGTATCACTAATGCTACATAAATACACACGTGTATAAGTATCTGATTACTGAATACATAACTGGTTCTATATTATGTCTTAGCTTATTTAATACGTTCATGTCATGTTTTACTGTTTTGAGCTTAATACTGTGTTTATCATATATTCTATCTATTCTGATTAAGTATTTCTTGTATTTCATGTATTATTATTCTTGTTGTGTAATAATAAGTAACTTCCTAAAAATAACAGGTTTCCTAAAATAGAAAGTTTCCAAAAATAGAAAGTTACCAAAAATAGAATTACTGCTTAAAATAGATAAGTTTCTAAAAATAGAAAGTTTCCATAAATAGATTATAAGCTGGTTAATTAAGCTAATAATATAAGCTAAGTGTTTTCAGATTAATATTCTAAGTCATGAGATTATAAAGTATAGTTTATTATTTATTACATGTAATTTAAATAAACTATAGGTTAAAAGTATTTAATTAAATGAAATGTGATTTAATTAAATAAAGATATAAATACTTAGGTTAAAACATATATAACCTAAGTCATGTGAATTAATTAATTATAAGTCATGGTTTTCATAATTAATTAATTACTTAGTCTAATTTAAATAAGTAATTACTTAGTTTAAAATCATGTATTATTAATTAACAATAATAAACCTAAGTCCATGTCTTTAATTAAATTAATTACCTAGCATGTTAAATCAATTTAATTAATCTTGTAATAATACGTCATTATTTATTAATTGAATTACCTTGTAAAATTAATAAGCATAAAAAGTTAATTAACCTTTAACATGATAACCCGTAACCACGTATTATTTTATTAAAAGCATCGAAAACCGAGCCCGTGTCTTATTAATTTAAACGTAAAACTCGTATTATGTTTACCTATAAAACGAACCAAACAGCCCCTTAACTTATTCATAATCCTGTTTGCCAAACGCACCCTTAAATCTGTTTATAAACAGGTTGCCAAACGCACCCTTAAAACTGCCCAAAATCCCACCGACAGTGGTGGTGATACCCCCATCAGTGGTTCGTTTCCCCTGCTGGTTATAATTGTCCCACCGAGACCACTAGGGTCTCGGTTCCCACTGCTTTCACAAACACCCCTACAGGTTCCCACCGTTAGCACAACCAAGCCCAAAACCCTAATTAGGGTTGCGGCTGGTGTATTTAACCCATCACCGAGACTCATGTGAGTCTCGGTTTGTGTGCTTTTCGAACCCAACAACAAGCAAACGAACCCCCCATCAATATTACTGTCCGAACATGTTTAAAGACCCATGAATTCGGATTAAAAGAAAAGGAATAGAACGAATTAGGGTTTCTTTTTACTTACCAATCGTTTAGGGTTTAGAATAACACACGTATCCCTTGTTCTTCTAGGGTAAAACCTCGATCCATTCTTCTTGTTCCATTGGTGTGGGTCGTGGCAGAGGAGAAGAGAACATAAAAATAAGAGCGGCTGCTTTGTAATTAGGGTTTTCTGTTTTGTCTTTTGTGTCGGCGGAAGGGAAGAAACAAAAACAACCCCCCGTTTTTAATATGTAGGGTCGGTTTGCAATTCCATTGGGCCACGGCCCACTTGCCTTCCCTCCCTTTCTTGTCCAAAAGCCCGAACCCACTTAATTCCTTTATTTTAATTAATACGTGACTCGTTAAAACGTTACACGTGATCATGTATTTAATATGTCATATTTTTCATAGTTATCGTTATACGTGTTTAAACGTAAATATTATTTACGTGATTACTTGTCGCGTTAATGAAACATACGTACTAATATTAAACGTGTTAAATGTTCGTGTTTACGTGTTACGTAGTTTACGTGATTTATTTAGTTATCGATCGTGACATAATATATTTATTCGTGTTCATAATAAATATATATATATATATACGTAATTAATATTAGTTCGTGTTTTAATTACCTTCGTGATTAATTATTGTTAAATACTTATCATGTGTTCGTACGTAATCGATACTTATCGTGTTCATACACGTATGTAATACTTAAAATGCTAGCACGTGAATGTGATCATACTATAAAAGGAAAGTTTTAATCTAAGACGTACGATCTAATGGGTACTATTCATGGTAAAAGAATGCGGGTTTTACAATTCTTCCCCCCTAAAAAGAATAATTCGTCCCCGAATTATAGATAACGTACTGAAAGAGGAACATACCCGAATCTAACTAAGAGGGTATGTAAGATAAATGAACGTGCAGGTGAGCTGGCAGAAGGAACGCGGAACGTGACATGTCTTGAAAGGACATGGAACGTGACGCGACTGAAAGGACATATCTAATTGATGAGAGAAAAACGGATAAAAGTCCTGATGAACTTGTCCGTTTCCAAGTGGCCTTCTCTTGGAACGGTTCCTTTATAAGATCTTGACACGAATAATAAGTCTTGGTCCTCCTGACCTTGACTTGGAATCCGAAGAAATTCTTGGTTATCCACGGAAGGTAGATCCCCTAAATTCGATCGAGGAAAATAAGAGTTAACGTGCAAGGGTAACTGAAACGTTACGATGAAAGATAATTTGACTTAACTGTTAACTAGAAACGATGCGCGAGATATAAAGAAACGTAGTACGTGAAAAATTTTGAACGTGATACGTGAAAAATTTTGAACGTGCTACGTGGAGATATGGCGAGTGTAGTATGAGTACACATATCATGATCCATGGTACGTGTAACGTATCTTGATCAAGATATGAGGAACGTGGAATAAACATGATATGTGAAACATATCGTGAACATAGAATATGATGGCGGTATCGCCAAACGCTACAAGGTGAGACGTGGAATATGACGTGAGACGTCTATCTGATGATGGAGAGTCATACTAAACTTGGGTCTGGTCTCTCAAGTTCTTGTAAAACTTCCCAGAACGAAGTGAACGTAAAATCGTAAGTCAAGATACCGTCATGAATGTGAATGGTGTCATGAACGCGAGCGCGAAAACAAGTCGTGAAATTAGAACAAGGACGTGGACGTAAATAAGGAGCATAATTATGAATATTTGTCTGACCTGATAACTGAGGAATTGCCAAGTGATCGGATGAACCTTGGCTGGAACATGTCCGATCAATCTGTTGGTTCTGAAATCCTTGCGGATGTAAGATTCTGCAGACTTGATCAAACTGTTTTCAATAACCCAGATAGCATCATGCTTCTTCTGAGTTTGCGTTAATCTGGTAACCAAAATCCATGGAGATCTTGTCCCATTTTAATTCACAATTTCAGATGATGAAAACATCCCAGTCTGTTGGTGTCCTATCTTAGCCTGTTTGTATGACAGGTATAAAGATATGAACGTAACTGTATCTTGCTTCATCGAACTTGATACATAGGAGTTTGCGAAACCCTGAGTCTCTAAATCTAGACTTCTCTCAGAGTAGGATTTCCTATAACACCTAATGTAGTGTAGGGTTCTCTCCTTTACGCATAAGCTGAGTCATGGTAAGATTAACCATAAAACCCATGTGATTCAGTGTGTTACTGTAATCAAACAGAATTGATATTGGAAAAATTTCCAGGGTAGAATTTCTCTTGTCATAGAGTTAGGCTTAGAGGAAAATCAGGTTATCCTCAATGAAAACGCTGATGAATTTGTTTAGGAGTTCATGGAAACTCAATTTATTAAGTCCATAATGCTGTTGGAGCATTGATGAGACTAAATTAAAATCATAAATCTAGCATGACCGAGTCGTGCACGAATAGCAGTCACGGACATTATCTGCTTTTTCACTCGTCACTGTTGGCAGCATGATCATGAGTTAGATCTTGGGAAAGTGATTAACACTATACGGTTGATTGGACATGTCGTCAATACGTGGAGGAGAATAACGGTCATGAATGGTGATTTGTTTAAGTCGACGGTAGTCGACACATAATCTCATGGTACCATCCTTCTCCTTGTAGGTTCTTCTGGAATGTATAGGAATACTTTGGAATAATCAACTGGCTATGCGTAAAAGGACTTAAGTAGTCGTGTCTTACTGACAGCTAGAAAATTTAGCGACCATGGCTAACAACGCACATGCTTGTAAGCATAAATAATTTTACAGATTTTCCTGATGGAAAATCAAGCTGAATGTATTCAGGAGCCTGAACATTACTATACATTAATATGAATCATAGCATGGTGTGATGTTCATAGTCCATAATTAGGATAGAATTCATCTCGTGTCTGTCCGAGGAAATGCGTTAGCAGCTTGGATCTCATCATTAAGCTAAAGGAAAACCTTCGTATACGTGGGAATACGAAAGGCGTCCTTCATGGTCATGAATATATGAAATATGGTGAAAGAAATGAAAGTGACATCGGCAACGTGACAGTTCTCACTGATGCGCCGATAATGGTACTGAAACTCTTGTGGCCTGATTAATACATGGCACAACAAAATGGATATACCCTTGGAGGGTACCCTGAATTTCTTAGAAATGTCCCATAGTTGGACATGGTCATGTGTCTTGACTCGTATCTTGGAACTATAAGCATGACATATGTCTTGACTGGTGTCTTGACATGTGTCTTCAGGAAGTATTCGTGAGACATTTGTCTTGACTGATGTCTTGACATGTGTCTCGAGACGTAAAATAATAGAACTACAATATTAGGTTATTATGCCAGACTTGGCGGATCGGTCGGACTACTGATCCTTTGTATGTCTGATCACGTCCGCGGCCGGAGCCTCGGTTGTGATTTCTAGTATAGTTTCTGTCATAGTAGTGGTTACTATCGTCCTGTCTGTCAGTTCCATGACGGTCATTCTCATGACCGTGATTCATGTAACTATTCAGCTGAGTGGTCGGCTGGTACCGGTTTGCACTCATATGACTGAAATGACAGCCAAATGACGTGTGACATGTAACTAAGAATTAGGGACAATGATTGATGGAAATCGTCTGATGGTGAAGCATCTTCTCGTCCAATTTCTTTGCTCTGACGCCTTTGTCTTCGTCTTGTAGGATCTCCAGGTTGTGAACAGCATCCGCATCTCGTAGCGCCTTCGAACGTCAGCAGCATCAACCTTTAGTAACATCTCCAAGTTATGAGCGGCATCAGCAATTTGAAAAGTATCAGCAAGTGGAAGTATGCACATGGTATAAGGTACATAGAGTACACATGGAATGTACATGAAATGATCGGTATGGGGTCGATCATTTATCATGATTTAAAGAAAGTATACCGGTTAAACGGTTAGGAAAACCATCATGATAACCTGGCAATGCCAGTATATACCTCATTCTGGTTGAAAAGAGAAACGCTAAAGTGTGGTTACACAAAATTCAACGATGATTTGCCTGACAGCATGATCAATGAAAACCAACCATGACTATCATGAAAGCAGATTTCAATGAAGTCCAACAATGTCTTACGTGAAAGCATAAATAACAAAAGAGGCGTAAAACATAATCAACATGAAGACGGAATTATCATGAAGAAACATGAAACCATCTATCATGAAGAAGTGTATAACATAATCAGCATGAAACTGAAGTTAACCATGACAGTATGAAAACATACTTGACACAAAAAAACATAATAACTTATGAGGGGACATGAAAAAAAATTTATGCCAATTTAAATCATGAGAGAAAAAAAAAATTATGCATGAAAAACAGTGCATGAATGCGTAATGTAGTTATAAAAACCTTTTATATGTGCGAGGGGACGCCTATGGGTCGGTCCCAAAACAAAAGACATAGCGAGGGGACGCCTATGGGTCGGTCCCAAAGTTAAAAGTTTTGATAAAAGCACATGCGACTAAATAGGGCCAGTCTTGTACCAACCATTACTTAGTCATAATCCCTGCAACAATGATACATGAAACATAAATAACTGAAACTCATATCTTAAAACTTATCAGAAAAAATTTTATGTGACTAATTATGAACTACTGGGTTCAGTCCACATAGCCACAGTTCACGAACAATATTATGTATGAAACAATGACACATAACTAAATATGAATGACGGTTGTCCATCCATATTAGTAAAACAATATCGATGAAAACATCAAGGTTAAAACATCAAGGTTAAAACCTCAAGGTGCTGAAAACATCATGGTTAAAACAACAATGCGCTGAAAACGTCAATACGTAGAATAACAAACGTTGGCTTAGGAAGCTCCTGGTGACTACCCACTAGTCACAGGTCGAGTTTTAGAGCCTACAGGTCGAAGCCTTAGCTCTGATACCATAATTGTAACACCCCATTTTGATAATGGAATGTCACGTATAATTATGGCGTGTCATCAAAGCATACAAGGATAAATGTATAAAACATTACATGACCATAGGGATAACCGAAATCAAACATCGGTTCCCAAACATAAGCCCAAAACATAATAAAGCAAAAGGAATGAAAGAAAGACTACACAAGCATAAATATATGAAGGCAAAAGGAAAAGAAGTCTCTAGCAGCTTCCATCCTATGCACGTCCTCCAAATGCTCGAATCTTTCCTAGGGTACCTGCCGTTTTGGGACATGGAAAGGAAAGTAACGGCTGAGCAAAACGCTCAGTGCACGGATATAGACATAGTATAAATGACTACAACATAATAAAGACTTAATAGCATCGGAAATGTATAAGTCATGTAAAACCTGGAACATGTTCATAAAACTGGTTTTATAATTTGAATAGCCTTATGTTTATCTTATGAAAACTGTTTAACATATTTTACCATTAGCCAGTATAGGTCATGAAAATCCACCGTGCATGAATACTTGGAGGGGTGACCTCATCATGCAAATTAGAGGGGCTGCCTCTAATTTAATATACTGGTTTTTAGGTAGGAGGGATCAACTCCTTGTGAAGGATGCAAGGCACACACCACATTCACCATGAAATCCTGAATAAAAACTTGTAACTAGGATGCACCCATACGCCCCACATGATAATTATAAATAAATGGCCAAAAGCTGAAGGGACGCCACGAGCAATCACTCCGCCGTGGTGAAGTCATAACATTAGTGCCTCTAATGTTATGGTTATGGTACCTCCATAACTAGGTGAAACTGGTCATGCATGTATATGGCTATAGGTAATCTTAATTAAACATAAGCAATCAAACTCATACTTATACTACAGGAAAACAGTTGGCTGCATACAGGGAATCCTAATAAGGAAAGAATGTCCATACTGAAAGGACGGGAATCCGTACCTTATGTCCAGTGAACGAAGAAGACGAATGAAAGAGAGTCCTACTCCGGTATCACTAATGCTACATAAATACATACGTGTATAAGTATCTGATTACTGAATACATAACTTGTTCTATATTATGTCTTAGCTTATTTAATACGTTCATGTCATGTTTTACTGTTTTGAGCTTTATACTGTGTTTATCATATATTCTATCTATTCTGATTATGTATTTCTTGTATTTCATGTATTATTATACTTGTTGTGTAATAATAAGTAACTTCCTAAAAATAGCAGGTTTCCTAAAATAGAAAGTTTCCAAAAATAGAAAGTTACCAAAAATAGAATTACTGCTTAAAATAAATAAGTTTCTAAAAATAGAAAGTTTCCATAAATAGATTATAAGCTGGTTAATTAAGCTAATAATATAAACTAAGTGTTTTCAGATTAATATTCTAAGTCATGAGATTATAAAGTATAGTTTATTAATTATTACATGTAATTTAAATAAACTATAGGTTAAAAGTATTTAATTAAATGAAATGTGATTTAATTAAATAAAGATATAAATACTTAGGTTAAAACATATATAACCTAAGTCATGTGAATTAATTAATTATAAGTCATGGTTTTAATAATTAATTAATTACTTAGTCTAATTTAAATAAGTAATTACTTAGGTTAAAATCATGTATTATTAATTAACAATAATAAACCTAATTCCATGTTTTTAATTAAATTAATTACCTAGAATGTTAAATCAATTTAATTAATCTTGTAATAATACGTCATTATTTATTAATTGAATTACCTTGTAAAATTAATAAGCATAAAAAAGTTAATTAACCTTTAACATGATAACCCGTAACCACGTATTATTTTATTAAAAGCATTGAAAACCGAGCCCGTGTCTTATTAATTTAAACGTAAAACTCGTATTATGTTTACCTATAACACGAACCAAACAGCCCCTTAACTTATTCATAATCCTGTTTGCCAAACGCACCCTTAAATCTGCCCAAAATCCCACCGACAGTGGTGGTGATACCCCCGTCAATGGTTCGTTTCCCGTGCTGGTTATAATTGTCCCACCGAGACCACTAGGGTCTCGGTTCCCACTGCTTTCACAAACACCCCTACGGGTTCCCACCGTTAGCACAACCAAGCCCAAAACCCTAATTAGGGTTGCGGCTGGTGTATTTAACCCATCACCGAGACTCATGTGTGTCTCGGTTTGTGTGCTTTTCGAACCCAACGACAAGCAAATGAACCCCCTATCAATATTATTGTCCGAACATGTTTAAAGACCCATGAACTCGGATTAAAAGAAAAGGAATAGAACGAATTAGGGTTTCTTTTTACTTACCAATCGTTTAGGGTTTAGAATAACACACGTATCCCTTGTTCTTCTAGGGTAAAACCTCGATCCATTCTTCTTGTTCCATTGGTGTGGGTCACGGCAGAGGAGAAGAGAACACAAAAATAAGAGCGGCTGCTTTGTAATTAGGGTTTTCTGTTTTGTCTTTTGTGTCGGCAGAAGGGAAGAAACAAAAACACCCCCCCCCCCCCCCCCCCGTTTTTAATATGTAGGGTCGGTTTGCAATTCCATTGGGCCACGGCCCACTTGCCTTCCCTCCCTTTCTTGTCCAAAAGCCCGAACCCACTTAATTCCTTTATTTTAATTAATACGCGACTCGTTAAAACGTTACACGTGATCATGTATTTAATATGTCGTATTTTTCATAGTTATCGTTATACGTGTTTAAACGTAAATATTATTTACGTGATTACTTGTCGCGTTAATGAAATATACGTACTAATATTAAGCGTGTTAAATGTTCGTGTTTACGTGTTACGTAGTTTACGTGATTTATTTAGTTATCGATCGTGACATAATATATTTATTCGTGTTCATAATAAATATATATATATACGTAATTAATATTAGTTCGTGTTTTAATTACGTTCGTGATTAATTATTGTTAAATACTTATCATGTGTTCGTACGTAATCGATACTTATCGTGTTCATACACGTATGTAATACTTAAAATGCTAGCACGTGAATGTGATCATACTATAAAAGGAAAGTTTTAATCTAGGACGTACGATCTAATGGGTACTATTCATGGTAAAAGCATGCGGGTTTTACAGAGGTGGTCCACCACAAGTCTCACAAGACTTACTCATGGCATGTACGTGCCTAGTGAGAGGGGTATCGACTTTTAAAGCAAGTTTTGTCACAGTTGAAGTAAGCTCTTTAATTTGATTATTAACCTCACTATCACTAGCACTAGCCATAGTAGCCCTTACACTCTTAGTTTGAACTTTGGCCTTGTTTTCAGTTATATTCCAAGCATCGTTCATTGATTTTACAAGAATATTACCCCCCGAAGCACTATTTAGTGAGTCTTAGTCATTCAAAGTTAATTCATTGTAAAAAGTATTAATTTGATGAACTTCAGTAAAACCATGTTGAGGACACTTTTTTCAAAAGCTCCTTAAATCTATCCCAAGACTCACTAAATGTTTCCCCATATTTTTGTTCAAAGGTGATAATGTCATTCCTTAAAGCAGTGGTCCGAGATGGGGGAAAGAAGTAGTTAATGAACTTGGTCTCTAAATCCGCCCATGTAAGAATACTTTGGGGTGGTTCCTTATCAAGCCAAATCCGGGCTTGTCCCTCGAGGGGAAAAGGAAAGAGTAACAAACTAATTCCTCTTGTGTCATCCCATTGTATTTCACCGTATTGGTCAAATGTATGAATCTCTTAATATGATCATGAGGGTCATCTTGGGAACGGTCCAGAAATGGTGTAGCGGAAACCATTTTAATAAAACCCGTTTTAATTTCAAAATTATTCGCTCCAATCTCGGGCACCACAATCGCATCATCATTGCCCTCCACGTGGTATTGCAAGATCTCAATCATCGGTCTATTATCCGTTGCTATCGTATTGTCGAAAGCTCGATACTCGGGATCGGATTGAGAGACGGTCTTTTTGTTGTTTTTCTTCTTCTTAGAAGAATTAGAAGTATTAGTTACACCACTCGGTATGTGTGCACGCACGCGAGTGCGCATACAACTAAACACGAGGAATGAGGTAGGAGACCTCGGTCGACTTTGAAAGGGAAGGGATTATCCCTCTCGAGGTTCGATATGAAAAAGCTACAAAAAAATATATACGTAATACTACTTTGGTGGCAAAACCCTCGATGAGCTTTCCTTCTCAAAATACTCACAAGTGAACAGGGAGAATGAGGTGGCACGAAGCACTTAAGTACCTAGCTTCCCTTAGACGGCATTTTATAGCACGTCGCCTTTGTATTCACCTTATAGATTGTATTTTTTGAATTCTTGCTTAACGAAAGTATTTATCTATTTTTGCCTTTTATTTTGTTTGATCGATAGACTTATATGGAATCGGAACGCCTCTAAATACGGGGTATTGCAAGCAATACTTATGGAATATTGTGTATTGAGGTTCTTATACGTAATATCTATAGTAAAAAGAAAATCTTTTTGTATTTTTATATGTTTAAAATAAAATATATTCACAATAAAAGACGAAAGAAATCGAAATAAGAAAAATAATAATACGTAATATTTTTGGTGTAATACTTTAGGAAAAGTATTACTTTTTTTATTTTTTAATTTTTTTGTTGCAATTCTTAGGAAAGAATATGCTTTTGATGATTTTTATATTTTATTGTATTTTTTAAGTTTTTGATTTTTTTTATATTTTTGATTTTTTAACAAGAAAAATAACGTTCAAAAGTGAACGGGTCCCAAAATCCAAATATTCTCACGAAAAATTGTCAATCGTAACGAGATCAATGCGACAGGGGTGCCAATTTAATAATCGTTTTTAGTATAATCGTTTTTCCTCGAATCGACTTGAATTGATCAACAAATTTATCACAAGAGACTTATCGTTTTTGGTTAATAGTATTTGTTTGGTATCTATTTTTAATTAAACTAAAAATGGGGAATATAATATTTTAGGCTAGAGAATATTTAGAAATAAAAGCGCAAATAATTCACATAAAATTACTCTAAAATGCAATACAATTATACTACAATTTAAAATCTAGATTAAACAAATTAAATCTAAGATGCAACAAAACGATATTATAATTAAAAATATTAATTACTCTAAACGCAAAATTAATCTAAATGCAAGAACATAATAACAAGTAAAAATGACAAAAAAAAATAAATCACAAAGATAAACTTAAGAATAAAGCGTAAAGCTTTAACCTTTATACCTTATTAACCTTTTTAGATGATAAAGCTTGAAGCTTTATATACTAATAAGCTTAATAATCACAAAAAAGTATAAACTTTATATTAATAATAAGCTTATCTAAATGAAAACTAATTTTTACAAATTTTAAATCTATTTTTAAAACAATAATAATTTTTAAAACTAATTAAAACGATTTTTATAAAAGAGATATTATTTAAAAACAATTTAAACTATATTAATCTAATTAATTAAACTAAAACGATTAAGCTAGGTATTTAAAAAGGAAAGAAATTTAGTACCCGTAGTCCGAAGAAAACGCTCTAAACACAATCAACACAATCAACAAAATATGGCCCATAAAGTACACGGCCAACCAAATCAACAAAATACGGCCCGTAAAGTACACGACCAACTAAATCAAACTTAATCAAAAGCGTAACCCGGCCCATAAAGTACACGGCCTCTCAAATCAAACTCGAACCAAATCTATACAAACCATAAGCTCTTTACCAAACGTGATGAATCGATTTGCCAAGATCAAAATAACACAAGAGGTTAGGATAATAAGCTACAATTAATATTGTAAAAGAGATTCAAACAAAAGTAATAGATCTAGATTATTTTTTATATTTTATAAAAATATTAATTTAGAACTAAAAATTAATAGATCTACACTATTTTATCAAATACCTAAGAAATCTAAACTAATTTTTATGTTTTTATGAAAATACTTTAATTTTTAAACTTAAAACTCATAGATATAAAATATTTTGTATAAAAAACTAATAGATCTAAATTATTTTGTATAAATAACTAATAGATCTAAACTAAAAGTAAATAATTAAAAAGCTAGCTTATTAATAAGTTGTAAGCCTAAGCTTAAAACTTATGTGATTCAAAAAGCTTGAAAAATAAATGAACAAATCACCCTCAATAAGCTAGATCTAGAAAAATAAGCCCACAATAAGCTTGAAATAAGATAAACTTATTTCAAACTTATATATAACTCTTAACTTATTTGGAAAAACTTATAAAAAACTAATCCCAAAATAATAAGCTAGATTATAAGAAAAGATTAAGAAAGGTAAAATGGGAATAAGCTAAAAGAGAATAAGCTAAAACATAAAATTTTATTAATATGAAAGTGCTTATTGATAAGCTAGTACAAAGTTGAACAGAAATATATTTAAAAAACAAGAAATAAAATTGACATTATTTAGCTATGAAATTGAGTATTTTGAACTTCATTTTTTCTCGATTCTTGACAAATTGAAAGTCCTAAAAATCTCAAGCCTTTAATTGTTCTTGGTTGTCAAGGTTATTTGGAAGTCTATGTCTAATTCAATCAACACGTTAAAAAAAGGAAAATATTAGGCTATGTATCCGTAAAACACTTTGCAAATACTAAGTACTATTCACAAAGTTCAAAATTTAAATGCATAAAAGTAAAAGTGCTTAAAATGTAGGCTAAATGAAAGTACAAGGGCTAAAATATAGTATTCAGAAACTAAAAGGACCAAAAGTGTAAATTTTAACAAACTAGTAACAACTTTTAACCAACTAACAAACTTGTTAACTGAATTTGACAAAAACTGAAAATACAAGGACTGTTAAATTGCAAACCCTAAAATCTTGAAAGATTAGCATTGAATGCACACAATTACAAACCAGAAGGACCTAAGTGCAATTAATTGTGAATTAACAACAAAAACGGGCTAACAACTTCTAATAAGCTTGTATGAGCTTATTACTGGACCAAATAAGCTCTGGTTTGTTTCAAAGTGCTTAAAATGGAATTTTAACTAGACTTGTCTAAGAAATCTGCTTAAAATCTTGTAAAACAATAGATAACTTATTCTAATAAGCCAAGAATAAGCAAACATGAAATTGAGACTTCCAAAACTTGATTTTTAGGAACAATCTGATTAATAAGCTGACAAGGAGTATGGAATGTCTTTCCAAATCGAAAATGATTCACTGGTTAAGCTAGAAACTGAAATTAAGCTCAAATGAGCTTATTTGACCAAGCGTTGACCAACTTTTTGAAAAAGCTGGAAATTTCCAGATTTACTCAAGACATATTGGCAACAAGATTTGTGAAGAAAAATTGGCAAATTTGTGAAGTGAAAATGGAGATACGAGAAATCAGTTTAGGCTAGATTACAGAAACTTGCATTTGCTATTGTGCTTATTAAAACGTTGATTTCTTGCTGAAAACTTGAAACAGTAGAATTTCCTTTAACACACTAAAACTTTGGATGTGGGACAACAAGTAGAAACAATTTTCAAACAATTTGATCCACTAACAAAGAAATGCTAGGTGATTGAATTAGGCTAGTTTACTGATGAAAACACTTACATTACTTGACCCATACTTTTTTTTTAACCAATTGCCTTTTTGACTGACTATTTGACCTCAAAACTGAACTAAAATATTTACTCAATGTTACCAAAGGTAAATGAACAAAATACAACTGATTTAACAGACTCCAACAACCAAAATTCATCAATTCCAAACACTACTTCAAAAAGCTGTCAAAGAATTTTACAAATGAAATCTGAACTCAAGTGTAAGTCAAGTTATGTCTTATATCAAGATTTGTTTATTATGTGAAATGAGATGTAATAGGACTGAAAATAAGCTTGCAAACACACTTACTCACAAAATGATATTAATGACTGAATATTGATGAAAATCAAAACTGAAAACTAGTAGACTAAGATTAAAGCTGCAATAACACTCAAATACTATCAAGCTATCACAATTACACTAGAATCAATCTAAACACGTGACCAGTTCAACAATTATCAGCTATCTAGGAATTTAGCATGCAAAACATTTTAGGGGAACCAAAAACAGAATTTTTACACCTTTTAGTTTGAAGTCTCCTCTGATGAAGTAGAGGAGCGCTAAGCTCTCTAACTAACACTTCCTTCAACCCAATCCTACTAAAATCAACAACCAATTCACCTCTAAAAGCTATATCTGAACTAATCAACTCATTCTACTTCAAATCTGTTACTCAGGTATGGATATGAACTGAACTTGCTGAATCAAACTGAATAAGCTCCAAAATAACTCAAACACACTTCATTGATCAGTTATGATCAATGAAATCACAATGCATCAATAGGAATGAAGAATTGAGTAAAAGTAGATGAAGGTAAGAACTGAATTTTGTGTTTTATTGATTAAGGAGGGAAAGTTTGTTACAAGATCTAACTGGCTTACTAACAAGCTCTTAAGTGTGTGTCAAACAGTTAAGAGCTGCTAACTAACTGAAAGACTAACTAGAATTGAGAGGAAAATTACAAGTGTGTGTTTTTCACACTTTAACTACTTAGTTACAAATGAGATGTCTAACTGCTATTTATACAGCTGAAATGATGAAATGTTGGGGAGTGTGACGTGTCTCATCCAATGAGAGAGTGCCAGGTGTCAAGAACTGGTTAATTGCCGATTCTTCATCAAGAACACAAAAGGGGTTTTATAATCCATTGATTCTTAGTCTAATTAAGTTGCATGGTCGGATTCGTCCTTCCATTTGGAGTCGTTTTCATGTAGAGAACTTGTCTTGAAATGCAATGTAGCTCCTTGTTGATTCTGGGTTCGTTGTTTGTTGAAGATGACACATGTCGTCTTTTTACTTGATCTCAGTTGAACACACGGATTGTTATCCGTTTTGGATATAATGAATTATTGCATGTAAGCTTGTGATTGGGTAATAAATGGATAGTGGATTAAACTGTGCTTTGATTCGTTCAATAATTGCGAGTTATTTGTGGCCCAGCTGGCATGTTATGCGGCAATCCGCACCCGTTATTCCTTGAATTTTGATTGGTTGAAATGGTATTCACATGGATCAAGCACAAAGTTTGTGTGTTTTTGTCAATTTCAGTCCCTCTCTTAAACAGATTTATCATTTGAGCTCCTTTCTTCATTTCAATGGCAATTTCAGTCCTTTGACTTGGAATCTTGATTATTTAAGTCCCTTGACTTGGTTGACTTGAAGGTTGACCAAGTTTGACATTAATCTTGACTTTTTCCAAAATTTGCATTTAAGTCCTTCAACTTTTGAACATTGTCAAGATAGGTCCTTTATCTTCAAATGGCTTGTCATCTTTGATCCTTCTCTTGTATTTTCATCATAAATGAGCTTGATTTCCTCTTGTTTGCTTGAAATTGTATCCTTGTTACCTATTAAAGCACAAACACAAAACATACCACATAATACTGCTTTATAGCACAAAAGTTAGGTATTTTCTATGTGTTTTAGGGTGATTTATTGACTTATTGATATGAGATTTTGCTCATATCAAATCCTCTACACTTGATCATTGCCAGGACCTCATGCAATGCCATATTATAAAGCACAAACTTATATTTTTCTTATAATTAACCCACCTTGGCTAATATTGAATGCTTTTACACTACTCTACAATATATGATGCATGATTTTGATTTTGTACAATTCGAGCAATTCTATTTATATATTTTTGATTTTTCATAAATGGTTTTGATGGAAAAACTCATAAAGAAATCAATGACTTGGATTAGGGCTTTTGGTACCATGAACACTTATCACCCTCAAGTTTCACTTTCCCCATACCAAGCTTAAAAATGGGATCATCGTATTCACAAGTAAAAAGTGCATCAACTTATTCATGACAATTAAATGTGGAACCGGTTATTATTTGAGCAAATTGCTTGAGAGCAAATTTGTTTTATTCGAAGCGTGAAATATAAGAAATATAAAATCCAAAAATAAGGAAACACGGTTTTATCCTAAGTAATCCTCTCATCCATTACTCGAAAAACCGCTCACAATTAATATAAGTCCGACTCAAGAGTAATAAGTCATTCGCCTTATGTGTAAAATCCTCATGTCATGCATTAATAAGTAGCTACACACTCGCTAAGGAAAGAAAAATAAAACTCATGCAATAATTTACATCCGCCGCCTTTTTGAGACTTTGGATCTTCAATCCCGTAACCCGTCAAGGTAATATTGGATTGGAGCAACTATCAAACCCCCGCAACCCGTCAATGTATTATTGGAATTTAATAGTCACTATAATTAACACTTCACTGCCCCTCTTAGGAGTCTTGTATAATTATTATTTTTTTCTTTTCTTTTTCTTTTTTTTTCTAGCCACTCAATTTTTTGTAAGCCGCTATTATTTTTCTTTATTCCTCACAAAGAAAGTTGAAAATAATAAAAGGAAAAACAACCGCTAAGTATTAAGCATGACATAATTCTAGTACACATAAAACTTTCAAACTTAGAATCTTAAGACGTACTTATACCAACCATGAATGATTAGAAAAAAATGCATAAGAGACTACAAACCAATTAAAACCGTTCTTGATTATTTATTAACATATATACATGCGAAAAAAATAGAGGCAAAGAAAAATAAGGGTTTAGCCACAAGTAATTGTCATGAAGTTTATCTAGCCCTTTTATACTTGCTTAAAATCTATCATCTCCCATTCTCCACAAATTTAAAGTCTCAAATAATGAGAGTCGTGGATGCTTAGCATAACAGACCAATGAAGGACTACATGGTTAAGGATACTAGCTAGAGTAAGCTTAGATAAGCAAACTCTGGTTGAGTCAAAGTATCCATGGCGGGCCTAATACGTCAAAGAAAACTAAATTTGTTAAGCCATGTTTATTTTTTCTTTTTATATATTTTTGATGAAAAATAAAAGAAGAAATATATACAATGCAAATGTGTTATGCAAATGAAAAATGATTTAATGCAAAAATTATGAATGCATATTTTTGGTGGCCAAAGTAGATCAAAAATTTGAAAAATGATTGAAAAATTAAATTTTCCAAGTTATCATGAAGGTTAATGACAAAGTCTAGGTAAGGTCACTTCGATAGAAGACACCCCTACACTTAAGCTAAACATTGTCCTTAATGTTTAAGAGCATGGAAGTATAAACTTCCCCTACACTTATTACAATGAATAGACTTTGCTTACCCAAGCTAAGTAAAGGTCAACTATAGTGAATTCATTTTTAAGCACAATGTGTCTATGAAAAATCACAATATTAACGAAGTGAACCGGATACAAGGGCCTCCTCCATAAGCTCCAAAGCACGTGATGTGACAACCCAAACCCGAAGTCATTTATTTAATATTATATAATATTATTTTATGAATGATTTTAAATTTTTTAATGAGCTGAATGATATGACGATTGATGGTATTACTTAAAACCGACGTTCGAGGTCTTATTTTTTATCTTTTTACTAATAGTGAGGATTATTAGTGACCACGATATTTACGGATGCCCAAGATTTTATGTTTTATCATTTGTTGTCTCGATGTTTATATTTTTGACGTTTTTATTTTAAATTCGTATTAAGTCGAACCGGGATCATATTATTATCATATTTTGAGTGCGTTTAAACTTTTGAAAGGTATTTTTACGAAACCCGAGCCTCGTAAATATTTTCAAAATTAACAATTTACATTTTCTACCCTTACAACTATTTAATTGCATTTTGGACCAAAACTATCACAAATTGGCAAAATCTACCCCTCCACCCCACTATATATTATTTTTCCACTAACACATTTTATTATTAAATTCATTTTAAACAAAACAACCACAATCTCTCTTTCTTTCTTTTCTTGGCCGTCCACCCCAACAACACAAATCACCATGGTTTTTGATTTTTCACTTTGAATCTTCAAAAACTAATCATAATCCCATCTTGCAAATTTCATGGTGATTCTTATGGTATAAATTTTATACACATGCAAGAACTTTTTATTTTTTTGATATGATCCATGCTTGTTTGATCTATTTTTATTGTGTGGGTGTGTTGTTAGTAGTATTATACTTGAATTTTAAGTATTGCATGTTTATAATTTTGGGTGGGTAAATTTTTATATGATCATCCAAGGGTGTTATGAGTCAGTTAAGTTGTTTGTGATGATATTAGGCATATGAGATTGATTAAAATGGGTTGAAAAATTAATTTAACATGATTTTTAAACATGTATTTTAGATCAGTAGGTAAAAGGGAATTTTTGGAAAACTTACTGTGTGAAAATGGTTAAACTAATAAGATGATGTTGTAGAGAATTCTTTTAGCTTCGATTTGATATAAGATAGAGCTTCTAGCTCCAAATGAGCGCGAAGTTATGATGTTTTGATTTTTCGTGTACCGGGAGACGAATATTGACACAATCCGAGGTTGTTGTCGATATTTGGATCGAATCTCTGGGACTATACAATAAGTTGTGAAAATGGTCAAGGACTGATGTTTGGTTATAAACTAAGGGTTGTGAGTCTATTTTCAAACCCAAGTGTCGAATTTTTAAACGGGATTGCTTAAAATGGTCAAAATGGTTGTATGAGTCGGTGACGTAAAACTGCCCGGTTTTTGTAGTTCAAAGATGTGTCGGGCAGGGAACTTTAAAAGTAAAATCGTTTGATGGGCTTTTAACAGGTCTTTCTACATATAGTAAGTGATATCTCTGATTAGTATCACAAGTATTTGACGTGTTTAAGTGGGGTAAATGAGCCCGTACATGTGGTATGTACCGGCAGATTTTTATCGAAGGGATACTAATAAAGTAAACATATAGAATGAAGTAATAGGTCACTTGTATTGTTTCCATTTTGGGTTGTTTGTGATTTTATTATTTTGAGTTTGGTGTTAGGAAGTATGGATTTTATTCGAGTTTATTATTGATGAACGCGCCTTATTTGATAGGTTGCGGTTTTTGTGTTTATCGGGCATCAACTATCGTCGAAGGTCGTCTTGCTACTACTATTACTCCAGGTGAGTCTATAGCCTCGCTTTTTTACTATGTTGTAATTGTTTTGAATGATTTTAAAACCCGCGAGGGGGATACATGCTATTCTAAAGTAAAATGAACACAAGTCATGATTGATTGTTTGGACGCGAATGTTGCCTGTTGTTGCCTTGAATTGTATAAGTACCTGGGTTGCAAAAGTCCCTAAATTCATGAGCCGTTAACTATCTTTTGACTTGATGTTGTGAGTTGGGAATAGCCGCTTATTCTAATAATAGTACTATTGGGTTGACGACCCTATCCGAGACCAGGGCTTTACGTGAGTAACCTCTGGGAAGGATAATTTTACGAGAATGAGAATGTGGTATACTTGTAACTGATACCCTAGTAGGGGCACTAAAATTCATCTAGTCATGCCGGCTTTAGGCGTGGGTGACTAAGTTAAGGGGTCGGTGTCATGAGCTTAATACAATTCTATAGCTATTGCTATATGCCTCAATGCCTGACTAATAGATTGTATGCACACAATTCTATTAAATGATCTTGATTGATTTTTCTCTTGTGTTCAAATGATGATTTGGAAAACTTATAAACTCGCTCAACCGTTGTGTTGATGATTTTAAGCATGTATTTCAGGTAATTGAAGATGATGAATTGCGGAGCTTGCTGGAGAAGGATTGTGGGTTGATTTTTTGGTGTTTGGGTCTAAAACTAATTTCTTTCGCTTTTTGTCATAAAAATAATGATGTACGGTCATGTACTTTGGTAAATTGTCTGTTAATGTGATGAAATCTTTGAGGGACCTAAATGTTACTCTGATATTTCTACAATTGTTTTATTTGGGATCGAAAGTTTTAGACAATGTTTAAATAATATCCTTTTATATTTCAGATGTATTATTTTGAGATTGTTCAAAGTGTCTTGTGTAACAATGTTGTATTTAGCACCCAAATATGTATTTCCGCTGCGCAATGTAAATTGGGGGTGTTTTAGATTGGTAATCAGAGCTTTTTAGTTATAGCGAATTAGGTCGATTTTGAAAAATGTCCTAAACTATAACTTTGGTGTAGAAAATATTTTACAAAAGCACGCAACTTCTCCGCAAGGCTTCGGTAAGATTATTTTTTTTGTATTGTTTTATAGTTAGATGTATCCCTTAAAACTGAAATGAATTTTTAGAGTATTTATTAAGTAAATACTATGTTGATGTATTGATGATGTATTGATGTTGTTGAAAGTACGTTGAGTACTTGTTATCGTAATTTTCTCTATGTAATGCATATGTATATAATTTTAAATAATGACCTTATATACTGCCGAGGGTCTAGGACAATAGACCAGATGATGAACGAGTTTACAACTGATTTCTTGCGACTTGTATCGGGTATGAGGAAGTTTGATTAGTAGATGTATGATAGATATGTGGTTGGAATTGGTGTAATTAGAAGGTGGATGTGAAAGAAAAGTTGTTTTAAAGGTTGAATTTGGTATGTGGAGAATTGAGTTTGTTAGGACTTGGAAGATGGATGAGATTGCTAGTCTTTGGTCGATTGTGATGAATTTGTGTGCTTGAATGAAAGGTTTAAAAAGAAGTAGGTAAGTTTTGAAAGGATGAGTGAGTGGAGACTCATGTGATTGATTCTGAGTAGAGTTTGGAAGCTTAGGAATGTTGAAAGTCGTAATGAGACTTGCTTGGTGATTGATCTGCCGTGTAGGAGTGAGTATTTGGATTTTAAGAGTAAGCTTCCATCATGTTAGGGATTCGACTTTGAAGTGCGAAAGGGGAAATAGACGAGTGTGATGAAGCTGACAACAATGATAAGGAGGATGAGGAGCTGGTGTCTAAGGAACTAATCGCGTGATGGATTTCTTTGTATCTTATTTTCTTTTTGTGATCAAACTTATTTAAAGCTTGTGTTGTAGCATTGTGATGGAACTTATTATCTTTTAAGTTTGTTTGGTAGATGATTATAGTGACAGACATTGCCACTATCCTGTTGAATCCTCAACACAATCTGAATTACCCTCATGATCTATGATGTGCCTTTATTAACTCTTTTGAGTTTTGGTTGATGAACCATTGTAGTTATGTTGTTCATGCATGTAGTATCCATGAGATGTCCTGATAAAGAATTCTTCTTTTATCTTGATATGTATACTTCTCATGTTTCTTTCTTCTGTGATGATGGAAGAAGGAGTAGGGGAATCATATTTCTGTCATTAGTAGATCGCTACGCGACTAAGTGTCTTGAAATATGTCGCCAAAACTAACGACTGCTACTGTTAACACTATCATTGAACGAGTTGTTGCTAGGACACCTGAAGTTGATCGTGTTGCAAAGAATCAAGATGTTGGAGTTAGTTGTGCTAGAGATAATGGTGCTGCAGTTGATGCTGCTGAGAATAATGATGATGCTGCTAAGAATAATGATGATGCTACTGATCCCGATGGGGGTATTGCTGTTGTTCTGCAAATTCAAGAGAATGTACTTATGTTAGTATTTTTAGAAGTATGGTCCTACGCAGTTTGGTGGTATTAGTGGTGTATTAGAATTGCATAGTTGGATTCATAAGATAGAGAGTACTTTGAGATTATTGGGTGTTCAAAAACTAATAAGGTGAAATTTGCTGCTGCTATATTTCAGGATGGTACACTAAGATGGTGGAACAACCAAGTGACTACTATAGGATTGGTTGTGGCTAATGGTAAGACATGTACCGTGATGAAAGGACTATTGTCTGCTAGGTTTAGTCCTAAATAGGAACTAGGACAGTTGGAACCCGAATTGAGATAATTAGTTCTAAGGGACGATGTTATTACTGCTTACTGGGAAATTTTCTGAGCTATATTTGCTATGTCCTGATACTTTTGTAAATGACTGTAAGGCAAGGAAGCAGTACATTAGAGGATTGTCTAGTGATATCAAGGGTGAGATTATTTCTTCAAAACCTGAATCTTTCGATGAAGCTGTTCAGATGGCGCATGATTTAATGGACGTGAAAGTGCAAGATAGGAAAGATAGTATTGTTGAAAATAATAAGAGAAAGTGGGAATCTGCTCAGTCCAACCAGAATCGAGGTCATAATTGTGAGAATTACCGTAATAACAATATACAAAGATAGAACCGAAATCAGTATTTAAACCATGGAAGGAATTATGGGATTCGTGCTGCCACTGTGTCTAGAAGTGACAAAATAAATCTCGAGTGTGTTTGTTGTACTCTATACCATGTAGGTAATTTTCCACATTTGTGACTAGCGTTAGGAAAAACCTGGTCATAAAGCTGCGAAGTGTAGAATAAGAGAATTAGTCACTGGAATTGGTACCCTGGAGTAGTGATATGATTTAGCCGTGGCGAGAAAGAACACAAGAAAGAGAATTGTCCAAGGAAAGGAAATTGACAAGGTAGGAATGCTGCCGCTCCAGTTTACGTTTGAATGATGCTGACAAACCTTAAGGTCCGAACGTTGTAAATGGTATACTCTTACTTGAGATTCTTTATGTCAGTATGTTGTTTGGTTTCAGATCGGGTAGAAACTATAGAAATGTAAAGATTCAATTGTTTTATCAATGGAGAGTTAGTAAGATTGACAATTACAATGATGTGGAGTTAACCGATGGAAAGGTTGCTAGTATTAGTTCTATACTAAGAGAGTATTCCTTGAATTTAGGAAAGTAGGTGTTTAGTATCGACTTGATGCTCATAAAGTTGGGATCTTTGGATGTGGATTATTGGTATGAATTGGCTAGTGGTGCGAAGTGCTGATGCTTGAGATTGGACTAATCTTCACTATAAATTGATAGCTGCTGGTTTAGATTTTGCTGAGAAGCTGAGTGTTGACTGTGAGAGGTGATAAGTGAACTTACCTTTTGAAAAGTATCTTGTTTGGAAACAAGGAAGTATGTGGAAGAGGGATGTGATGTATTTCTAGCTTAGGTAACTAGTGATAGTGTAGTTGGGACATGTGTTAATGATTCGAGAGTATTCCGAGGTTATACCCGAAGTTTTGCAGAGTTGTTGCCGTCTTGTGAAGTGGAGTTCGTGTCGATTGAGTGTTGTAAGCGATAGGTGTAATGCTTCTGTGTTTTGTTGTGTAGTGCTTCTGCGTTCTGTTGAGTAGTATTTGTAAGCCTTATCATTTGGCACCGTCAGAGTGGAACGAGTTATCCGGTCAAATGCGAGAAGTAATGGATAAGGGATATATTAGATTAAGTTTCGTTACAATGGCGATCGCTTGTGTTTTTTGTCAAGAAGGATGGATTGTTTCGGATGTGTATTGATTAACGAGAGCTTAACGAATTGACAGTCAAGAATCAGTATCCATTACCGAGGATTGAGTTAATTGACCAGCTGTCTGGACCCAGTGTGTACTCAAAGATCGCTTTGAGTTTTGGTTATCATTAACTGAGAGTTAGGGAAGAAGATATTCTTATAGTTGTTCTTCGTGCTTAATGTGGTTACTTTAAGTTTCAAGTGATGTTTTTGGAATTAACGAACGCGTCTGTCATATTCATGGACAGGGTGAATCTTGTGTGTAAGATGTACTAGGATGAGTTAGTCATTATATCTATAGGAGATATTCTATTTTATTCCAAAAGGAAAGGAGGAACATAAGTAGCATATGAAGATAATTTTTGGGATGGTTGGAAAAAGAGAAACTGTATGTAAAGTCTTCTATGTGTGAATGTTAGTTGAAATATTTGCGTTTTCTAAGGCAGTTGTTTGACAACAAAGGTATTCGTGAAGATCTTGCTAAGATTGAAACGATTAAGGATTGGTCGGTACCAACGACGCCGACGGAAATCTGTTAATTCCTTGGTCTAAGCTGGGAACAATTGGAGGGTTATCGAAAGGTTTTCACTGATTGTTAAACCATTGATTAAGCTAACTAAGAAGAATTGGATGTGTGTCCCACTTATACATCTAATGTAAGTTTCGAGATCTGATCCTTATCAGATGGGGAACCTATATTCTGAACACTAAAGGGTAGGTTGTGTTCTGCACCGATGTTGTCATTATTGAAAGGATCTGAAGTATTTATAGTTTGTAGTTTGTTGTGATGCGTCTCATAAAGGTTATGTAGTTGTGGTGTTTGCTTTGAGATTGTAGGAATATTACTTGTATGGAATCAAGTATGTACTAATTAAGGATTATTAGAGTGCTTCATAATTAACTTTTTGGGAAGATAAAGGAAATGAGTAGAGGATTACCAGTTATATATGTTTCGAGTACCTGAGTATGTTGATGGTTATGACTGTGAGTGATTATGACTACGAGATTCACTACCATCCGGGAAAGGCGAATGTGGTAGCTGATGCACTTATCAGGAAGAAAAAGGAAAAAGCTTCTAAGGTTTGAGTTTTGGTAATGACAAGAAGTGTCGAATTGATAGAAAGGATATTGAAATTTTAAGTTAGTGGTCTGATTTGAGAAGGATTTCAAGGTAAGTGATTTCAACATTTTGTCAAACTTATAGAAAGAATTTTTGTTGTAAAGTCAAGTGAGACATGGAATATTGAGCACTCCTAACATACCTGAGTTGAGAGTGTGAGACTTAGTGATGAAGGAATCTCACAAGTCAAGTAATCAATATATTCTGGTTTAGATAAAAGTGAAAGTTTAGTCGAGTATTGTGTATTATACAGAGAATGATGGACAGAGTGAAAGGACGATTCGAACGTTGAACGGTATACTTGTGCATGTGTGATCGACATAGGAATTGTTGGAATTCTTATATGACAATGGTTGTCATGAAAGTAATGAGGATGTACTGTTTGAAGGCCATAAAGAGCTTCAATTTGTGAAGGTTAAAGATAGTGAGTTATGGATGTAAGATTAGGTTTTCGGTGTATTGCAGAAATGTAGGTGGAATTGAATGACTGAACTAGAAGTGATATTGGCAATATTGATAAGATGGTATGGGTTAAGGATCATTCATTAGTAACAAGGAGTTGTCAGAAGAGTTATGTTGGTATTCGAAGAAATCGATGGAGTTTGAAATTGGGAAACGTGGTTATGCTTAAGGTGTCGTTATGACGGGTGAAATTTGTTTTGAGAACAAGGAAAAATTCAACTTGAAGATAAGTTGTTTTTCATAGACGAGAACTGTGAAGAGTTCTTAAGAGGTTGAAACATAATGAGAATTATATTGTGAGGATACAAGAATTCTAGGAATGGATTTGAATTCGTGAAGGAAGCATGAGGATTTCTTTAAGGAAAAGAGTTCTCATTTGTTCTGGAGGTATGGAATGTAGGTATAAGAGGGGCCGAGCGCCGGAATGTCTCTCTCTTTTAGGAGGGTAGGATGTGACAAGCCAAACCCAAGGTCATTTATTTAATATTATATAATATAATTTTACGAATGATTTTGAAATTTTTAATGAGTTGAATGATATGACGATTGATGGTATTACTTAAAACTGACGTTCGAGGTCTTATGTTTATCTTTTTACTAATAATGAGGATTATTAGTGACCACGATATCGACGGATGCCCGAGATTTTATGTTTTATCATTTTTTGTCTCGATGTTTATATTTTTGACGTTTTTATTTTAAGTTCTTATTAAGTCGAACCGGGATCATATTATTATCATATTTTGAGTGCGTTTAAACTTTTGAAAAGTATTTTTACGAAACCCGAGCCTCGTAAATATTTTCAAAATTGACAATTTACATTTTCTACCCTTATAACTATTTAATTGCATTTTGGACCAAAACTATCACAAATTGGCAAAATCTACCCCTCCACCCCACTATATATTATTTTTCCACTAACACATTTTATTATTAAATTCATTTTAAACAAAACAACCACAATCTCTCTTTCTTTCTTTTTTTGGCCGTCCATCCCAACAACACAAATCACCATGGTTTTTGATTTTTCACTTTGAATCTTCAAAAACTAATCATAATCCCATCTTGCAAATTTCATGGTGATTCTTATGGTATAATTTTTATACACATGCAAGAACTTCTATTTTTTTGATATGATCCATGCTTGTTTGATCTATTTTTATTGTGTGGATGTGTTGTTAGTAGTATTATATTTGAATTTTAAATATTGCATGTTTATAATTTTGAGTGGGTAAATTTTTGTATGATCATCCAAGGGTGTTATGAGTTAGTTAAGTTGTTTGTGATGATATTAGGGTGATATTAGGCATATGAGATTGATTAAAATGGGTTGAAAAATTAATTTAACATGATTTTAAAACATGTATTTTAGATCAGTAGGTAAAAGGGAATTTTTGGAAAACTTACTCTTTGAAAATGGTTAAACAAATAAGATGATGTTGCAGAGAATTCTCTTAGCTTCGATTTGATATAAGATAGAGCTTCTAGCTCCAAACGAGCGCGAAGTTATGATGTTTTGATTTTTCGTGTACCGGGAGACGAGTATCGACACAATCCGAGGTTGTTGTCGATATTTGGATCGAATATCAGGGACTATAGAATGAGTTGTGAAAATGTTCAAGGACTGATGTTTGGTTCTAAACTAAGGGTTGTGAGTCTATTTTCAAACCCAAGTGTCGAATTTGTAAACGGGATTGCTTAAAATGGTCAAAATGGTTGTATGAGTCAGTGACGTAAAATTGTCCGGTTTTTCTAGTTCAAAGATGTGTCGGGCAGGGAACTTTAAAAGTAAAATATTTTAATTGGCTTTTAACAGGTCTTTCTACATATAGTAAGTGATATCTCTGATTAGTATCACAAGTATTTGACGTGTTTAAGTGGGGTAAATGAGCCCGTACATTTGGTATGTACCGGCAGATTTTTATCGAAGGGATTGACTAATAAAGTAAACATATAGAATGAAGTAATAGGTCACTTGTATTGTTTCCATTTTGGGTTGTTTGTGATTTTATTATTTTGAGTTTGGTGTTAGAAAGTATGGATTTTATTCGAGTTTATTATTGATGAACGCGCCTTATTTGATAGGCTGCGGTTTTTGTGTTTATCGGGCATCAACTATCATCGAAGGTCGTCTTGCTACTGCTATTACTCCAGGTGAGTCTATAGCCTCGCTCTTTACTATGTTGTAATTGTTTTGAATGATTTTAAAACCCGCGAGGGGGATACATGCTATTTGAAAGTAAAATGAACATAAGTCATGATTGATTGTTTGGACCCGAATGTTGCCTGTTGTTGCCTTGAATTGTATAAGTACCTAAGTTGCAAAAGTCCCTAAATTCATGAGCTGTTAACTATCTTCTGACTTGATGTTGTGAGTTGGGAATAGCCGCTTATTCTAATAATAGTACTATTGGGCTGACAACCCTATCCGAGACCAGGGCTTTACGCTGAGTAACCTCTGGGAAGGGTAATTTTATGAGAATGAGAATGTGGTATACTTGCAACTGATACCCTAGTAGGGGCACTGAAATTCATCTAGTCATGCCGGCTTTAGGCGTGGGTGACTAAGTTAAGGGGTCGGTGTCATGAGCTTAATACAATTCTATAGCTATTTTTATATGCCTGAATGCCTGACTAATAGATTGTATGCACACAATTCTATTAAATGATCTTGATTGATTTTTATCTTGTGTTCAAATGATGATTTGGAAAACCTATAGACTCGCTCAACCATTGTGTTGATGATTTTAAGCATGTATTTCAGGTAATTGAAGATGATGAATTGCGGAGCTTGCTGGAGAAGGATTGCGGGTTGCTTTTGTGGTGTTTGGGTCTAAAACTAATTTCTTTCCCTTTTTGTCATAAACATAATGATGTACGGTCATGTACTTTGGTAAATAGTCTGTTAATGTGATGAAATCTTTGGGGGACCTAAATGTTACTCTGATATTTCTAAAATTGTTTTATTTGGGATCGAAAGTTCTAGACAATGTTTAAATAATATCCTTTTATATTTCAGATGTATTATTTTGAGATTGTTCAAAGTGTCTTGTGTAACGATGTTGTATTTAGCACCCAAATATGTATTTCTGCTGCGCAATGTAAATTGGGGTGTTTTACGTGATGAGTGAGCAACCCTACAAACAACATGAAGACAAAAAGAAGGTCTCTCCTACACTTCTCATCAACTCTATATCCTTATTTCTAACCTACAACACTCTAAGTCTAAAAACTCTAAACCTAGTTATTCAAGCTTGATTTAAGGAGTCTCTAGCTCGACTCATCCTACACTTAAAAGTGTCTAAAATCTATCATGGAGAGTAAAAATTTTGTCTTGTTTAAGAAAAATCTCCATGATGAGGTAAAGCAAGTTTTCAATTACCAAAACTCCATAAATATCCCCCCGGATCAAATACATAATTACCATCCCACTTATAACATAATCTAACATCTAACTTCCCAAGTAATCGTGAAGAGGGTGAGGTGTGGTTCTCCAAAATGGTTGCCCATATGTTCTTCAAAAGGTGATAAGGTGATACTCTCAAATCTTTCACAAGTTTTCCTTTTGTTGCATCAGGCGGATACTGAGATGGTTTAGCAAGCTCTATGCCAGGATCAAAAATCTGTTCCTTGATGGGAAAACAACAAGTGTTGGTTGCATTAGAAGATTCTCCCTTATAGGTCACATGGTGAGAGAAAGGTTGTGGAGTAATTGGTAACAACAAGCTCTTGGAAGGAACCATCATAACTTGTTTTCCTTTTTCACTTTGAAAAGTTGAGGTGGACAAGGAAGAAGGTAAAGGATCTTCATGCAATAGAGATTCTAGAAAGAGTATGTCCCCCTCCTCATCAATATATCCAAGAGTGTACTCAAAAGGTATATCAACCTCTAAAAACTCATCACTCTCATCCATGATAGAATCCTCCTCATCACCATAAACATCATAGATTGGTATGTCAAAGATTGGTGACTCCTTAAAACTCAAGGAAGTGTGATCATCAATAAATGGAGAGTCACAAGTGGAGAGCTCATCATTACTATAATCATCATATCCTGGTGTATCACAAAGAAGAGATTCTTCATCACTAAAATCCTCATTGGTGTCTTCATCATGGTGGAAAAGTGGGTTATCAAATGACGTTTCAAAAAGAGGATTGGAATGAATCACAAAATCACCAAAGTTAAGCTCTTGAGGTTCATGAAAATCCAAGGATGAGGTAATGGAAGCAATGGTCTCAACATAAGGAAGATCATAATCTCCACTTGAGCAAGCTTCATAAAAATATTCATCAGAAACTTCATCAAGGATATCATCTTGAGTTTCCTCCTCATTAACAACATCAATATGCTTCACCGTTTCGGGCTCATTAGACTTATTTGACAACTTGCCCATGTTAAACATAACTCTTTCATCTCCTACCCTCATTGTAAGTTCACCCTCCGCCACATCTATAAGAGTCTGACCCGTTCTCAAAAATGGCCTACCAAAAATCAAAGGAACTCTCGGATCCATATCATAATCAACCACCACAAAGTCCGCGTGAAAGGTAAATCTATCAACCCCAACAAAAACATCCTCCGCAATTCCCACCGGATAAGCTATAGTACGGTTGGCCAACTCAAGAGTCATCCTAGTAGGAGTGAGCTCGGGAAATGAAAGTCTTTCCAAACCGATAATGGCATGAGTTTTATGCTTGCCCCTAAATTCGCTAATGCTATGCAATTTTCCACCCCCGAGAAATTGCAAGGAATCAAAAACCTCCCCGGATCTCCATGCTAAGTAGGCAACTTCTTAAGCAAAACCGCGGAACAGTTTTCATTTAAGGAAGCATTAGGAAAATCCACCAATTTCTCCTTGTTAGAAATTAAGTCCTTGATCATCTTAGCAAACTTATGCATATTGGCTAAGGCTTCCGCAAAGGAAATGTTTATGTTGAGTTGCTTGAACATCCTCAAAAAGTTTGAGATTTATATATCATCCTTGTTCTTAAGCTTTTCCTTTCTCAATCTTGATGGGTAAGGGAGACTTAGTTTTGGTTGTGGTTGAGTGGTTGATGAAGGATTTTCTTTGTTGGGTTCTTCATTGATAGGTGTGGAAGTTAAAGGAGTAGGAGGTGTAGGTGTTGAGGTTGTAGAACATGAAGGTGTTGATGTTGATGGCTTAACACATGGTGGAACCATAGTAGGCTTTACCAAAGTAGGTTTGGGTGATGAAGGATCATGAGTTTTCTTTCCACTTCTTGTTGTGATAGCATTGACATTAGCCCTCGGGTTTGTTTGTGTGTTAGAGGGTAAAGCCCCTTGTGGTCTTTGATTAAGAAGCATAATAAACTTTTTGTTTGTTTCCTAATGCATTTCCCTCATTCTTTTCTCATTAGATTAGAACCTCCTTTCATTCTCTTGATTCATTTTGTGAAGAAGCTCAATAGTATTAAAATCATGTGGCACATTCCCTTGAAAACCTTGGGGTTGGAAAGGTGGAGGTTGATTGTAAAACCCTTGGTTGTTGCCTTGAAAGTTATTTCCTTGATTGTGAAAGGTATTAGGTGCTCTAAAGTTGTTTTGTCCTTGGTAACTTGGCCCAGGCCCTTGATTTCTTTGTAACAATTGAGGAGGATTGTTTTGAGTTTGGGTGGGTGGTTGGGGTGGGAATCTGGGTGGAGCAAGGTAGTTTTGTGATTTGTAAGAGAGATTGTTTTGATTGATGTTTGGTTTGAAATGCTCTCTATGTTCATCTTGGTAAGCATAACACTCAACTTGATAACCTTTCACCTTATCACATTGTTGAAAAGAATGAGAACCTCCACAAGTCTCACATGAAAGAGCAATAGCATTCACATCATTGGTGGAATTCTTGTTCAAAGAGATTTCACAAAATTTCATGAGTGTGTTGGTCATAGTATCAAGCTTTTGAGAGATCATCTTTTCCATTTATGGGGTAACACTCGCTTGCACCACATGGACTCTCTCATCAAATTGTGTGTTAATTTGCACCATTGATTTGGTTTCAATAATGTCCCAATCTTCTTGAATGGATTTAGAAAGAATATTTCCACCCGTAGAAGAGTTGAGTGAATCTTGGTGATGTGGTCTTAGTCCATTATAGAAAGTGTTGATTTGGTGAACCTCATTTAATCCATGATTTGGGCATTTCCTCAATAACTCCTTGAACTCCTCCAATGCATCAGTAAAGGTTTGGCTAGGTTTTTGTTGAAAGCCAATAATTAGGTTCCCCAACGCCATGGTCTTAGATGGGGGAAAGAACTTGTTCAAAAACTTCTTAGTGAAATCATCCCAAGTAGTAATGCTCTTAGGTGGTTGTGTATCAAGCCAATACTTAGCATTGCCCTCTAGTGAAAATTGGATCAAGATTAAATTAATGGCATCATGGGGAACTCCATTGTACTTAATGGTGTTGCAAAGAGATAGAAACTTCTCAATATGATCGTGTGGATTATCACTAGGTCTCCCCAAAAATGGTATGTTTGAAACCAAGCTAATCATAGATGTCTTAAGCTCAAAGGTATTTGCGGGAATCTCGGTTATAACAATAGCATCGGCATATCCTTGCACATTGGAATGAAGGTGCTCCCAAAGGTCGATTGTCAACGCCGACCATGGATTCTTCTTGTGAGTGGATCAAAGCACGATTATCGGGATCGGCTTGATGGACGGTGTTGTTTTTACTCTTTCTCTTTTTCTTCTTTTTCAGAGGAAGGGGTTGTACACCAAATGGTATTTGTGCACGCCCGCGGGTGAGCATGCAACTCAAATCAAGGAGTGAGAGAGAAGCTCTCGTTCGACTTTGAAGAAGAAGGGATTATCCTCTTCGAGATTCAATATGAAATATCCACAAGAAAGTATAATATACGTAAGTACTACTTGGGTGCAAGACCCCCAATCAAGCCTTCCTTCTTAGAATACACACTAGTGAACGGGGGGTTAGGTGGCACGAAGCACTTAAGTACCTATTAACCCTTAGACGGCATTTTATAGCACGTCGCCTTTCTATTCACTTTGTAGTTTGTATTCTTCGAATTCTTGCCTAATGGAAGTATTTATCTATTCTTGCTTAATTAAATTTGATCGATACACGTGTCAAGGACCGGAACGCTCCCTAACACGGTGTATTGCAAAAGCAATACTTATGGAGATATGTGTATTGAGTGTTCGTATACGTATACGTATCTACATATAATAATATAGAGAAAATATTTTTGTACTTATTGGGTTTTTAAAGAAAATACTATATGTACGTAAAAACCGATGAAATCCAATAATATATATTTTTGGTTACAATCTCTTAGAAAAAAGATTGCTTTTTGAATTTTTTATTTTTTTGGTCAATTCTTTAGGAAAATAATTGTTTTTGTTATTTTTTAGTTTTTTATATTTTTATATTTTGTGACTTTTTATGTTTTTTATTTATGATACGTAAAAATAACGTTCACGAGGTGAACGGATCCCAAAAGCTAATCAAAACCGTCAATCAATAATAGTCTCTCGTAATGTCATGAACCGGCAGCGGCGCCATTTGAAATTGAGTATTTTGAAGTTCGTTTTTTCTCGATTCTTGACAAATTGAAAGTACTAAAAATCTCAAGCCTTTAATTGTTCTTGGTTGTCAAGGTTATTTGGAAGTCTATGTCTAATTCAATCAACACGTTAAAAAAATAAAATATTAGGCTACGTATCCGTAAAACACTTTGCAAATACCAAGTACTATTCACAAAGTTCAAAATTATTTAAATGCATAAAAGTAAAAGTGCTTAAAATGTAGGCTAAATGAAAGTACAAGGGCTAAAATGTAAATTTCAGAAACTAAAAGGACCAAAAGTCTAAATTTTAACAAACTAGTAACAACTTTTAACCAACTAACAAACTTGTTAACTGAATTTGACAAAAACTGAAAATACAAGGACTGTTAAATTGCAAACCCTAAAATCTTGAAAGATTAGCACTGAATGCACACAATTACAAACCAGAAGGACCTAAGTGCAATTAATTGTGAATTAATAACAAAAACGGGCTAACAACTTCTAATAAGCTGGTATGAGCTTCTTAATAGATCAAATAAGCTCTGGTTTGTTTCAAAGTGCTTAAAATGGAATTTTAACTAGACTTGTCCAAGAAATCTGCTTAAAAGCCTGTAAAACAAAAGATAGCTTATTCTAATAAGCCAAGAATAAGCAAACATGAAACTGAGACTTCCACAACTTAATTTTTAGGAACAATCTGATTAATAAGCTGACAAGGAGTATGGAATGTCTTTCCAAATCGAAAATGATTCATTGGTTAAGCCTGAAACTGAAATTAAGCTCAAATGAGCTTATTTGACCAAGCGTTGACCAACTTTTTGAAAAAGCTGAAAATTTCCAGATTTACTCAAGACATATTGGCAATAAGATTTGTGAAGAAAAATTGGCAAATTTGTGAAGTGAAAATGGAGATACGAGAAATCAGTTTAGGCTAGATTACCGAAACTTGCATTTGCTATTGTGCTTATTAAAAAGCTGATTTCTTGCTGAAAACTTGAAACTGTAGAATTTCCTTTAACACACTAAAACTTTGGATGTTGGACAACAAGTAGAAATAGGTTTCAAACAATTTGATCTACTAATAAAGAAATGCTAGGTGATTGAATTAGGCTAGTTTACTAATGAAAATACTTACATTACTTGACCCATACTTTTTTTAACCAATTGCCTTTTTGACTGACTATTTGACCTCAAAACTGAACTAAAATGTTTACTCAATGTTACCAAAGGTAAATGAGCAAAATATAACTGATTTAACAAACTCTAACAACCAAAATTCATCAATTCCAAACACTACTTCAAAAAGTTGTCAAAGAATTTTACAAATGAAATCTGAACTCAAGTGTACGTCAAGTTATGAATTATATCAGGATTTGTTTATTATGTGAAATGATATGTAATAGGACTGAAAATAAGCTTGCAAACACACTTACTCACAAATGATATTATTGATTGAATATTGATGAAAATCAAAATTGAAAACTAGTAGACTAAGATTAAAGGTGCAATAACACTCAAATACTATCAAGCTATCACAATTACACTAGAATCAATCTAAACACTTGATCAGTTCAACAATTATCAACTATCTAGGAATTTAGCATGCAAAACATTTCAGGGGAACCAAAAACAGAATTTTTACACCTTTTAGCTTGAAGCCTCCTCTGATGGAGTAGAGGAGCGTTGAGCTCTTTAACTAACACTTCCTTCAACCCAATCCTACTAAAATCAACAACCAATTCACCTCCAAAAGCTATATCTGTACTAATCAACTCATTCTGCTTCAAATCTGCTACTCAGGTATGGATATGAACTGAACTTGCTGAATCAAACTGAATAAGCTCCAAAACAACTCAAACACAGTTCATTGATCAGTTATGATCAATGAAATCACAATGCATCAATAGGAATGAAGAATTGAGTAAAAGTAGATGAAGGTAAGAACTGAATTTTGTGTTTTATTGATTAAGGAGGGAAAGTTTGTTACAAGATCTAACTGACTAACTAACAAGCTCTTAAGTGTGTGTCAAAAACTTAAGAGCTGCTAACTAACTGAAAGACTAACTAGAATTAAGAGGAAAATTACAAGTGTGTGTTTTTCACACTTTAACTACTTAGTTACAAATAAGATGTCTAACTGCTATTTATAGAGCTGAAATGATGAAATGTTGGGGAGTGTGACGTGTCTCATCCAATGAGAGAGTGTCAGGTGTCAAGAACTGGTTAATTGCATATTCTTCATCAAGAACACAAAAGGGGTTTAGTAATCTATCGACTCTCAGTCTAATTAAGTTGCATGGTTGGATTCGTCCTTCCATTTAGAGTCGTTTTCATGTAGAGAACTTGTCTTGAAATGCAATGTAGCTCCTTGTTGATTCTGGGTTCGTTGTTTGTTTAAGATGACACGTGTCGTATTTTTACTTGCTCTCATCTGAACACACGGATTGTTATCCGTTTTGGATATAATGAATTATTGCATGTAAGCTTGTGATTGGGTAATAAATGGATAGTGGATTAAACAGTGCTTGGATTCGTTCAATAAATGCGAGTTATTAGTGTCACACCCCACCATGGCGGAATATGGGTCGCGACGTATGGATATCATCACAACAATAGCGTGTCTATAGAGATAACTAAATGAAATAGAAATATCATAAATTGTGACACAATGTCATGAAGATATCTCAAACAATGCAGGCATCTAGGTAAGTAGGTAACAGGTTTACCTCTTACCAAAGACATACAATTAACAAATAACAAACATCTAGGTGTCTACAAAGAATCACTTACTCAAACATAAATAAAGACTAAGAGGAAAGAGGGTTCCTCCAAATGCAATCCTAAGCCATCCAGCTAGCCACTCCTATTCTCACGCTTAACCACATTCTTACCTGAAAGAGACACTAAAACACGTCAACATAAAGTTGGTGATAGTCATAGGTTTAGACTCTAACGCCAAATCAGTTATAAGCTGTGAATAACAACCATTAACAAAATAACATATGGACAATGTGTTACAATTATGTATTAACAACTTGCATTTAAGATTAACCAATCACCACAAATCCAAGGCTCCAAGCCTTACCAATAACCATAATTCCAAGGCTTCAAGCCTTACCAATAACCATGGTCCCATAGGCGCCCATACACCTATGAACCAATCCCAAGGCCCCGCCTTGTCCTTATCCCCTTGGTACCAAGTCAAACCACAATAACTGAGACGGTACGTGTCCCCCGATCCAAATCATAAACATAATCAAGAATCACATAGCAGTTAATCACATAAGTGTACACACAAGTCCATCACAAACCATAAAAACATTCACAACATTATTTACAAAACCATATAGTGTCTCTTCCATCCCATCTGGAAATAAAATCATAAAAGACATGGGACTATGAAACTCACCTGAACAAGCTTCTCCAAGTATCCGCGCTCTAGCAAAAATCTAAACACACAAACGTATACAATCAAGACATGAACCACATACCAAAATGGATCATCAATCTATGATGGATATATAACCTTATCCTACCACTTAACCCCATTTATATGCCATATGAATCTCATTACATCCCTCTATAAAGCCCTTAACTTAGTTTAGTTCATAACTTCATCTATTAAAATAATATAGTTAAACTCTTGGAATACATAAATCCGTAGTCTAGCTAAAACAGCATAGATAAACTCCTACACAACATCATAACCAATTATAAGTTATGTCACCCATAAGAGTGGAAACAACTTAAAATCCTTCCTATCCACCTATTCCTAGTAACTCGAATCACCACATGATTCTTAGGGAACATGACTTAAACATCAAAAAAAATACTATACATTAGGTACACCAAATAACTTACTATGGTGAAAGTAATTTATATATCAAAAGCAAAACAGAAATTAACAGGTGACTAAGTATGGGCAACTACAGTTCAACTCATACTAGTCAAAATTCACAAAAAATAAAATTTAGGAAAATACAATCAAGACCACACGTAATCCTATGACGCCTATATGTAGGGATCCTTAAGCTATAGACTAGGCTAGGCAACCAAATTCTCTATAACCATTGTCTCTGATACCATTCTGTCACACCCTACCATGGCGGAATATGGGGCGCGACGTATGGATATCATCACAACAATAGCGTGTCTATAGAGATAACTAAATGAAATGGAAATATCATAAATGGTGACATAATGTCATGAAGATATCTCAAACAATGCAGGCATCTAGGTAAGTAGGTAACAGGTCTACCTCTTACCAAAGACATACAATTAACAAGTAACAAACATATAGGTGTCTACAAAGAATCACTTATTCAAACATAAATAAAGACTAAGAGGAAAGAGGGTTCCTCCAAATGCAATCCTAAGCCTTCCAGCTAGCCACTCCTATTCTCACGCTTAACCACATTCTCACCTGAAAGAGACACTAAAACACGTCAACATAAAGGTGGTGAGAGTCATAGGTTTAGACTCCAACGCCAAATCAGTAATAAGCTGTGAATAACAATCATTAACAAAATAACATATGGACAATGTGTTACAATTATGTATTAACAACTAGCATTCAAGATTGACCAATCACCAAAAATCCATGGCTCCAAGCCTTACCAATAACCACAATTCCAAGGCTCTAAGCCTTACCAATAACCATGGTCCCATAGGCGCCCCATATTCCACCATGGTGGGGTGTGATAATTAGTGACCTAGCTGGCGTGTTATGTGGCAATCCGCACCCCTTATTCCTTGAATTTTGATTGGTTGAAATGGTATTCACATGGATCAAGCACAAAGTTTGTGTGTTTTTGTCAATTTCAGTCCCTCTCTTTAACAGCTTTATCATTTGAGCTCCTTCCTTCATTTTAATGGCAATTTCAGTCCTTTGACTTGGAATCTTGATTATTTAAGTCCCTTGACTTGGTTAACTTGAAGGTTGACCAATTTTGACATTAATCTTGACTTTTTCTAAAATTTTCATTTAAGTCCTTTAACTTTTGAACATTGTCAAGATATGTCCTTTATCTTCAAATGGCTTGTAATCTTTGATCCTTCTCTTGTATTTTCATAATAAATGAGCTTGATTTCCTCTTGTTTGCTTGAAATTGTATCCTTGTTACCTATTAAAGCACAAACACAAAACATACCACATAATACTACTTTATAGCACAAAAGTTAGGTATTTTCTATGTGTTTTAGGGTGATTTGTTGACTTGTTGATATGAGATTTTGCTCATATCAAATCCCCTACGCTTGATCATTGCCATGACCTCATGCAATGCCATATTTTAAAGTACAAATTTACATTTTTCCAATGCATCAATAGGAATGAAGAATTGAGTAAAAGTAGATGAAGGTAAGAACTGAATTTTGTGTTTTATTGATTAAGGAGGAAAAGTTTGTTACAATATCTAACTGAGTAACTAATAAGCTCTTAAGTGTGTGTCAAACACTTAAGAGCTGCTAAATAACTGAAAGATTAACTATAATTGAGAGGAAAATTACAAGTGTGTGTTTTTCACACTTTAACTACTTAGTTACAAATGAGATTTCTAACTGCTATTTATAGAGCTGAAATGATGAAATGTTGAGGAGTGTGACGTGTCTCATCCAATGAGAGAGTGTCAAGTGTCAAGAACTGGTTAATTGCAGATTCTTCATCAAGAACACAAAAGGGATTTTATAACCCATTGATTCTCAGTATAATTAAGTTGCATGGTTGGATTCGTCCTTCCATTTGGAGTCGTTTTCATGTAGAGAACTTGTCTTGAAATGCAATGTAGCTCCTTGTTGATTCTGGATTCGTTGTTTGTTGAAGATGACACGTGTCGTCTTTTTACTTGCTCTCAGCTGAATGCACGGATTGTTATCCGTTTCGGATATAATGAATTATTGCATGTAAGCTTATGATTGGGTAATAAATAGATAGTGGGTTAAACTGTGCTTGGATTCATTCAATAATGCGAGTTATTAGTGGCCCAGATGGCGTGTTATGTGGTATTCCGCACCCCTTATTCCTTGCATTTTGATTGGTTGAAATGGTATTCACATGGATCAAGCACAAAGTTTGTGTGTTTTTGTCAATTTTAGTCCATCTCTTTAACAGATTTATCATTTGAGCTCCTTTCTTCATTTCAATGGCAATTTCAGTCCTTTGACTTGGAATCTTGATTATTTAAGTCCCTTGACTTGGTTGAATTGAAGGTTGACCAAGTTTGACATTAATCTTGACTTTTTCCAAAATTTGCATTTAAGTCCTTCAACTTTTGAACATTGTCAAGATAGGTCCTTTATCTTCAAATGACTTGTCATCTTTGATCCTTCTCTTATCTTTTCATCATAAATGAGATTGATTTCTTCTTGTTTGCTTGAAATTGTATCCTTGTTACCTATTAAAGCATAAACACAAAACATACCACATAATACTGTTTTATAGCACAAAAGTTAGGTATTTTCTATGTTTTTTAGGGTGATTTTGTTGATCCCAAACTTAGATCGATTTAGCTTTATGTATACGAGATTAGATCAAGTAATACACTTAGAGAAACCTTTGTATATGTTTATGAGAATCTAAGTGTTATGTGGAATTAACACTTAAACAAGAACACACAATGATATAAACAAACTTTCACTTTGATTAATGATATCAAACTTGCTTACAATGAAAGTAGTTTACGAATGAAAACTTATATGAAACATTAACCTAAAGGTCTTCTTTTATAGACATAAAAAGCCTTGTACAATAATCTACGTATCAGCTATTCTAGGTGAAGATAAATATAGAAAATACATTGTTGTTCCTATCTTTACTAGAAGTAATCTAGAATATAATAAACGCATAGAGTATATCTTCCCATCAGTGCTTGTCTTCAATGTATCAACGCTTGACTTTATCTTGTCAACGCTTGAGCTGTCAGCATTTGTTTTACTCCTGTCAACGCATGATTTACTCTTGTCAGCGCTCAAGTGATCTGGCCATAATTTATTCCCAACAATCCTCCCCTAAACTTGATATCCACTCTTATGATCAAGTTTCTGAATAAACATTAAGGACTAGGAGGAATCTTACAAACCTTCTCATATTGGTAATAAATAAATCTGATCAAGTCTTTTGCCACGTCACTTGAATAATCAATTTCCAGCTGAGTGTTCTTCATCTTTTCCAAGATATCCTTGGATATGAAATACTGACCATCCACAAGTAGATACTCAGCAAACTTTGTAGAACTCAAATGGTAAACACCAGCAGCTGAATATAATCTCCATTGAAGACCATTGAGGTCATCTTCAAGATCCTTCCAAATAGCAGGATCCTCATCTTTTGGTCCACACATTCTCTTGAATGTGGACCATAATTTTATTCCATTAGCTGAAGTTGGTGCTTCAGCCTCATACTTGGTCTCTAGCAACCTCCATAGGTCTACCAAGTATTCTCTATCACAACTTGCAAACAAAGATATGAGAGTGGTAAAAGTGAGTACCTCTTTTCCATACCTGCCAATTTTCCAAAACCCACATTCATCTTCTTCATAGCTTACAATTGGGTTCCTGGAATCTAGTGGTAAAACTTGCACCATATCTGAAGCTTCTAATGGTGAGAGCTTGAGGCTCTTTCTTATAACAGCTTCACTTGGATATAGTGGATCCATATCTTTGGGAAACTCAAGAGAAACTCCCTTTTTCACTGGTCTGGGAACAAACATTGCTTTCTTGAGCTCCATTTCTTCTGCAAGTTCTTCTTTCCTTTCATCAGAAAGAAGTCTTAGAGTGTTTGCTTCCTGCACTCTAACCCAGATGGGATAAGCTTTGCATTCCAACTCATCAAATGTCAATGCCCTCAATTTCTGATATGTCCATCCTACTCCATGACATTTGAGCAACATGCAGTATAGCTCCCTTCTATCCCTTTTCAACTCTGAGAGAATATTGCTTGCCTTGTGTTTCAAAATTACCTGCCAATCCTTTTGAACTCTGAGGAGAATCTCCAAACCCCATATTTGATCTGAAATGGTCAAGTGTGGATTCTCCATACATCTTTCTTCCCAAGCATGATACATTTGAACCACCTCTGGCATATCAAAGTCAACCTGCAATTTCAACTCTCTCAATTTCTCCTTGGCCAACTCATCTCCATACTCAAGTCTTTCTGGTTCTATAATCATAACACTTGAGTCTAAGCTAGCTCCATCACTCCCTTCTTCTGAAGTAACAACAAATGGTGACTCTTTCACCTCCTTTCTATCTTGTTCCATAATTTGTGCAGCCAACCTTATATCAAACTCAACTTGAGTTGCATCCTTTGGAACAATCTCTTCTACCATAATACCCTTACCCTTATCTAATGGATCAATTGTTGTTAAGGTAGATGGTGATACCTGTGAAGAAACCTCCTTGATGATAGATGATGACTGGGATACATCACCCTCATGTGCAGGTCTGTCAACGCCCAATTTTGCTCTATCAGCGCCCAAAATATTTCTATCAGCGTCTAAATTCTCCTTGTCAACGCCCAAATTTCCTGTCTCAGCGCCTTTTGCAATCTCTTCCAACATGGCTGTAAATGATAAATTTAAGTTTGTAGGAGAGACTAAGGACGTATCAAAACCTGTCTGTTTCTTCAAACTTGTAAGGGCCTCAGCAATATCCAAAGATTGACCATCATGGCTGCCCTTATCACTCACATTTATTGGATCTTCCTCCCCTTTGGAAGATTCCTCCATCCCTCTCCTTACACTTGCAATCTCCAAAACAACAATCCTCTCCCTCAATTGCTTGAGCTCAAGGCCTTGTGAGCTGACAACTTGTACCAAGTCTGCATTTTGCTTTTGCAAGCTCATGCAGACTGCCGTCAATTCAATTAGGGTCATTGGTTCCAATCTGCCCTCCTCTAAAATGGGGATTTGACCTCCCAAGTCAGATTCATTGGGCATGGATGAGGACTTAATGATGTTGGGACTGCCTTGGCCAACTTCTAAGCCAGAACCAATAGTCCCAGCCTCATCCATGTCACCAGCCACACTTGTGGTGGTGGTTCTCTCTGCTACATGGCTAGAACCACCAGAGGAGAACACTCTAGTAGTCCTTTGGCGTTTCATCAACCTATATTCAGGGGGTGTAGAAGATGATGTGGATTGGGTGGATGTGGGTTGGTTAAGGGGTGTTTGGGTTTGTGAAGGTTGTGTGTCAACGTTGGAAATAGGCACATCAACGCCAACATTTAACATGTCAGCGTTGAAGGGTTCTTGGTCAATTTGCATATGTTCAGGTGAAGGTAATGGTTCAGGTATTGGGTTAATTTGGGGTTGGGGGTCTGGTTGGGGTTTTGCTGCTGCAATGACAGCAAGCATAGCTTGGGTTAAGGGTAGGTCACGATGGGGGGGTGAGTTCATCTTCAAAAAAATAGCTTTCTTTTGCACAGGGATCTCATAAAAATCATTATGATCCCTTGTGCAGTATCCTTGGACATCAAAAACCATTTGCAAAAATCGGGGATAAGATAAAGTCATTTTGTTCCCCTTATTTTTACACATGCCCTCAAAAATCATTTTAGAATAATTAAATTTTTGCCCAGTTGCAATACACACAATAGCACTAGCAATAGATCTATTGATCTCATTGTGTGCAGTGCATTTGGGACTCAAACATTGAAGGAGGACATGTATGAGGTACTTCCAGGCTGGGGGAAACTCCTGTTTATGGTATTTGTTTAAAGTTCCTTCATCAGGAAAAGGATAACCCAAAGCCCTTAGTCCTTGTTCTATTCTCTAATGGGAAGGGTGGCTATACCATCAACATCATCAAGATGCAAGGCTTGGCGTACCAAAGCCTCAGTAACCACCCAAGGTCGCCCATGAACAATAGAAGTCAATGTAGTCACTCTATTAACTGTTGAGGAACTGACAGTGTTCCAAAACTGTTTAATATGTGTGACAGGAATGAGTGGTGCATGAGAAAGAGCATACTTAAGAGGAGATGCGTTCAAATACGCCACCATTTGTGTGTATTGAGGAAACAGAGTATCATCAGCTTCAAGATACGCGATCATGTTTTGTTGAGTTCTGAACCCCAATTCCAATTCTGATGGTTTAAACTTTGGTGCCATTGTTGAAAGCTGTTAAAATTGTTTGAAGATGATAAGAGAAAATTATGTTAGACAAGAAGTATAGATACCCTGTTTAAAAATAGGAGCCAAATTTATAGGAGAAGAAAATGCATGTGATTGGCCCAAAAATAGGCAAGTATTTTCAAAATGTAATCATGAAAATATTGAAAAATTATAAGTTTATCTCATGCATTAAATGAAAGGTAGCAACTCCCAAAATTACGGCCTAAAAATATGTCAAAAAGTAACAACTGGGTAGGACCCATTGAGTGTCAACGGTCAAAAATAACCTATCAACACCCAACGGTTATAATCTTGTCAACGTTTGCGTATAGCCATGTCAGCGTCTAAATTGGTCACAACAACGCTTGGAAAAATACTTGTCAACGTCCAAAAATAAAAATGTTTAAAAATGAAAAATGACCTTAACAAAGTAATTTATCCTAGAGAAGATAACCAAAAAGCTGATAATTATTATAGGGCGGCAAGCACTGTCCAGTTATGCACACTTGCTTAAGCAAGATAGACATAACAGTCCTCTAGTGTCCCTTGCTAACCAAAACTCTTAACAACCAAGTTACCTTATAAAATTCCTTGTTACTCCCAGGTAAATTCCATAACAAAATTATTCCCAAGTCTCCCAACAGACCACAACCAATTCTAGGCCAAAAATGTCTTGGCAGCATGCATAGTATATCAACTTTGCATGCTACAGTGCCTCATGATTTAGTAAAACTAACTCATACTCACCTATGGACACAATCTAGAATTGTGATAAGAGTATCATATGGATACCCAAACATCCTAAAGGTTCCTAAAACCTCCCCTTAAACTATGATACATAAGTTGCTAAAAACATGCATGAACATAAAAATTTATGTCAAGATAGGAATTAAAAAAAATTCCAACCATCATCCATAAATAAAAACTTGTCCAAATGCTCCTCCATTGATCCATAAGCAACTCTGTATCCAATGGTATATTGCTAACACCACCTGCACATTTAGATTGAAAACCACAAAACTAACATTGTTGCTGACAACGCCCCGATAACACATAACAGCGTTGAAGGAAGCTTTGTCAGCGTTAGACAATTATATTGCTGACAACGTCACAAAAACACTTATCAGCGTTCAAGCAACCTTTGTCAGTGTTAGAAAAATATAGTGGAAAATGTAGATCATCAATAAGACTAATAACAATGCATCATCCTGTACATACTTTTACAAAAAGACTCTAAAACACATATTATGTGAGATTGATCATTCCAATACTTGTTACCAAGTATTGAAACCTCCCAGCATCAAAAGGTTTAGTTAGTAAATCTGACACATTCTCTTCAGTGTCAACCCTATCTGGTTGTATTAAACCTTTTTCAAAACAATCTCTTACAAAATGGTGTCTAATTTCTATGTGTTTAGTTTTATAATGATGTATAGGATTTTTAATGATGCATAAAGTGTTGTTATTGTCAACAAAAATCTTGGTATGCATGAAATTATACCCATAGTCCAACAGCTGGTTCTGAATCCACAAAACTTGTCCACAACAAGCAGCTGCAGCAACATACTCAGCTTCAGTTGTAGAATTAGCCACCACTGTTTGTTTCTTGCATTGCCAAGAAATCAACCTGCTCCCAAGAAACTGACATCCACCAGTTGTGGATTTCCTATCAAATTTATCACCTCCATAGTCACTATCTGAATATGCAATCAGCTCCAATGGGGAATCCTTTGGGTACCACAAACCAAGACTAGGATAGCATCTTAGGTACCTAAAGATCCTCTTCACAGCATAAAGGTGACAATCTTTGGGAGTCACTCGATGGCGTGCACAAGCACACACAGCAAACATGATATCAGGTCTGGAGGCTGTAAGATACATCAAGGATCCAATCATGGATCTATAGTGCCTGACATCAGCATCTTTCCCATCTCCAATCTTTCCCCAAGGGTGTTCTCTATCCATAGGAGTAGTAGCCCTCTTTTCATGTGGAGAAAAGCCAAATTCCTTCAAGATCTCATCCACATATTTGTCCTGGGAGATGAAGATACCATCTTCTTTCTGCTGAACTTGTAAACCAAGAAAGAAGTTCATCTCCCCCATAGCACTCATCTTGAATTTGTTTGTCATAAGCTTGGAGAAATCCTCACTCATCTTTGGATCAGTAGACCCAAAAATGATGTCATCAACATAGACCTAGACAAGCAACACATCCTTGCCTTTCTTCTTTGTAAATATTGTCTGATCTATGGTGCCCCTCTTGAATCCATTGTCCACTAAGTAAGTAGACAAAGTATCATACCATGCTCTTGGGGCTTGATGAAGGCCATACATAGCCTTTTTTACTCTATACACCTTGTCTGGATTCTCTGGATCCTCAAAACCAGGAGGCTGCATCACATATACTTCCTCAACAATTGTTCCATAGAGGAAGGCACTGTTGACATCCATTTGATAGACAGTGAAGCCCATGCAGGATGCATAGGCTAAAAAGATCCTAATGGCTTCAATCCTTGCAACTGGTGCAAAGACCTCCTCATAGTCTATCCCCTCCTCTTGTGTATATCCCTGAGCCACTAACCTTGCCTTGTTTCTGACCACAATTCCTCTTTCATCTCTCTTGTTTCTTAGAACCCATCTTGTCCCTATAGGTCTGACATATCTGGGACAATCAACCAGCTCCCAAACATCCTGTATTGCAAATTGGTGAAGCTCATCCGGCATTGCTTCCACCCAACTTGGTTCTTTGAGAGCATCAAATATCTTTTTGGGTTCCTGTTGTGACAGAAAACAGGCAAACAAACATGCTTGCACAAAAGGGGTATCAACCTTCTTGTGTGTATTGGCAATAAACCCACCAAGACCTTGATGAGATCTTCTAGTCTGAACTGGAGTATTAACATTACCAATGATTTAAGAAGGAGGATGATTCTTCATGACTGAAGTAAGGACTCCTCCCTCAAAAAGTCTGGTATCTTCAACCTCATTCTCCATGTTGCCAATATCTTCTTCATCAGATTCTCTTACATCAACATAGGGATGACCTTCTTCATATAAATTGGAAGGTTCACCTTGTTCAAAAGTGGAAGAGAAGAGATGTGCAAAGGTGTTGTCAATGCCTGAATCTTGGTTGTCAGCGCCTGGGCTAACAACGCTTAAACTGTTGTTGTCAACGTCTGAGTCATCAATGTCTGAATTGGTCTTGTCAGCACTAGATTTGCCTTTGTCAGCGCCTGAAGGACCATGCATGTTTGTATCTGGTGGTACTTGGGGACCACCATTATCTTTACCACCAGCAGCAGCAGCAGCAAAAGCATCTGTCCAAATGGGAATCGTAACATATTCTTGTATAGGAGATGTCTTTTCTGCTTGTGATCCAACCTCTTCATGAACCTGTGTGCCTGAAACATCAACAACTTGTTCCTCCACAACATTTGAAGTTACCTTCACAATGTCTGGATTAGTGACAGGCATATAATTTAAATCTCTAGATAAAGGTTCCAAGTCAAACAACCAATTAGGACCACTTTCAGGATCACTAGGTTTATTTTCTAAAAACCTAACATGTACTCTTTCAAGTATACGTTTTTCTTCTTTAAGATAAACCCTATATCCCTTGCTCTGCACTGAATACCCCATGAAGTAGCCTTCATCACCTTTTGCACTAAATTTACCTAAGGCATCACTAGTGTCTAAAACTACTACATGACAACAAAAAGGTCTGAGAAAACCAATATTAGGTTTTCTTCCCCAAAGTAACTCATAAGGTGTTTTGTTCTGAATTTTGTTAACCAATGCTCTATTTTGAACATAACAAGCTGTATTAACAGCCTCAGCCCAAAAGGCTATAGGAAAATGAGCATCAGCCAACATTGTTCTGGCTGCTTCAATTAGGGTTCTATTTTTCCTCTCAGCAACCCCATTTTGCTGTGGGGTTCTTGCAATACTAAATTGCCTAGTAATTCCTTTCCTGGCACAGAAATCATCTAGCTTATTATTCCTAAATTCACCACTATTATCACTCCTAAGCATTTTAACTTCATTGCCAGTCTTTTTCTCAATCTGAGTGATAAAATCAATTAGAATATTAGTTGTGTCACTCTTCATAGCTAGAAAGAATGAAGGTCTACGCAATTATTGGCCTATTCTACATGATGGATTTGATGTATAAAGATGGTAGATTGATTAATAAATATAAAGAAGATGAAGAAAGAAGATGATGGAGTAGAGAGAGAAAGGAGTGAAGGGAGAAGAGTTAGAGAGAGAAAATAAAGATGGAATGATTAAAGTGTGTGAAATGAACAACCACGAACCCCTCCTAACATTCTAGGAGGGGATATATATAGCCCACCCTACATGTGGGCTATATGGACTATACATAAACTAAATGGATCACGAGCCCATTACATAATTATCGTTGGAGCGACCGATCCTTCATAAATACGTAAAACGTATTTCCAACAATCTCCCCCTAAGGGAGGTCGCTCCAAGAGACAAAGTTCTAAATAGTTTGTATCTCGTGATCTATGCTAACTAAGATGTGACCGAGACTTTATTGGGAAAAACGTATTTCCAACAATCTCCCCCTAAGGGAGGTCACATCTTTTTACAAAATCTTAAACCTAGCATCTATGCTTGAGTCTTCGATCTTGTTCTTGTGAATATGCTTGATGTGATCTTTGACTTTAGTCTTGAGCATGTTTCCTTGCCTTGACCTTGTGCATTCTTCACTTGTGATATTTGCCTCTTCGTGACTTCATGTTCCACATACTTATACTTTTAAATTCTTGAAAGCTTCAGAGTTTGATACAGCGGAAGACTTGACCTTCGGGCTTTCTTGAATTTGTTGAAGTACTAATTGTATGTAGTATAAGCATGTGGTGACGACTTCTTCTGGATTGTACACCGTAATGCCACCTTCTTATTACGCTGCATAAGACAGTTAGCAACAAACAATATACACGGATGAAATGGCTTTGAACATTTCATTCTAATTCGGTAGCATTTTACCTCCGGTCGGTGAAGACCGTTGGACGATATTAAATATCGTACTTGTAGCAGGTAGTTTCAATAAAGAACCTCCTTGACAAGATTTCGCGGGTAAACCCGTTCTCTTTACTCAACCGTCCAAAGCTGACTGCGAACGTAAAGAGTGAATCATTTGGATAATCTTATCCGCATGATTTGAAGCCGTCAATTCATGTTCCTGGAACAAGTGAAGTTCAATTAAGAACCGCACCGTCGTTGCTTTCCAGTTGTCACTAGCTTGATTCATATAGAATCTTGCAAGTTACCTACCAAGTGCTGTTTGATGTTAACACTAGAAGGATTTCCATTCGTCACTGTAACTACTTAATAGTATTACTCTGAATGTTCTGGCAAGATCACTAAGATATTGCATAGAGGCCTGGAACGTGTTTAAATTCATTTAAGAATTAAACCACTGTTGCTTTCCAGTTATCACAAGTTTGATTCATAAAGAATCGCACAAGTCACCTACCATGAGCTTTTTGATAATCGCTCAAGAAGGATTTCCATCTTCATTGTAAATACTCTCGTATTACTCGGATGTTCAGGCAAGATCTTGAAGATTTTGCGTAGGACTCTTAAGATCTTTCTTACTTTTCACAGTGTGTGAAGAAGCAAGGAAATATGAAAGTGTGTCCTAATGAGATATTTGATGATCTCAAATGGCTCTAGACTCGATCGTGCATTTTGGATTTTAGTGATCGGAGGTTGGAGAGGAGTGCCACCTTTTCAATACCAATTTATTCGGAGTGAATAAACCAATAGATAATGTGTTGATCTCCGTGTAATTAAAACAAATACCTTTTGAGAGATATTTGAGTTAGCTGGGAAGGGTTGTGCATTGCATCACTGGGTCCATGATGTCTTTCTTCAATATCAAGAATCATTAAAAATGATCTCAGTAGCATATGAGTTGACCCGGTTTCTGCCTAAGGTTGTAAGGATGGCTTCTTTCTTTACACCCTTTATCTTTACAATTTTTTTTCATTCTTCAACCCCTTCAATGTTTACCAATACGTCATCACTAGCACCTTGTTGTGATTGTTCCAGTGCTAACTTAAGTACTTGGTCGGCATTCAGCTACATTTACAATCTTTCTCCATCTTTCCTAAGGACTACTATTTCTAGCTATGGAATGTCCTTGGGAAGATACCTCCGGTTCAAGAGGAATCATTGGACTTTAACCTATCCTACCATCCTTATGTCACCACAATCTTCATCATCGTGAATAGAGATGTTTTGGGTAAGTGTATGTCACCATGAAATCCATTTTGAAGTGCAAATCCATTTTGCTCCCCCTTAACATATGCCACGATATCCGAAAACATTTCGCACATGTCGGGATGAGCTAACACGTTAAGTCAAACCATTTGTGATTAATCATTTCCCATATTAAATCACATTTTCTCCCCCATATTAAAAATATTAACTCAATCAATGTTTTTAATATCAATTGATTTAATAGCGTTTTAAGAAAATTTGGGAAGAAAAATGCAAATCCAATTATCTTCATGAATTACACAAGCTCCCCCTCAAATTAATGAGGGTGTACTTGAAACGTAAATTAAATACCTTTTAAACACAAGTGTAAGGTATTTATCACGTGCAAAGATCATATATGATAATGAATTCACAAGATTAGCAATTTACGAGGTTGGACCTGAATGATGGAGAACATCATATGAAAGAAGCACATGGTTCTTGTTCACGAATGTTGGTCTTCCTCGTAACTTCTGAAGTTATCTCTTGACTCCATGTGTATGATTGATATCGTTGTCTTAACACCAATATGTGAACTTGGCACTCTCGGCATCAAGGATTCTGAATGCAGGACAATTGCTCCCCCTCAATTGTTGACCCGTGTTCTATTGAAAGAGCTGTAGTCACCGTTTGAGTAGTCGCGTCGTCGAGTATGTAGATATCAATTGTAAGTTTCTACGGTTGGTGGAGATGATAACTTCGGATTCTGAAGTCAAAGCTTTCCGGTGAAATGCTTGACTTCAAAGTGAAAAGCGGGTTACTATCGGAAATAATAGCAAACCATTTTGAGCATGTTTTAAAAGTTTGAACTTCTGCTCGAACTTTATTTACAACCCCGTGTCATTATTGAATGACATTTCTAGTATCGTAAATATTATCGATTCCAGAAGACATGCTCTTTTTATCAAAACATTTTTGAACACACAATTTTGAAAGATTTAGAAAAACCTTTTGAGAAATTCTCGAAAAATTGTGTTCAAAGTTTTGAAAACCAATTACTTGAGCTTAATATGTTGAATATCTTACAAAACGAGCTCAAGTCCGAGAAGTTGTAAACTTCCCGTTGTAAGGATAAGTTACCATCGGCGATAACCTTTCCTTTTATCTGAAGAACGAGTCCTAAGCTGACATTTACTTACAAGTCGTGTTCATAAGCTTGAAAACTTTGACTGTTTTAACGGAAAGCTCATGACTGAGAAAGGTTAATTTCTCATTACGAGGAAAAGTTCTCTTAGTTAAAAGATACACTTTCCTTTATGAGCTTAAAACTTCGAATGTTTTAATACAAGCTCATGACCGAGAAAGATGAATTTCTCGTTAAGAGGATAAGTTATCATAAAAGATAATCTTTCCTTTATTTTAAATTCGAGTTACAGTCTGACATTTAACTGTAAGTCATGTACACGAGCTTAAAACCTTTGAATGGTTTAAATGTAAGCTCGTGTCCGAGAAAATTTAATTTCTCGTTGTAAGGATAAGTTTATCATCGGCGATAAACTTTCCTTTATTTGAAGCACGGGTTACCATCTGATATTTAATGATAAACCATATACACGAGCTTAAAACCTTTGAATGGTTTTAGTATAAGCTCGTGTGCAAGAAAACTTAATTTCTTGTTAAGAGGGTAAGTTATCGTTGCGTAGATAAACTTCCCCGTCTCTGAAGTCCGGGTCGTCGTCTGTCATTTAACGAGGAGCCATAGTGCATGAGCTTAAAAACTTGGAATGTTTTTTTTTTATATAAGCTCATGCCCGAGAAAAATTAATTTATCGTTATAAGGATAAGTTTATCATCGGCGATAAACTTTCCTTTCTTTGAAGATCGAGTTATAGTCTGTAATGTGACTATAAGTCCTTGTGTAAGCTTTAACCATGAATCCCCTGAGATACTAGTTTCTCCGATATCTGCTTCTTCACCAACCAAACTCTAAGAGTGTCCTTAGTTGAACGGTATACAACGATTGGACCGCTTCGTTCTTTTGGAACATCAACTTTGGTACCTGCATTCTCATTAGGAGTTTGTATACTGTTGCATGGGTTAGAGATATCTATTTTAGAAGCACGTGGGGGTTCACGGTTTTCTTTTCTTATGTCAGAGGTGGCCTGAGGGGATGATTCACTTGTCTTAGTTGGCAACCGTTTCCTTTTTTAGAAAACCTTAAGTTCAGGCTTAAGTGATGTATCATCCTTTGCAATTTCCTCCCTAGTAGTCTTCGTAGAATCAGAGACAATCCTAGTTAAAGGGCACTCGTTTCCTACAAGAGTGAAAGTTCTACCAGTTGGGCGCCACATCTTACCAAAGGGTTTGATTTTAGCGACCCACTGGGATTTAAGTCTAGCACAGGAGTTTACCTCATTAAGTAGTTTCTTGATACAGGAATCATGATTTGCCATAAAGACACATTTTCTACATGTTTTACAGGTAGCATATTTAATGTCTGAGTAAGATCTAGAATTCCTAGATGATTGATTGATGCTCCTAGGATGTGACATGCTACGGTTAGCAGTGTTGGGTAAACTAGAAGGCATCTGACTAGGTTTGAAATTCACATCTCTTACTTGTGTCTTTTGCTTAGCTTCCCTTTGACCAAAATCCTGGCGCACATCAGTTGAACTAGTTCTAGACGTGTTCATTGAGCTATTCTTAGAGAAACTAGGGGCAATCATGTGATGAGGTCTTGCTAAAACTGATTTAGTCACATTAGGCCTAGTTGGTGGAGTGACTGTTCTAGAAATATGTCCCAAATCAACTTGGGAGGCAAACCGTGGTCTCGAGGATTGTGGTCGCTCGGATCTAAATGTCGTAGGTTGTCTGACAATCGGTTGTCTGACGAACTGATTTGTAGGTTGTTTCCCCAAGATTGATGGTTTTTCAAGTTTAGTGTCCACACTAGGTCCTCTAGTTTTCCTTAACTCGTTTTTCAACGCAGCTATAGCAAAAACCTTTTCCTGTACTTGGGCCTTTAAAGTCTCATTCTCTTTGAGCAAGTTATCTTGGGATGCCAACTTAGATTCAAGCAGTTGAATTTGTTTCAAAAGATTATCCTTTTCAGCTTTAGAATCTAGAACAGTTTGATCCAATCTTCTTTCAAGAACAACGTTTGACTTTTCAAGTTTTTCAAAGTATGTTTCAAATTTGTCCATTTTCTTAGAAAATTCAAGTTTGGCATCCTCAAGATCTTTTGATTGTTGAGCTACAATCGTTTCGAGCTCTCTAATCTTGGAATCAGAAGCAGTCAATGAAGCACTTATAATACAATTATCATGATGTACTATAGCATTCTGAACAATCTCTCCCCCATTATGACTTACATCGGATGAATCAGAAGTGGTATTGCTATCACTCGTTTCCATCCCATGTTTGTCATAATTAGGTTCAGAATTCTCAATATGCGGCATATCATCAGCATATACATCATAAACAACATTACATTGTACCATGTTTGCAGGCTCTGCGTCATAACTGGGTAAGGTGTCATCAAGAGAAATCTCGTGAACATTCCCTGACGTGCCACTGGCATCATGTTGTCCTCTTGATTCTGTGCTCGTGCCATCGTTAGGCTCCAAGTTGTCAACCGTATGACCATTATCCTCTTGCATCTGCGTCATTGATTCTTGCACTCCATTAACATACACTTGCTGAAGTTGTGATCTTTGATAAATCGAAGACCAAAACCGATGTCATGAGTTTCAAAATTGTATCACAGAAAGCTCTAAACTCGGTATGTGTATCTCGAAGAAATGATTGGCAAATCACTGAACTTTCAGGCTTGATGATATTGAATTGGAGGAAAGGCGTGAGTTGTGTCACAAGAGTCTTATATGCAAGTGCCGATGCAGAGTGATTAAAGTTGTCATGATTGAGTTGCTCGGCGAGTTGGGTCAAAGTGGTGAAAATTGAGTCGATGAATATATGACGATCTTGTCCAAAGATGGTCACAAATTCGCTCCCTCCTTGAATCCCCGAAAGAGTGACAAGATGAGACTGAAGCATTTGAAATGAAGTGATGCCACTTTTTCTAACTTTGTTTTGTATTGAAAGCGATACTCCCTCTTGATTTTTCGATTTCAACGAATCCATTGTAAGTTCGATGAAGAATAAAAGAAAAAAATTCTGGGTCTCGTCAAATAAATTTTGTAACTTAGACTCGTCTTTGCGTCTCACCGTTAAAACTCGAACAAGCAACCAACTTTTAAAAGAAAAATCCCAAAACAAAATATGATATATATATATTTTATTTTTTATATATATATTTTTGTTTTTTTTTGTCAAGAATATTAAAATTCAAAAAATATTAAAAATTTTAAAAAATATTAAAGAAAATATCTGATATATAAAAAAATCTGATATATAAAATAAAGTAAAATAAAAATTTGATAACAATCTGATATTAAAAAAAATTGATATAAAATAAAGAAAAAACAAAAAATCTGATATTAAAAGAAAAGAAGAAAAAAGAAAAAAAAATCCAAACGTGTCACTCCCCTTGTTTTCTCCGTCAATTAAAAAACCTGGCAAATGAGTAGTGAATCTGGCTTCTTGTTTTCTCCGTCCCACTCACCATATATAAACAACGCCTTCTCCTATTTTGACTTTATACAAATCACAAAACCCAAACTCATTTATCTCTCTCTCCTCAACTCATCCGCCCCCATCTCTTTCTTTCACCTAAAAAGAATCGCCTCCCAAAACCTATTGTTTCCTCCGTCTTCTTTAACTTCACAACCCTAAAAAACAATTCAATTCGTTTATCTCTCTCTCTCCTCACAAATTGTTTCCTCCGGTTCTATCAACTCTCTCTCTCTCCACAGAAACTTAAACACACAGAACTCCTAAATCTCCAAACCTAATCTCATCCTAACACAACTCCTAAATCACTCTCAAATGAGATATATGATGATATATGATATCGCCTCTTTCGATCGACACACCCAAAAACTTATCTGCTCAAATCGAAATTACCTTTGCTTCAAGATCCTAGTTGGGGTCTCGGGTAGGTGTTATTGTTGCATGTTGGTTAATTGAGTCCCTCTCTCATCTGTTCGAGTCTTTCTGTCGTGATGTTTTTCTTTGATTGATTGATGATGATTGTGTTCAAACAGTGATGATCTAAAAAGATCTGAGTTGATTTTGAACGAATCTGAGATGTGGGATGAGTCGAGTTATGGGTCAGTGTTTTGAGTCGAGTGTTTTGTTGTTAAGTGAGACGAGGGAGGGTCGAGAGGTGAGGGTGAGGGGGAGGGTGTAACGAGAGGTGTCAGGGTGTGAGGGTCGAGAGGGTGTGAGGTCGAGAGGATGGGTGAATCTGAAAAGATTGAGGGAGTCGGTTTGGGAGGATAGTGTGTCGAGAGAAGTGATGAGTCTGTTTCGGGGGTGTTGATGTCAAGAGTGTGAGTTTGTTGTGATCGAGTCAGGTTTGGGTCGAATCGAGAATGAGATGATTGTTTGAGTGGGTTTTGGTTGATACGAGAGGTGTTGTGTATTATTGAGTCAAGTTTTTGTTACTGTGTCATGTGTTGTGGACGAGAGTCAAATCGAGTGAAGATGGATGTCGAGTGTGTCGAGTGTGAGGGAAAGACAGTCGAGAGTGAGTGTTGGTCGAAAATTGGTGTCGAGTCAAAAAGGTTCCCTTTATGTTTGAATTGTCTTCATTCGGAAGATTTCATTCATTCGGAAGTGTCATTCATTCGGAAGTGTCATTCATTCGGAAGTGTCATTCATTCAGAAGTTTCTTTCATCCGGAACTTTTCGTTCACCCGGAACTTTTCTTTCACCCGAAACTTTTCTTTCACCCGGAACTTTTCTTTCACCCGGAACTTTTGTTCACCCGGAACTTTTGTTCACCCGGAACTTGTGGTTTGATTCGGAACTTTTAGAATGACAGTTTTGTTGGGACTGAGTTGGACAGAAAGATTTGGACAGATTTGACAGTTGACCAAAAAATTAAGAAAATCCAAAAATGATAAAACTGATAAACGAAAAGCAAGCTGATAAACAAAAATGATAAAACTGATAAACAAAAAATGATAACTGATAACTGATAAACGACAAAACTGATTAAAAAATTTATATAAAAAACTGATTAAAAGGATGAATGTGATATAACGATATGGGGTACTGTTGTTTTAATTCACGTTGATTCCCAAGAGAAAAAGTAAAAATATAGCAGCGATGCTTCAAGACAAGGACAAAGATGCTTCAAGATAACAATAAAAGTAAACTGATTATAAAAAACTTAAAAAAAAACTAATCATAACAAATTAAAATAGAAACTGATTATATAAAAAAAATTGATTTTTGAATAAAAAAATTGTGATTTTTATATAAAAAAATAAATCAACGATTTAATAATGATTTAAAACATAAAAACACAAACTTTATATGAAAAATACAAACTTTTTAATATAAAAGCTTGATTAAATCAAAACCCACCAAAATCAATAAAAGAAAAACAAGAATAAACCAAACAAACCTTGGCTCTGATACCAATTGAAGGTCTACACAATTATTGGCCTATTCTACATGATGGGTTTGATGTATAAAGATGGTAGATTGATTAATAAATATAAAGAAGATGAAGAAAGAAGATGATGGAGTAGAGAGAGAAAGGAGAGAAGGGAGAAGAGTTAGAGAGAGAAAATAAAGATGGAATGATTAAAGTGTGTGAAATGAACAACCACGAACCCCTCCTAACATGCTAGGAGGAGATATATATAGCCCGCCCTACATGTGGGCTATATGGACTATACATAAACTAAATGGATCACGAGCCCATTACATAATTATCGTTGGAGCGACCGATCCTTCATAAATACGTAAAACGTATTTCCAACAATCTCCCCCTAAGGGAGGTCGCTCCAAGAGACAAAGTTCTAAATAGTCTATATCTCGTGATCTATGCTAACTAAGATGTGACCGAGACTTTATTAATGTCCAAGTAAACCTAGAAAAGTCATATGTGATAACAAAGCAATATGACTTACCATTCAAACTTTCTATATTGGTTGGACCAAAGAGGTCCATATGAAGCAAATGAAGAGGTCTAGAACTAGAGTGCACCTGTTTGGACTTGAATGAGACCTTGTGTTGCTTGCCTTTAAGACATGCAACACAAGAGTGGTCATTGTGGAAGGCCTTCTCAGGAAAACCATCAACCAAGCCAAGTCTCACAAGCCTATTTATATTTTTGAAATTTATGTGCCCTAGTCTTTTGTGCCACAAATTACTCTCATCTACTGAAGCTTTAGCATAAAAACAAGACATATTGTTATTCATTCTAATCCCATTCAGATTCACATTGTATATGTCTTTATGCCTAGGTGTTTTATACTCAATATATTTCTCATCAGGGATCTTATAATCCTTGCTTAACACCAAACACTCAGTATCAGTAAACAGAACTTTATTTTTGTTATCACAAACTTGTGATACACTAAAAAGGTTGTAATCAAGTTCTTTTACCAAAAATACGTTTTCAAAATGCAAGTTCTTGGTGAGAAGGGTTCCTTTGCCTGTGATAGTACCATATCCGCCTCCAAATTAAACCTTGTCACCATCCTTAATGGGAGTGAAGTTAGTTAAATAATCTTCCTTCCCTGTCATGTGCCTTGAGCATCCACTGTCCCAATATCCATAATCATTGACCTGTTTTTGAATGCCCTGCACATAAAGAAAACAAATTAGTTTTCTTTGGGAACCCAAGCCTTAGAAGACTTGGATTCATCTGGTTGTTCAATAAGAACAGACTTAGTTCTCATAACAACCCCATTTTCATCCTTCTTAGGATGAAATACCCAGTTAACCCCAATAGGTTTTGTAATGACCTTTGAAATGTAATTAAATCTGTTGCAGGTCATTGAAATCCCATTATCATTAGGGTTTTGATCTTGCTTGGGTCTCTATGTTAAGCTTGAAGAAGCTTTAGACCCCTTACCCTATGGTTGCAAGTATTTAGGTCTGGTCACGTTTCTGTCAGCGTTGGAATTGGTCTTGTCAACGCTGAAATTACCCTTGTCAGCGTTGAACCTAGGGTTTGCTACAGAAACCCATTGCCTATTAGACCAAGTATTTGTCTTTTGAAATGGTCTTTGTCCATGAGTGTTAGACCTTCTAGTGAAGAATGGGGCAGGTCTAACAACTTGTGGACTTTGCTGCACACAAGGTTTGGGTCTGACAACGTTTGACTTTCTAACAACGTTGACTTTGTTTTTGTCAGTGTTGAATTTGTTCCTGTCAGCGCTGGCTTTGGGAGCGTTGACACACTTGTATGCCAAGTGTGAAAAGCTACCACAAGTGTAACAAGCTTTTCTAGACACAACCCTAGGTCTAGAAGAGAAGAAGCCTGTTCCATTATTGCTAACTTGGCTCTTGGGTGACCTAGTATTCCTATACATCTCTGCATACTTAATGCTAGGTTTTCTATCAATGTTGGAGCCAAGATCAACAGATTTACCAGTGAGTGGGTTAGTAACCTTAATAGGTGTTGACTCATTGGGACTTTCACATAGCAAGCCACCCTTAACAAATAAAGTAGGGTTAGCTTTCTTCCATTCATTCAGGTCAGTCAACTTTTGTTGATACTCTTCAACTGGGATGACAAATCTTGGTGGAGGAATGAATTCCTCCTCTTGGAGTTCTGGCAAACCAGTCCAAGATAGGTCCTTTTGTTGGACACCATAGAAGTCACCAGCTGGTGGTGGAACCACAGAGTAATCATTCATCCCAATCCCAGTCATGTCCTTAGGATCTCTTTGTTTACTCACACAGTCTCCTAGGGTTTGTGTTGCTCTATCAAATCTTTGAATTTTAAGGCCAACATTATCTTTATTTTTAATGGCTTCATCTAATTTAGCTTGTAACTCACCATTAACCCTTTCCATGATGTTTCTAATATCCATACTAGCATTTAACTCATGTTTTAAGATATTTATTTTATCTTTTAAGTCAAATTCCATTTTCTTGTATTCAGAAACTGTTTTCTCAGTTTCAGTGAGAGCTAGTTGGTAATTAGACAGTTTGCATCTTTCAGTACTCATATCATCTAATAATCTTAACACCTCTTTGTTAAGTCTTTCAGTATTTAACCTACAACCTTTACTACAAAAAGCATCATCGTATACCTCATTATTAGATGAAGAGGAGGAGTGTGTCATGAGAGAATATTCAACATGCTCTTCTTCTTCAATTTCAGCAACCAAAGCTTTATCCTCTTCCACATTCTTAGCCAGATAGCTCCAATCCCATCCCATTCCATCAATTCCTTGAACTGCAACCATGGCCTTAGGATCCTGAGCTTTAACAATTTGACTTGAGGGTTTACCAGCATCAGATCTTCTAGGAGATCTGCATTCCCTCATGAAGTGCCCCATACGATGACAGTTGTAGCATTCAACTTTGGATTTATCAAATCCAGCTGTGTCCTTTGCATTGAAGGTCATCTTCTTCTTAAACCTTCTGTTCCACCTGTTTGCTCTTATACTAGCAAGAGCCATGTTCCACTTAATGTTCATCTCTTCCAAGTGCTCATCACTTATCTGCTCAAGGTCCTCATATGTAATCACTGAACCATTGGGCAAAGAAGCAATATAAGCACATACAGTATCCAGATCCAAACCAGCAGGTTTAACTCTTGGTGAGTCACTTTTGAGTGTGTCAGCGTTTGAAAAGGAGACGTTGACAGGACATGTTCCAGCGCTGACACATGATGATCCAGTAACTGGATGCATGTAGGAGTCCTTTTGATTGAATTGACCTTCACTATGAGAAAAGAAGGCCATGTTACTGTTGGGGGACTTGCTTCCATGCTCTAAAAGAGTTTCATCTTCCAACAGCCTCAATTTGTTGTAGATATCATCAAACGTGGAACTTTTGTGAGTATTATTGGCAAGAATAGATCTTGCCTCAATCTTCCACGCCTCACCAAGACTTTTAAGAAAAGTAGCATTGATGTCAACATCACCAAGTTGTGTCCCCATGAAGGACAATTTGCTTGTAATATCAAGCAATCTTCTTCTCACACTACTGAGCTTTTCATTAGGTTGAGCCTTGAAGACAGCATAATCATGCATGAGTTGCTTCTTCTTCTCTTCCTTAGTATCTTCATTGCCACCATATGCAACTTTAAGGGCTGCCCAAAGGTCCTTAGCAGATTCATAACCTCTGTATTTATGCTGATTCTCTTGTCCCAAAGAGAGTTTCAGAATATTTAGGGTTTTCATGTCAACCCTTTTCTTAGCTATGTCTTCAGCAGACACAGCTCTACCATCATCAGGTTTTTCCTTCTTGTCTGCTTCTGAACGTGGCATTAGCAATCTTTTGAGCCTTATTGAATGTGTTTCCATATTCAATAATCTCCCATAGTGTGTAGTCATAGATCCCTAGATATTGCTCAAAGTTGAATTTCCACAATTCAAAGTTGGTTGCATCAAGCATGGGAATCTTGATGTTTGGTAAGGGTGAGGAGGAGGAGGTTATTTCTGGAGTTGACATGATGTTGTTAGGGTTTTTGAGAAAATTAGGGTTTTGGTGATTTTAAGGGTTCTTGTGTTCTTTAAGATCAAAAGTTCCTCAACAAGCTCTGATACCACTTGTTGATCCCAAACTTAGATCGATTTAGCTTTATGTATACGAGATTAGATCAAGTAATACACTTAGAGAAACCTTTGTATATGTTTATGAGAATCTAAGTGTTATGCGGAATTAACACTTAAATAAGAACACACAATGATATAAACAAACTTTCACTTTGATTAATGATATCAAACTTGCTTACAATGAAAGTAGTTTACGAATGAAAACTTATATGAAACATTAACCTAAAGGTCTTCTTTTATAGACATAAGAAGCCTTGTACAATAATCTACGTATCAGCTATTCTAGGTAAAGATAAATATAAAAAATACATTGTTGTTCCTATCTTTACTAGAAGTAATCTAGAATACAATAAACGCATAGAGTATATCTTCCCATCAGTGCTTGTCTTCAATGTATCAACGCTTGACTTTATCTTGTCAACGCTTGAGCTGTCAGCGTTTGTTTTACTCCTGTCAACGCTTGATTTACTCTTGTCAGCGCTCAAGTGATCTGGCCATAATTTATTCCCAACAGATTTGTTGACTTATTGATATGAGATTTTGCTCATATCAAGCTACCTAAAATCTACATACAAAGTGAAGAAAATAAGGTGCTATTTATAGTTGAAGTCAAGGTGCTTGGGGTAGATTAGTCATTTTAGGCTTCTAACCATCTTCTCTTCTTTAACTTGAGGGCATCTTGGTCATTTGATATGTGATGATGTGTTTCCACTAATAGGAGTGAAGATTATTTTTAGATAGACAAATGAGAGCATTTCACATGGATCACCAATCTTCACCTTTGATTATTTTTCATCCAATGGCCCTTAATTAAGCTTTCTTTAATCAACTCCACTATCTTTATTCTTCTAGAAGCATGCACCTAATTACTCACAAAAGAAACACACATGCCATTTTCTTTCTTTTTACTATTTTTGTGTTAGTTTAGAAATAAATAAAAATATATAAAAATAAAACTACTAAAACTAAAAATATTTAAAAACTAAAATTAATTATCTCAATACTAAACTAACTATTATAAAATAAAAAAAAATTATTTATTTAATTTTTACTAAGATTAATAAAATGTTAAAATTAGAAATAAAATAGTAGAATATGCGATATGCAAACCGACACGAGTTACGCGGCAAGGGCGGAACCCTTATCTTAGTAAATTCGTGCTCTTAATTGGTCCATGTGGTTTGTTAGTAGATAAGTTTGCATTATGGCAGAAATAGTCTTTGTTGTTTGCATTTCTTGATTTTAAGCTTGAAACTTCATTAAATCTTCATCCTTAGCCCTCCAAACTTCATTCTTTTGGCACTTTTGGTCCTTTAACTTTATCTTTGACTTTATCTTTGATAAATGTCCGTGAAATCCCATGTTTTCTTCATTTTTGTCCTTTTGTACCTATTTCGAAACAAAACATAAAACCACGCGTAATTCCGACATTTACTGTTGGGAATCTAAACTTGATAGATTCCCTGTTCATTGATTTAAACATAATTAGGCTGATAGATAGTCCCTTGCCTGTGCCAAGGAGGCAGGCAAGTTTCGCAAGACTCACAGAGATCCAAGTCTCTGTGAGCAACCTCAGAGGAGTCCATGTCAGAGACATTGTTAGGGAAGTCGAAGACTACCTGAAGACATACTCCTTGGCTGTGATGGATAACAGCCAAGATGTATTAGGGACTCTGAGGTGTTGAGAGTTAACAGGGGTGGCAATACCCTGATAACTCTCAGCACACTTTGGACATGCCATTTGTGTGTTCGAGAATATGAAGAATAAGGAAACTGTTTTTGACAACTGTTCCTTAAAGCATAATGGAAGACTACCAAGAATAGAAGGACATCATGTGACTGATGTGGGAACTTGTAAAAGCTTGTGTAGTCGACATCAAGTACTGTTTAAGTCAAACTCGTAACACTATAAATAGGATGTGTATCCATGCATTAATGTTTAACACTTTTGAGATATCAAGAACATTAGTGCATATAACTTAGTGAATCAAACAGCTACGACTGTATTCATAAGTTAAGGTTTATTGTTGTTCAAAGTGTGCACAACACATTGTCATCAAACGGTGTTATCCATAACACTTGTAATTCTTTATTATACAATAATAAGATTACGTTTGAAAAGTAATACCTTGTGTTGATTAAGTTTAAATTAGGGTTTCTTGCATTGATTAGGGACTTTCAATTGGTATCAGAGCGGTGTTTGATATTAAAACCTTTAAGAAACATCGTTCTCAGTTTTATAATCAAGATCCACCATGCCGGAAACTTCTAGCCCACACTCACCTCCCACAAACCCATCTTCACCAAGACTTAACCCTCCAGCAAATGACGATGATCTACCCCAACTTCTTGACTCAAGAGGTGGATCACACGTAACCAGTGTACCAGTCTTTGATGAAGAAGACTTTGCCAGTTGGAAGAGTCAATTTCTTGTATACCTTGATGGACTTGAACCTTTTCTCTTAGAAATTTTAGAAAATAGTCCATATATTCCCATGGCGCTTACTTCTACTGAAGAAAACCCACTTCCCAAGCCTGTCAAACAATGGACCGCAGCTGATAGGAAATTAGCAAACCAAGATAAACGTCTCAAAAGCATCATAATTTCCTGTCTTCCCAAGCATATCATGAATTCTGTCATTCAGTGTCCCACAGCTAAACAAATGTGGACAGACCTCATTCTTGGCCATGAAGGACCCTCTGAAACAAGAGAGACAAAGATTCAGGCACTCAGACTTCAGTTTAATGCCTTTAAGTCTCTTGAAGGTGAAAAAGTTCAGCAAACCTATACTAGGCTGAAGATTCTTCTAAATGACCTCGCTATGAATGATGTCACTATTGGTCAAGCTGAGATCAATGCTACTTTTGTCAACAGCCTTCCAAGAAAGTGGCTGAGCATGAATCAGACTCAGAGAGCTAACAACTCAATCAAAAATGATACCCTTGCTCAGCTCTATGGTAAGTACAATTATGAAGAAGGGCTGATCGATACTATCTACAAATCAGAGACTGAAAGATTTGTAGTCCAAGGAGCATCTTCCAAAGCTTTGATCTCTGCAACACATCCTCTTGACAGCGATTCTGATATTGAAGAAGATACCCGTAGCAGCCAAGAGTTCTTGTCAGACCTCAATGCAGAATTCCATGAAAGAGCACTGCTAGCCAACCAAAGAAGATACTACAAAAGATCTGGAAGAGTAGGATCAGCTAGCAAACCAACTGACAGGTCAAAAGAAACATGTTTTGCCTGTGGAAAGCTTGGACATTTTCAAAAAGAGTGTCCTTCCACCAAGACATCCTCACCCTCTTATCCATCATCTTAATCAAAACCCTACAAGTTCAAACAACATAACAACTCATCTCAATCCAATTCTTCAGACACTGAGAAGAAAGATTACAAAAATAAGTACAAGGCACTTAAAGCTGAGTTAGAACAAATGAACTTGAAGATTGAAGCTATGTCCAAAAAGAAAGGTGGTGAGAAAAAGGCTGAGAAAGGGTTGGTTGCTGAAACTTATGATTGGAATGATGAACCATTGACTTCAGATGAAGAAGACACCACAAGGGTCAGGGCTTTTATGGCGATAGCTGAGGATGAACCAGCTGTTGGAAAAGGTGATGCAAGATCAGGACAATGGGTTGACATCACAATGAAAAAGGTACACAGGCTTCTATCTATGTCTGATAGTGATGAACGTAAGCATGTCCTTGATTACACCATTGTTGATTTGCACTTTGTTGAGGAACAAAGGAAGAACCTACTTGATAAGTTTCACTCTATTAAAACTAAAATGATAAATACTAAGGCTGAATGTGAAACTCTCAGGCGGTTTAACTTAGAGAAAATATCCCTGCAAAATGAAGTAGCTAGATTAACCTTGAAAAACATAGCTTTAAATGATCAAGTCACTGAATTGAACAAGATTATTGAAAAATGGCTGTGTGCTAGGTTTACTATTGATGAATTGCTTAGGGATGAAGTGCCTGCTGACTTAAACAGGGATATAACTGCTAAGAATAAAAAGCTGAGGATTCTCACCAAACCTAAAGACATTGTCTTTAAATCTATAGAGACTATACATATGTCAGATACCTCTTTGACTAATGACCCTGTCTCTGAAGATGTGGCTGAGCTACCACCTTTGCCCAAACTCTCTGGAGTTGAACCTAGCAGTTCTTCTAGATCTGCTAAGGACGAACTTAAGACAGATATTGAGAATCCTCCTGCCAAAGTTTTTCGTGTGCCTACTAAACAAACTGGTAAACAAGTAGCTTTTAAGCCTGTTACTACTAAAGTTGTGAATAAGGTTGACCCCACCACTGAAGATCGCATGTTGTCTCTTATGAAAGAAGTAGAACTCTTGAAACAACACATTAAGCCTTCCGCTGAATGCTCTACTTCTCATGAACCCAAGTCAGTCCTAGGTGAACCCAAAGGGGAAAGGTTAATCAAACCTTATTGCAATGTTTGTAAAAATTCTCACCACTCGACCTTAGATCATGACAGACACATGGCAGCTAAAAGAGCTCAGACACCCTCTAGGGACAGACCACAGAGTTCCAAAAGACAACAGGGAAATTACAAATCTTATCCTCCCTGTAAATTATGTGGGTTCACAGACCATCACTCAGACGAGTGTGGTGACTTCCCTGGGTGTGATATCTGTGGGAGTTATAACCATGAAACAATGAACTGTCCATCCCAACGCCAAAAGTTTTTCAGGAACACAAGAGTTGCTAACAAGCAATTCAGGGAACCCACTGGAAAGTGGGTTCACCATAGGAACTAATCTGTTTCTATGTATCTGTGCAGAAATATCTCAAGGAATCGGTATGGTATCTAGATAGTGGCTGTTCTAGACACATGACAGGGATTCAACAATACCTGCACAGATACTCAAAGGAGCCAGGTCCTAAAGTGGTGTTTGGAGATAACTCTTCAGGTGACACAGAAGGATATGGCTCAGCAAATTGCAATGGGATCACATTTACCAGGGTTGCATATGTGAATGGTCTTAAACACAATCTTATTAGCATCAGCCAATTATGTGATGCTGATTATAAGGTTTTGTTTACTAAGACTCAGGGAACCATATTCAACAAAAATAATGATGTTGTGCTGGTTGCACCTAGAAGGAGAGATGTCTATGTCATCAACATGGCTGTGTGCTCTGAAGACAGCTCAAATTGTTTTCTTGCCAAAGCCTCTGAAAGTGTCAACTGGCTGTGGCACAAGAGACTGTCTCATCTCAACTTCAAGAACATCAATAAGATAGCCACTCAAAACTTGGTTGCTGGTCTACCTTCAGTAATGTTTTCCAAAGACAAAACTTGTTCTGCCTGTGTCAAAGGAAAACATCACAGGTCTTCATTCAAGACTAGGCAATCATTCTCTATTGACAAGTGCTTACATCTCCTTCACATGGACTTGTTTGGGCCTGTCAAACCTCAAACCATTAATCACAACAAATACACCTTGGTCATAGTTGATGAATTTTCAAGATATACTTGGGTGTTCTTCCTCAGAAGGAAAAGTGATGCAGCTGAAACCATCATGTCTTTCATCAGACAGGTAGAAAACATGAATGATGTTAGAGTCAAAGCTCTAAGAAGTGATAATGGTACAGAATTCAAGAATCATCAACTTGAATCATTTTGTGATGAAAAAGGGATTTCTCAGAACTTCTCTTCAGCTGGCACTCCTGAACAAAATGGTGTGGCTGAAAGAAGAAACAGGACTCTGATTGAAGCAGCAAGAACTATGTTAAATGGTGCAGCCTTACCAAAGCAATTTTGGGGAGAAGCTGTACACACTGCCTGCTACACTCAAAACAGATCAATCATTGTCAAAAGACATGGTAAAACCTCCTATGAAGTTTTCAGAAAAAGATCTCCAGACGTCAGCTATTTTCATGTGTTTGGATGCCCTGTGTTTATTTATAACTACAGGGATAAACTTGGAAAGTTTGATGAAAAAGCTGATGATGGATTCTTTTTGGGATACTCTCCAATAGCCAAAGCCTTCAGAGTATTCAACATCAGAAGACAAGAAGTAGAAGAAACTTTCCATGTCAGATTTAATGAAGATGATGAAGTCATACAGAGGACAGGAACAGAGGGTGATGAAGTAGATTTTAATGAAAATATTCCTTTCCCAAGTGATGAGTTCACAGAACCCAGACCTACCAGTCATCACCACTCCAACACTCTCACTCCTTATGTTCCTGCTTTTGACCCTCTGTCTAGTCACAACATAGAAGTTCCTACCTCTCAGGAACTTGATGAAGAAGAACCTCAAATCTCTGATGGTCCTTCTCATGATATTGATGACTCACCAATTCTTCAAACCTCTGAAATTTCTCCTGCTGATAATGAAATAGCTTCCCTTGATATGGTTGAAGAAGACTCAGTCACTGAAGTAGTCTTTGAAGAAAGCCCTCCTAGTCAGCAGGATGAGACTCAAATTGTACCAGCTGTGCCCTCAAGTACCCCTGTTCTTGAATCCCCAGCTCCTCAAAATAAGTGGTCAAGAGATCAACACATTCTTCTTGTCAACATTATTGGGGAACCAAATGCAGGGGTCACAACCAGACAGCGAATCCAAGACTCAGAGTCAGCCTCAGCCAATGAATGTCTATTTGCTGAATTTCTTTCTCAGATTGAACCTAAAAGAGTTGCTGAGGCTCTGGTAGAAGATGGATGGGTAGCTGCTATGCAAGAAGAAATCAATCAGTTCAAAAGGAACAAAGTATGGACACTAGTGCCAGCTCCACCTGGAAAGAATATCACAGGCACTAGATGGATCTATAGAAATAAGATGGATGAAATTGGGAACATCATCAGGAACAAGGCAAGACTGGTAGCACAGGGATTCTCTCAAACTGAAGGAATTGATTATGATGAAACTTTTGCACCTGTTGCTAGACTTAAGGCCATCAGAATCTTTCTTGCTTATGCTGCCTATATGAACATCACTGTCTATCAGATGGATGTAAAGAGTGCCTTCCTCAATGGTGATTTGGCTGAGGAAGTCTATGTTGCACAACCTGAAGGATTTGAGAACAGCGAGTTTCCCAACCATGTGTACAGACTTCACAAGGCAATGTATGGTCTGAAACAAGCTCCAAGAGCATGGTATGAAACTCTTTCAAATTTCTTATCTGAAAATAAATTTATCAGGGGTTCTATTGATAAAACACTCTTCACCTTCAAGGACAAGAGTGATTTCATCATTGTGCAGATTTATGTGGATGATATCATCTTTGGGTCAACAAATGTCAATCTTAGTAAACGTTTTGCTAAATTAATGACCAAGAAATATGAGATGAGTATGATGGGTGAATTAACTTACTTCTTGGGCTTTCAAATTAAACAATGTCCTAAGGGAATTTCTATTTGTCAAGAAAAGTATGTTAAGGATTTACTTAAAAAATATGACTTAGCTGATTGTGCATCAGTGAAATGCCCCATGCTTCCACCCAACGATTTGGGCCCTGATGAGTCAGGGGTCTCTGTCAATGAGACTTTATATAGAGGCATGATTGGGTCACTAATGTATCTAACAGCCAGTCGTCCAGATATCCAATTCTCCACATGTCTCTGTGCAAGGTACCAAGCTAACCCAAAAGAATCCCATCTAGTGGCTGTTAAGAGAATTTTCAGGTATCTCAAAGGAACACCATCCCTAGGACTATGGTATCCAAAGGAATCAGGCTTTGATCTCAAGGCATATTCAGATTCAGATTATGCTGGATGCTGTATTGACAGGAAAAGTACTTCAGGCAGCTGTCAAATCCTAGGAGGAAAATTGGTTTGATGGAGTGCTAAGAAGCAAAACTATGTGGCTATGTCTTCAGCTGAAGCAGAATATGTCGCTGCAGCTAGTTGTTGTGCTCAGGTGCTCTGGATGAAAAGTCAATTGGCTGACTATGAAATCTTGTATGACAAAGTACCAATCTTTTGTGACAACACCAGCGCCATTGCCATATCCAACAACCCTGTTCTTCACTCTCGTACCAAACACATTGATATCAGGTATCATTTTATCAGGGATCATATTATGAAGGGAGATATTGAGCTGCATTTTGTTCCCACAGAGCTGCAACTAGCTGATATCTTTACAAAGCCTTTGGCTGAACCTACGTTCAACAGGCTAGTTGTTGAGCTAGGGATGCTCAATATCTCAAAGCCTGTGGCTTGATATTAAATATGTTCATTAAATGATTGATTCTATATTAAATGTTTTATTAAATGTTTTTCACATGAAACTAGGTAGTTACTTTCCAAGTAAATGCAAAAAACATTCTCACATTTTTTAATCATTTATTTTTCGGATAACGAGGAGACAAACTTTTTGAAAGGTCAAAGGGACCCACTTGAGCAGTCATTTTCGCTCTTGCATTTAATACGGTTGAATAACTGTTCACTTAAGTTTGAATATATATATTGTCTTCTTTCTCTTCTCACCCACCACCATTCTAAAATCAACTTCTCTCTCTAAACTCTTATCTCTCTCAACCATCCGCCATTTTCATTCTCCTTCAACCTTAAATCAATGGCGTTTCCCGTACCCAAAGCCTCCAATGTGAACTTCGAGATCAACGAGAGCATCATCGCCTCCAACAACGCCATTGGATGGATCAAGGCACCAAACAGCACATATTCGGATCTGGTAAATTTCATGCAGAATTGTGACCTAAATGAAGCCTTCACCAAATCTCCATCCACCTTTTACCAAGAATACCTTAGGGAATTCTGGTATTCTGCTGAAGTAGTTGAAGACACCATTACATTTAGCCTTTCATGCAATGAACATCCTTTTGCCTTTTCCCTTAAAGATTTTTCTAGTGTGGCCGGACTCAAACATGGAGATGAATGCTTGAAGACTATTGACAAAAAGGCTGTCAAGGAAGCCCTGGCCACACTCAACCCTTGCCATGATGTTAACCCTGCCCTTACACCAGCTGAGGTCCTCGCCAAAGCCCCTCTGAAGATTAAGTATTTTACTCCTATGTGGCGTGTCCTCTTCACCCACATTGTGAAGTCCCTGGGAGGTATGCAGGGATCACAGGATCAGATGTCGTCCAATCATCAGGCTATTGCGTATGGACTTATCTGGGGAGCTGATGTCGACTTTGGAAGCATCCTTTTCTCAAACCTGGTAGAACAACTGAAGGGAAGGAATCAGGTCAGGGAAAAGAACATATGTTATGTGCGCTACCTGTCCCTGATCTTTGAGAGTTTGCTGGGAGAGAATTACCACAACAAGGCCTTGACAGCTCTGAAGCCCTATCGCATCACAGGCGACATCTACAAGGAGATAGGAGCTGAGGATACCCCTGTTACCGCCCACATGCTGAACGTTGCCAACCAGGTACCCAACGCTGAGAAGCCCTTGCTCCCTTCCTCTGAGAAGGTGAATACTTCTAGTGTCGCTGGCAAGTCTACGTCTTTGACCTCTGGGCAGCATACTACTAAGTCCAAGGCTTCATCTGGCCAACAGCCAAAGAAGAAGAAATCCCCTCTTCTTCCCACTCCAAAGCTGTTAATAAGGCCAAGGAAAAGAAGATTGACACCGCCTCTGGTCCAGATACTCTTGTGGATTCAGAATCTTTGGCTGACAAACAACATGCGTCTAGTGTCTCTAGGTCAGCAGAGACAACAGGAAACCAGCCAAACCAAGCTGATATCTCACAGGTAATCAGTGTACATTTTTAGAGGTTCACAAGCAATCACTCTCATTTGTCTGTAGGAGAGAGTGGTGAAGTTAGGGTAATCCTCGACCCATAGAAGTCTGTCATTACACTTAGAATACTTTAAGACTTCTGTACACCCTGTCTTTGCACCAGGGAATGATTCATTTGTGTTTATAAAGCACCCCGATGACCCTGAACCCTCTAGACAGTATTCAGGCTAATAACAACCTGAATACATTAATGTCTCAACCTTGATCGCTGTACTTCACACAGCCTCTTGGTTCCCTCCTTAAAAGAGTCCCAAAGGATTTATCCTTTCAGGGGGAGCTGAATCATCACCCTCAGCTTTCCTAGGGGCAGCGTAACAGGCGACCTACAACAACATATGTTTCACTCTTAAAAGAGTCCCAAAGGTTTTACCTTTTGGGGGGGCTGAATAATCACACTCAGCTTTCCTAGGGGCAGCGAATGGAGATCATTAAACAACATATGTTTCACAATCAAAAGGGTCCCAAAGGTTTTTACCTTTTAGGGGGGCTGAATAATTACACTCAGCTTTCCTAGGGGCAGCGAATGGCGACCATTAACCACACTTCATTCACACTTAAAAGAATCCCAAGGATTTATCCTTTGGAGTGGCTGAGTAATCACCCTCAGCCTCTCTGGGACAGCGAAATGGAGACCATTCCCCTTATACTTTTCCCTGTTTCTAATTACAACAAACTTGCAGGCTGAAATTGTACAGCCAGTCAAAGAATCTCAAGTACATGAAAAGGAGGTTGAAACAATAACTCAGGACATCCTACATGAAGAAGAACCTGTGCTCAATGCTGATGAAGAAATGCTTTCAGTAGAAGATTATGTCTCTGAGTTTGAGCCCATGCCTGAAGATGAATTCCCTGAGGGAATGTTTGATGAAGAGGATGAAGAAGATGAGGATGACCAGCTGTCAGCCTCTCCTCCTAAAGAAGATGACAAGACTTCTCCTCTCAAGGAAGCTGTTGACACTCCAAACTCTGCTACATCTGCAACAACAGTCTTCCAAAGACCAACATATGATCCAACGGCTGAATTCCTCATGTTTGATCATCCTTCCCAGACCAACTTCGACTTAATTCCAAGGGGGGATGATTTTGCTCAACAAAGCCTCAATATCAAGAATCTTCAGCCCGTACATCATCAATCTGATATTGAGCGCTTATCAAGGAAGCTGGATGTGATCAAGTCAGAGATGCACAATTTCAATGTCACTTTTCCAGGCATTATAAAGAAAGCTGTGACTGAGGCTGTCACTGAGCCAATTCAAGAGGGTGCCCGAAAAGGTGTGGCTCAGGGACTAAGTCATCTCTCGACACGCATCAAGGATGCCATTGACTCAGTTGTCCCTGCTATGTTCCATGAACAAGAGAACAACATGAACAGGCACTTCAATGCGGTTCGCAACAGGCAATACAACCATGCTGGCTTTATTGTCAGGCGTGTTCAAGCTAATACTAATGCCAATGCCAACCTCTTGCTGAAGATTGCTAGGGCTTCGAGAAAGAGACAACGTGCCATGGCTGCCTCTGTGGAGCAGATTGCAAGAAGATTTCAGGCACGTTCATCCAAGCATCAGGAAAGTAAGGATGAACGTGAGGGGGAGAAGACTAATATACTCAGCCTTGCATCTGCTGAACAAGGCTCATCTTCAGCCAATCCCTCAACAACACATGTTCCTCTACAAGTCATCACACCAGTTATAGTACATGATGATGAGGATGATACTCAGGGGGAGCAACAAACACAAGATGGAGCTGACTCATCTAAATACATGATCTTAGTTAACATCAGCAAGCCTGAGGATGATGATGAACCAGCGGCCAAGAAACTTAAATTCATTGTGAGCTCTCTCCCAAAATCTATTCAAAATCAGGCTCAGACAGCGTTTCTCAAAAGAGCTGATGATTTGAAAAACATAAGTGTGGAGTCCTCTGTCTCGAAGAAAGGTAAGGAGATAGTTTTGGTTGATACTGACACCAAACTTAAGAAGATAGCTGCGATGCTAGAGACAGGAGGATCCACAACAGACCTTTCCCACTTTTCAACCTTTACACCTTCCGATGAGAGTCCTTTAACGCCTGAAGAAATAGAGCAACAGGCTGAAGAATTCAAAAGACTAAATGAGCTCAAGGCAGCCAAAGAATTAAATGAAGCTACTCTGAGGAAGATGACACCACCTGAAAGGGAAAAACAAAAACAAAGGTTGAGGGAAATGGAACTTAAACGCGTTGAGGCCTTAAAGAAAGTCAAAGCTGACTATGATGCCTGCGTGAACAACAGGTATGCTGCTGGCAAGATAACCAAGTTTAGATACACCATTCACAAATCCACAAACACCCCACAGATGATCTTATGGAGGGAAAATCAACAGAGGAATATGGATGTGTTTGACAACTTCAGGTTAAAAACACTTGGGTTATCAGAATGGTTTGAACTCGAAGCCTTAGCTGCCAAAAAGTCTGGACAGGCAAATTTCCTTCTGCTTAAAACTCTTAAGGCTAAGTTTAACTGGATCAAGGAAACAGCTGCCAAACTCAAGATTTATCCCCCACCACAGCTTTTCGAACAAGGACCCCCAAAGACAGGCAACAAAAGAAGAAGAATTTCCCAAATTATTGATGAAACTTTTGTTACTGAAGATGTTCGTGTGGATGGTATGCATAGGGATCTGATCCTTCCAAATGGTATCGTTGGCCCTGTTGATGGTCAGACATACTCAGTGCCTGAAAGAGGAATGGCATTTATGAATAAGGCCTGCCAGTATGCTTTTCAGAGGGAAGATGAGCTGTGCCTGGCTTCAACTATTCAGCTACTCTGTCACAAGAAGTGTCTCAAGATCAACTCAGAGTATTCCAAGAAGTTTGCAAAGACTTTGCAGGATGAAATTGATAACAGATTAGATGTGGCCGAAGCTGAAGAAAGAATCAAAAATGATGACTATTGAAGATAGTGTCAGCCCTTTTTACCTTCATCTTTTATTTAACTTATGTAATGAACTTGTAATTTTTCTTTAAGTCTTAATAAAATCATGAGGTATGTTTGTTTAGATCTGTTATGTGTAAGAAGAAGCTGTTAAACTCACTTACCTTAACTTAGTTAGATCTAGCATTATTTATGTTTAAATAGGGGGAGATTGTTGGGAATCTAAACTTGATAGATTCCCTGTTCATTGATTTAAACATAATTAGGCTGATAGATAGTCCCTTGCCTGTGCCAAGGAGGCAGGCAAGTTTCGCAAGACTCACAGAGATCCAAGTCTCTGTGAGCAACCTCAGAGGAGTCCATGTCAGAGACATTGTCAGGGAAGTCGAAGATTACCTGAAGACATACTCCTTGGCTGTGATGGATAACAGCCAAGATGTATTAGGGACTCTGAGGGGTTGAGAGTTAACAGGGGTGGCAATACCCTGATAACTCTCAGCACACTTTGGACATGCCATTTGTGTGTTCGAGAATATGAAGAATAAGGAAACTATTTTTGACAACTGTTCCTTAAAGCATAATGGAAGACTACCAAGAATAGAAGGACATCATGTGACTGATGTGGGAACTTGTAAAAGCTTGTGTAGTCGACATCAAGTATTGTTTAAGTCAAACTCGTAACACTATAAATAGGATGTGTATCCATGCATTAATGTTTAACACTTTTGAGATATCAAGAACATTAGTGCATATAACTTAGTGAATCAAACAGCTACGACTGTATTCATAAGTTAAGGTTTATTGTTGTTCAAAGTGTGCACAACACATTGTCATCAAACGGTGTTATCCATAACACTTGTAATTCTTTATTATACAATAATAAGATTACGTTTGAAAAGTAATACCTTGTGTTGATTAAGTTTAAATTAGGGTTTCTTGCATTGATTAGGGACTTTCATTTACGTTTATATATACACGTTTTGGTTTATTTTTTCCTTGTTTTAAGTGGTAAAAGGATAAGTGTTTTCACACTTATTACCGTCATTGCATCTTTTGCTCGTGTGTAATTCTATATTATTTCAGGTCTCATTTTTGTAGCTTGTGTTATCTGTCACCACAATGATTATACGCTAAACTTCATTTTCGTTGAAACTGTTGGTATGTATTATTCTATTTGGAGCTAATCAATATAAACTAATAATGGTCATACTTCACTTGTAGCTGTAGTAGCGTATTAGCACGTGAACGATTACGCCATTTTTGCCATTAGTTCTACTCATAAAACCAAATATCCGAGGTTAACCTAGTAGATGTAAGAGGCCTAACCCTAATAAACCGCAAGATACATCTTAAGTGATATATGCTCGAAGCTACAAGTTCGTCTGATTACCTCCAAATCAGTCCAAATATTGTTACTAGTCTTCTATACCTAAGGCCGAGTTATGGGAGTAAATTGTATATTTAATGTTTAGAAATCATCCATGTTGTTTTGGGTTAAAGTGTTCTATTGATTTATGATATGATCCATCGCATGAAGGCTGTATCTTCCAATTCCATTCTAACTGTAAATAAAGAGTTGCACTTTTTCAATGTCTCAATTGTTTGTATTAGACATTTCACAGTCTTGCAATCATTGTATTTAATCCCAAACACTCCCAATCATGCAGTCAGACCTTAGCAATACATCGTAACCAGTTTAGCAAGTTAAAAGTGCTCTGAACTACATTGGCATACACATGATATAAAGATGCTCGTATACATTCAACTTTGAGTATTAATGATTAAGGTAGTGTGTGAAATTTATCATCCTTTACGATTATCAGTTTTGCAAAACAAAGCCTACAAGGGCGATTAATCGTCGCCTATGCTCTGCAAGGACATCGACCTTTCAATGGCCGATTAATCACTCAACAGTAAGTCAATTTGGGTTAACGGCGTCAAGGTCAATGATAGTCAAACTTGCTAGAAAAATGCAAAACTAGCCATAAACATGTTTTTTTAATTGTTTATATCTATTATAAGTTGGTTCCTAAGAAATATTTTGCCAAAATCCACAAAACTCGCTGCCAAAATTGACAATTTGAACAATCACCGATTATACCGCCTAAACCGATTACAAGATACAAAGATGTCGAACGCCCCGGTACTGATTCACAGCAAGTCATCGTCTCTCTATGGCTTCTTTTTAAGGATTTTATAATTGTATCATAAGTTTCTAGCATCGGCCTTTTAATTAGTTTAACAACTTGTAATTATGTTTTACACGGGTAGTTGGCAGAAAAAGGTAAGGTTTTGGAAACCATAGCTCGTAAGAAAGATTTAATTGCGCTACCTAAGGTTTCAAAATAGTGACACAGGACAAGAAACACAATAGAAAACCAAAATAAATGGGTTAGATGGGCCTAAAGAGTTACATATTTAAATGGTTTAACTCGAAAACCGATTATACATAAGTGGCCCGAGAGACGATTGAAATAGGTTGGGTTCGCTTTAAGCTTTGGTTAATAGTTTCGCTTTAAACTTTTTTTGAATTAAGGGGAGATTATCTAATCTAACATAGGAGTAGAATTGAAACAACTGGATAGACAGATACTCCATTCGTCTTAAAATTACAGTCCACATTACTATTTTTGGACGTCTCAAATTAATTGCCCACTTTTAAAAATAGATAAGGAATGTAAATTAAGTTTATCATATTACCCTCATTTGAAGGTAAAATTGGTTAGGGGTAAAATTATCATTGTCTAAAAAGTAAGAGAGAGAAAACTAAAAAATGATGTTTTTATTAAACTACGTATTTTTGGTCGGTAGACAATAATTATGAGACGGAGGGAGTACATGTTTAGGACAACAATTAACAAGTTACCTATAAAGTTTACGACCTTTTCGACTACAATAATTTCTTTATTTGTAGGAGATGTTCTCGATGTCGTATGTTTTGGCTTTGGTAGCAACATGGTATGCTACTTCCTTCGGTTTTAGTGTCTTCTATGATGCTGTAATATGGTTTTGCAGCTTGTTTCTAGGGTACATGCATGCCACGTGTTGCTCATAAGTCCACTCCTTTCCTCTTTATGATGCAAAATCCCTAACCTAATTCTGTTTTCAGCCAAGGACAGTGTATCGAGAGACTCTTTAAGAAGTCCACCGACGACGGACTTAAGTTCATAGGAGGTTCTACCATCTCTATGATGGTTATCGGTAAAGGCATGGAAATCCTCGACACTCACCACTCTTTACCTTAGAGTTTTGAATATCATAGGCTTGTTAAGTTTCTCCCTTTCCCCATCTAACGGCAAGCGTGACATCTTCACTATTTATTCCATTCTCGGCATCAGTACTCACCTTGCCATCATGGGTCTTTGCTCATACCATTTCATCTTCGTCGACAGGTTTGGGTTTATCTTAGTTATCATGTCACCTTTCTATGCGTTCTTACTGATCTTTATGCCCTTGCTGGTATGCCATTTTAACCATTGAAAGATGAAATAAACTATTACTCCTTATATATGTTTACACCCCCTTCCCCCTTATTAGTTATCATATTATCTACCCCTCTTTAGTTTGCTTGTTTTTGTAGATTAGATAGTTGTTCGGTGTGACCGAGCCTAACCAGATATCCAAAATTTCATATCTCGTATTTTAATTTTAGTTAAAGTATCTAAAAATTTAGACCAGTCAAGATATCCGAAAATTAATTAGATATTATTTTAGTTAGTTTATTTAGTAAGATATCCGAAATTTTGAATATATGTTTATAATTCACATATCCAAAATTTAGCTTTTATGTTTGAACAATTATGTGGCGATCTTTTGGTGTTGTCGCTCTCCCCTAGTTTTGATTAGATGGTAAATAAACGTTTTTGTGTAACATAGTAGTAAATTAAGTAAGATTAATTATACTCGTTTTTAGTATATCGCTTTTTCCACAATTTGCGTTGAATTAAAATCAGGTTTTAATGTTTTGACTTTTTGTTTTTGGTACATATTTTGAAATTTCAGCTACTTTTCACAAAATTGTGAATGACACGGAAACCGAGGAATTATTCTATTACTATATGCTATATGATATCAATCGGGCTTCAAAAACTGAATTATACTAAATTGGGCCACAACAAGTAATTAAACAAACCAAATCCAATACACAACACAACCCAACAACTATACTATCGGCTTAACATATTATAACTAGCCCAACTGTAAATAGTTATAACAAGGATGAATAGTGCAACTACCTGTAACTAAAAACTCCTATTGGCCTAACCATATTTAACTATCTACCTAAAATTGAGGGATTGTAACCGCCATTCCCCTAATAGTTTCAAAAAACGGGCACAACTTTGAAATAAGCTATATCTCAATATTTTCTTAGCATTAATTTTAACGACAACTTTATTAAGCAAACTAGCAAGATGCTAGAAACATTCCAAGAAAATTAAATATGGGTTCTTAAACCAAAAATAACGAGAAGAGAACTAGAACAACATTTAACACACCAAAGAAATAAAACCGAGACAAAATCATCAAACACCGTGGAACGCTTCAGGGTCGAAACATCATATATCAACTTATTGTGGAAAGACTAGACATACCACCATGCAATAATGAAAACTCCTTCCAACATTTTTTTAGACTTGCCCAACATCCGTATAACAACATACAAAGAATTCCATTCAACAACATATTTTCATAGCCAATTAAGTTGAGACCACTTCCAAATTGTCTATAATCGAAAATAATCTAGGAAACTCTGAGCCTATTGATTTAAACGAGCTAGTAGTGTGAAACCGCGTTTTTAAGCCATGTACAAAAATGAGATGAATCTTTTGGCTAATCTAAATGTACGAATCTTTCAAGGATTTCTTAGAGCATATGCATTGCAAACAAGTTTGAATAGCATTTTGCATTAATTGCATTAAGGAAAAGGTTTTTTTTTATCGAAGACTTGATGTTTATCAAGTCTTTATAAAAAGTTTTTCATAAAGTTATTGATGCAATGGTAATAAACACCCTCAAAAGCTTATAAGAATAGTGAAATATATTTTGTAGTTTTTAGCGGAGATGCTCTTAAGAGCTGAGAAAAATGATTTTGAAATAGGAAAATCTCAATTAGGCTACATGAATAAGCTACTTCTACCTAGAAGCTCAATAGCTTTTGGAAAAAGCTACTTTAAACTTTTACTTTTTAACTACTTGTTAAAACACTTGTTCAAGCTTTTTACTCCTATTTGTTCAAATAAAAATACTTAGAATAAAATTTGGCCTAAAAGTACTTTATTACTACTTTCTTATCCTAGCTTATTTGAGCTTTTTCAAACGTTTAAATCTGTCTATTCGTTAAGCTATGATGCAAATGATCTTAAAACAGAAAAAGTCTGTTAGCTGATGAACTCAAAACAATGAAAATCTTAGAAATTGAGTGAAAAAATAATTGTAGAAATTGAGTTTCAAGGTAAAACAAAAGAAAATGGTGACCTCTACATCCAGCCCGACCCCAAGAGCTGCTATTGTTTGCTGAATTTGATTAAAAATCATTCAAGACCAGGTACTAAGACCATATGAACACATACACCTCTTTCACTATCAGCTTATTTTCATCAAGCAATAAGCTGCTCTTTAATAAACAATCCAAAAAACTACTTGTGAAACTAAAATCTTCATTCTTTGTGACTATATGCATTCTTAAGTGCCTGGCTCATAGACTGCAAGCGGTGTCGTTCATACTTAAAAGGAAATGGAATCCGATCCCATGCGATTTCATTTTAACTTGTTGTTCTTTGTTTGCTTAGTGTTGTTACACGAAGTTATGGAGATTTGTTCATTTGGGTTTTCTTGTTCTTTAATTAATTTTCATTTTCTTGAATTTACTCTGTCAATAATTACGGAGGTTTCACCTATTTCGTCAATTGTGACTGAACTACTGTATGTCCTGAAAACTAACCACTAAGACACTAACAGTAATATCTATGTTGTTCATACTTCTGGGTATGCTATTATGATCACACAGTAATTGGGGAATTTAATGAAACGCGTTTTAAACATGAACTTCTTTGTAAGTGTTGTTCAGATTTTGTTGGGTCAAGTTTTGACTCAATTGTTCCCCACAAGTATTTGAATATAAAATAGCAGCTAAAAACTTGAAGAATTGTTGAAGACAACTCCAGCACCAGGTCTAGCACCAGTCCAGCTGAAGACAGTTCAGCACCAACACTTCCAGAGTACTTCGAAGACAAAGTCTTCACTTCACTAGTCGATGCGGATCAGCACCTGAAAGACAAGTCCTGAATGAAGTTGCATTCAGTTTAGCTTGGAGTGACAAACCAAGCTGAACGATGTTCATCTATCTCTCAATATACAACCTGAAGATATTGGTGGGAAGTACAAGAGTGGTTACTTGTACAGCCAATAAGAAATTCAAAAGTATTATTTACTTTTGTACTTTAATGGGAAAGAGCACATGGAAGCATACGGGGTTTCACTTTATTGAAAGCTTCCTTTAAAAGCTTTAGTGTTTTTTTCCTATATATAGAAAGGTTGTAGGTAGGGACAGGTTAAGTTTTCCTAGACACAAAATATACACAAGATGTAGTGATAGGAGTTCTTCCTCTCTTATTCATTGAAATACAGATTTTACTAGTTGAAAAAATTCGTTGTTCCAGTCGTAACGAATTGATTTCCGGTTAAATGTGTGACTCAGTCGTTTTTGGTAAAGAATAATATTTTTGGATGTAGTAAAGTAAATGTGCAAGACTTTAAAATAAAGGACGGGTAATTAAAACTAAAACTAGTTAAAACGTAAATGGTGCAGTATTTAAAACATTGAAAGTAAATGACGAGAAATTAAATGACGTAAAATTAAAACTTGATGAAAGGTAAATTAACAATAAAATAAAAATGCAAAACGTAATTAAAATAGACTAAAATCAAAACGAGAAAAATGATTAAAATAACACTAAAGAAAAATGGCGGAAAAACAAGCTTAATATTAAAACAAAACAAAACAACCCGTCGGAATACACTTGATCGGAATCCATAGGGATCCGATCGGAATGTATCCCCATCGGAATGTTGTAATCGGAATGAGTAAAAAGGGAAATAATCGGAATATAGAAAAAATGGTACAATCGGAATGTATGGAAAACAGTGTTAATCGGAATGCTAGGAAAATAAGTCTAATCGGAATATTGAAACAAGCTAATCGGAATGTTTAGCAAACCCCCAAATCGGAATCTCAACAAACCCCACCGTCGGAATATCTAAACCTAATCCGATCAATACGATCGGAATAATGGCTGCAAATCGGAAAGCACAAACCCTAATCCGATCTTGATGATCAGAACAAGGGGGTGATGATTGGAAAGCCAAATCGGAAAGGGGTTTACCCTTTCCGATTACCTTCTGATTTGAAATAAGCAAGTTATAAGCTATAGGAATAAGCTCAAACTAAAACTTGAACGAATCCAATATGAAAAAGACTAAATAAGCACAAATAACAACTTATCCAAACTTAAAATAAGCAATCTTTTAAATCAAACCATAAAAATATGAAACTTTTTAAGAAAACTTTTAAAACGTAAATAAGCTAAACACAAATTAAGCCAATAAGCATGTCAAGCTCAAAGCTTAAACCATATAAAAACTCATGGATGAATAAAAAGATGAACTTTTTAAGCACGAAAACATCAAGATCAACACGGATCAAATATATTTCTCACCAAAAGTAAACTAAAATCAAGAAAGGAAGATGAGAGATTAAACAAGAAAAGTAAAGATTCAAGAACAATAATAGAAAACTTACTTGGAAATTAAAAAGAATTAAAAGGTGCGATACAAGGAAAATTAAAGTGCAAGAAATTAAATTGTGCAAAGTATGAAAATGGTTGAAAAGGTGGGTTGTCAATCCACCCAACCACAACAAAATGAAGGGAAACTAAACTATATATAGGGAGATTAGGGAGGATCTTAGGAAGCTTCCTCCCTCTTTCTTCTTTTCCTTAATTGCACACTTAAGTCCTTTTCTTCTTAATCTTTTGTTAATCTTGGACTTAATGACTTTGTCTCGGGATTTCTTTGAACTCGTCTCGACATATCTTCATAAATAATTGAGTTCTTTGGCTTGTAGTAAACTTCCGTCTTTTGACTTTTTCCTCGATAAATCTTCAGAATTAGTCTTGGACTTCTGTTCTTTTTGCACTCTTGACTTCTTGGCTTCGTCTTTCGTCTTTTTCTTCGATAAAAGCCCGTGAAATTCCGTGTTTTCTCCACTTTTCTCCTTTTCGTCCTAAATCACAACAAAAACACAAACCACGCATAATTCCGACATAAATGACATAAAATACATGTTTTGGCTCGGTTATTATTGTAATTAAGTGGTAAAAAGGATGGGTGTTTTCACACCTATCAAATCCCCTACACTTAACCATTGCAATGTCCTCATGCAATGCATTAGTTACAAAGCAAGATTACATTTTCCATCATAATCAATCCACGTTGGCCTTTATTAAAGAGATAGACAATTATAAACATTCAAAGTAAAGAAATAAAAAGCATACCTTGGGTTTTAGAAATGTCATGAATAATCATCATTCTCAAGTTTCACGTTCCCCATACCAAGCTTAAAAACGAGATCATTGTTATTATAAGTTAGCAAACTAACACGAAATCATGTGGGCCAACTATTCACTTAGACTCCCTTATTCCTAGGTGTATCTCTTATATTTTATTGTTGTCTTGAATGATCACGAGGATGCATTGTTGACTTATTTCGATAGTTATTTAGGCCGAAAATAAAGTGAAAAGATTTAATCAATAGTTAGCTAAAGGACAAAATCTTTTAAAACTGCTTCTCGAGACCTCATAAAGTTCATATCTTGGCATAACTCACTTCGCGATTTGAGACCTTTCTCGGACCGATATTTGGCAGCGACTTCATACTTCAAATCTTGAGAGACGTTCATGAAATAATGGTCTTCTCTTCATAATAGGAATTTCTTCACTTGAAGTTTTTGAGAGATTCTTCATATTTGGACCACGACTTCTTCATTTTTCTCCAATCTTTATTTTGGACTTTGATATAACGATCCGCCTCCTTTTTGGACTTGGCTTTATTAATCCTCATACCTTGTTAGGGCCTTTTTGGATAGACTTCTCCATGACTTTTGGGGAGTATTTGCTTTTCGTTGTGTGTCTCGATCCTTCATATTGATTTTCGATAAATGATTCTTCACATCACTTTTGGATCTTTAGCAACAAAATGTAGCCCTCATGCCTTGTTGCCTTTTCGGACTCGCCAATCTTCGCATCCCGCTTAAATAAGTTATGCCTTGGATATGAACTCTAATTAATATAGAGCAACTTTTAAACGATCCTGGGCTAGAAGCTAAGTAACTTTTCAAATCGTACAACCTTATTTATTGCAGATAAATTTATTAACAAGCGATGGGAGAATAGGATCATAATTAACTCACATAAATTTATGAAAGAATATCAAACTTATAATTGACTCTATCATCTCTCGTTCTCCACAGTTTAAAATCTCAAGGAATGAGACTCGTGGATGCTTAGCCTATTAAATCAAAGTTTTGGGTTTTCGAGTCGCCTATAGGATCTTGCATCTTCTTAGACTCTTTCAAGTTTAGAATTTGCGTTTTAAAGTTCCCTTGATAAATGACTCTCTAGGATCAATTATAGGAACTTGCGAAAAGTTCTTGTTCTTAATCCGTGAGGGTTAAGACTTTCGCGTTTTATAGCTCCCTATATAAAAGCCTAGCAAAACTTGACTTAAACACGTTAAGGATACTAGCAAGAGTAAACTTAGACAAGTAAACTCGGGTTGAGTCAAAAGATTCACAACGTTTGAAAATTTAAAACCACTTTATTAAAAATTTATTCTAGTAAAGAAGGAAAATAACTATGCAAAGGGAAAAACTAATAGGCCAAAATAGATCAAAAATTTTGAAAAATGTCGAAAAATTGATTTTCCGGTTAAAATGAGGACAAATACAAGGAAAAGAGCCACTTAACTTCGATAGAAGTCCCCCCTACACTTGATATAAACATTGTCCTCAATGTTTAAGCATGTGGGAGTAAACTCCCCTACACTTAGGACATTGTGCACTTTGTTTAAATTTCGCTAAGAAAGAGACAACTAAAGAGATTCATATTTTAATATTGAGAAATATAATATAGTGAATCGAAAAGAGTTTAGGATAGAACCGGGAAGAAGGGAACATGGAATCACGGTTCGTCAAAAGTCATCAAGAGTGTGTCTTTGAAGCTCTAATCCCTGCACATGATAAGAAAGAAAACAAGAAACGTCAGGGGCTCCCCCTACACTTATGGTTAAAATAGATAGATAATTGGTTTGCCTCCCAAAAAGCGCTTGTTTTTGTTAACCGAGTCACGAGCCTGACTCGTCCCCGAATTAAATGGTCCATGGGGAAGCCTCGAATGTGATACCGGGATCAAAGACCTTGTCCTCGTTCCCGGAGGATATCAACAAAGGGGAGGCGAGGGGATAAGTCTTGAATGGGAGAAAAGCCCTTTCAACATGCGTAAAGTATGTGAATTCAAGATCCACGGGAGGTGGGGTGGGTAAAGTAATCACATTGTCATCCCCTAAAAACAATGGATACTGAGCAGTCGGCAAAGCCGTAAGGTTATCAATCAAAACATAATCAATGTCACCTCGTGGGTCAAAGCACTCATCCTCCGTGATAGTCTCTAACGGAGTGGATGAAAGGTGCTCGGGGGGGGGGGGGGGACTTGGGACAATACCTTCCTGTAGCAAATTATCAAAAATAATGTCCCCCTCCGTGTCATAATCATCAATACCTGGAGGGATGGAGTGGATATCGATTTCTTCCAGCAATGGGTCATTATCTTCAACGGGAGGAAGAGAAGGAGAAGTCAACTCTTCGATTTGAGCAATAAGAAGGTGCACTTTCCGTAATCTATCGCGAAGAAGCACGTCTTCCACCTCATCCACAAGATCAAGTTCATCGGTGAACTTCTCGTAAGCCGGAGAGAATAAATCGTCATCGCCCGCATCTCCCGGTGGAGATTGAGAAATTTCAAAAGTGAAATTCTCATAGCGGAGAGAAGAATCGTCATCACTAGGATCGACCTCTTCCGTAAGAGCAACATTGTCCTCAGGCTCCATAGCAGGTACGTCACAAACCTCATCATCCAATAATTTGTCGAGACCAACATCACTAAGCTCATTCAACGAATCTAGATCCTTAGACGCAATAGGAACATCGAGAGTAGGAGCAGCAACTTCAGAAGATTGGGTGAAAGTGTAGACATCATCGTCGTCGTCATCATCATAATAGATGGGACGAGTCCAGTTAGGAGTGACGTAGTCGGCTAACTCTTCCTTGATAACCTCCACATCTTTAAAAAGCTCATGCAGCAACTTTTGTTGTTCATCTCCCCGAGTATGTTCAATTTCACCAATTCTATCCCATGCTGTAATTAAACATTTTGGTGTAGAAAAGAAGGGAAAACGACTAAATTGGCTCAAAAAGGTGTCGGTGGTTTTCAAGGTTTCGTCCACATCAAGCAACGGTTGCCTTTCCTGATGCAATTCAGCTCGGAGTTGATCTATACTTTCTAGAATGCCATTCAAAGTAGTGAGTTGTTGATCAAGACTAATTTGCTGAGAGGATTGATGATTGAGGGTGTGATGTGGGGGCTCAAAGTTATAGACACTAGGATGATAGCACGGAAATTTCTCAAAGACTTGCGACGGATCACAAAAAGAAGCATCGTGAGGGCCCCCACAAATATAGCACCACGGGTATGGAGAGTGTTGGGTCAAAAAGTTGATGTGGCAGAAACTCAAAATCGAAGAAAATATCAAGACATTTATTCAAGCGTTGACAAGAGTAATTCCAGCGTTGACAAGAGCAAATTGGGCGTTGACAGAAGTCAACAAAAGTCAAACGCAGTCAACAAAGTCAAACGCTGATGGATGTTGAAGATTTGATGGAGAATTCTATTTAGGGAATATATTGAGTATATTATTTATGATATACACAATATATAGTTTATCTAAATAGAAGATTTAGATGTTTATTTGATATTATCTCTTGTAGATTTTGTTCCTTCCGCTATAAAAGGAACAAGAGTCTTAGGTTTTATACACAATTCAATTCATACAATGTAAACCTAAAGCGTGTGTCGACTAGGTGTGGGATTCAATGTACACACACCTAGTGATTGTTTATTATTAATATAATTAGCAATCCATTTGTTTTAATTCATGTTCTTTGTGTCCAAACACCTTGTTATGATCATTGTTCTTATTCCGCTATGTTATCATATGAATGATGATCAACCTAGATATAATGGTTCATAACCATTGAGTCTAACGATCAATGGACTCCACAATTGGTATCAGAGCCTAAGGCTCTTGATATCTAGGTCCGACGAGGTGTTCGTGTATCGTGAAGAAGAAAAATTCGTATAGAGTTTTTCTGGACGTTTTTGTGTGCGCAGCAGTATTCAGAAGGTCATAACTTTGGATTGGACCGTTGGATCGTCACAAAATTTTATATGTGTGTTCTACATACATATATCTAGATATCCACCGGAGGGATTGTCGAGATCTATCCCCAAGAAAAAGTTATTAAGCGTCGAAGTCAGTAGGGGTCATATGCTGTTTTCTGTGAACAGTTATAGTAAAAACGCGATTTCTCCTTCGTTAACCGTTGGATCGTCGTGAAATTCGATCTGTAGGTTCTTGATACTTATGTCTAGGATCTCACCGAAGGGATCTTCGATCTGAGCATTAATGAAGAAGTTATTCGCTGTCGAAGTTCACTGCAGTTTATGGATTTTCACATGAAATAATGATTTATGGTTTATAAAACCCTAGATCAATTAGCCGCTGATGGGAGTTATTTAGACGCTGACAGATGTTGGTGTGACGCTGATAGATGTTGGTGTGACGCTGACAAGGCATGGACAAGACGCTGACAAGGTTTAAAGTTGACGCTGACGTTTGTTATTTAGGCGCTGACAGGCTTAATTTTGACGCTGACAGAATAAGTCAACGCTGATAGGTTGACAGTGTTGTCCGATATATACATTTTTAAACGCTGACAAGTGTTGTCTGATATTGGACAACACACAGTGTTGATATCTTGGACAGTGAAGGATATTGGACAACACAAGGAAGGCTGCTGTTTGAGAAAATTGGACGTTTTAAGCACACAAAAAGGAGGATTATACACACGAAGGTACATGGAATCTCCGTTTTAATATAGAATATCATGATGATATTTATGGATAGGATATTTTTACATGGAGTAAATGGTTTTTAAGTAAGTTAGCAATAATTCATGAAGACTTTGATTGATATTAGATTATGTAATCGGGATAGCCTTGTGAAAAAGTTATTCGACATCTAACTTTTACATATGAAGATATTGGTTCATTAAGACTTGTCATGAAGAAGTGTTAGCTTAAGGGGAAGAATTCTTATGGTAAGTTTGATGATTGAAGAAGATTTTTGCAAGTTTGTGTTCTATCATATCTTAAAGTCGTGCACTTCCAGTCATGCACTTTTAAGGTAACTTGTTCGTGCTTACATGGTTGGTGATGAAGACTTGTCAAAATCTAGCAGTTGTATATGCTATCACTTGAAGGAGTTACATTATCGTGCTCAGTGTCTCACATAGGATGAGGATTTTTGACAAACGGATCGAGGTCTACTTATACTTTGTACCATGAGTATAAGTTCTTCATCACATAGATAGTACAAGACATGGAACATAGGTTTGGGTTACTCTACTTCTACATCAAAAATATTATATTAATTATTCTTCAAGATCATTACACAGAGTCTACATTTGGAGAATCTTCAAAGATTGCATACATTGTTTACTTTCCTGTTGATGTGACAAAAAGGGGAAGATATGCATGCTACACTTGAGGGGAAGCAATTTGAAGATCATGTACAACTTACAAGAGATACACATAGAGTTTTGCCGACATCAACTAGGGGAAGATTGTTGGGTCAAAAAGTTGATGTGGCAGAAACTCAAAATCGAAGAAAATATCAAGACATTTATTCAAGCGTTGACAAGAGTAATTCCAGCGTTGACAAGAGCAAATTGGGCGTTGACAGAAGTCACCAAAAGTCAAGCGCAGTCAACAAAGTCAAACGCTGATGGATGTTGAAGATTTGATGGAGAATTCTATTTAGGGAATATATTGAGTATATTATTTATGATATACACAATATATAGTTTATCTAAATAGAAGATTTAGATGTTTATTTGATATTATCTCTTGTAGATTTTGTTCCTTCCACTATAAAAGGAACAAGAGTCTTAGGTTTTATACACAATTCAATTCATACAATGTAAACCTAAAGCGTGTGTCGACTAGGTGTGGGATTCAATGTACACACACCTAGTGATTGTTGATTATTAATATAATTAGCAATCCATTTGTTTTAATTCATGTTCTTTGTGTCCAAACACCTTGTTATGATCATTGTTCTTATTCCGCTATGTTATCATATGAATGATGATCAACCTAGATATAATGGTTCATAACCATTGAGTCTAACGATCAATGGACTCCACAGAGAGAAACTGGGTGCGTCATGTGGATAGCTATTACCATTGTCATAACTGTAACCCGGTTCTTGCTCGTGACCATACGGGTATCGAACCGGGCACGAAACATGCCAATGAGAATCGCTTCCACAATAGATGCACGGGGGAACAGGAGGTGGGTTCAAAAAGGACGAATTAGTCGAGTTGCACAAAGGACAAAATCCGAATTGTGTGTTGTCGATATCATTTCCGCACCGCTCACATGTACACCATTGACAAGATTCGTTCCCGTACAATCGTCTCCGACACCCGACGCAATGGACATAAGAATCCATAACGAAAAATAGATAAGCAAGAAGAATATTTTTGGTGCAAAACTTTGAAAAAGAAATGCTTTTAATGATTTTTCAAATGTTTTTGGGATTTTTGAAAATTTTTGGACACAAAAAATAACGTTCACGAGTGAACGGATCTCAAAAGCCAACGCGTCTCTCACAAAAAATCGTTAATCTTCACGAAAAGAGCCGGCAGCGGCGCCATTTGAAATACAGATTTACTAGTTGAAAAAATTCGTTGTTCCAGTCTTAGCGAATTGATTTCCGGTTAAATGTGTGACTCAGTCGTTTTTGGTAAAGAATAATATTTTTGGTTGTAGTAAAGTAAATGTGCAAGACTTTAAAATAAAGGACGGGTAATTAAAACTAAAACTAGTTAAAACGTAAATGGTGCAGTATTTAAAACTTTGAAAGTAAATGACGAGAAATTAAATGACGTAAAATTAAAACTTGACGAAAGGTAAATTAACAATCAAATAAAAATGCAAAACGTAATTAAAATAGACTAAAATCAAAACGAGAAGAATGATTAAAATAACACTAAAGTAAAATGGCGGAAAAACAAGCTTAATATTAAAACAAAACAAAACAACCCGTCGGAATACACTTGATTGGAATCCATAGGGATCCGATCAGAATGTATCCCCATCGGAATGTTGTAATCGGAATGAGTAAAAAGGGACATAATCGGAATATAGAAAAATGGTACAATCGGAATGTATGGAAAACAGTGTTAATCGGAATGCTAGGAAAATAAGTCTAATCGAAATATTAAAACAAGCTAATCGGAATGTTTAGCAAACCCCCAAATCGGAATCTCAACAAACCCCACCGTTGGAATATCTAAACCCTAATCCGATCAATACGATAGGAATAATGGCTGCAAAATGGAAAGCACAAACCCTAATCCGATCTTGATGATCGGAATAAGGGGGTGATGATCGGAAAGCCAAATCGGAAAGGGGTTTACCCTTTCCGATTACCTTCTGATTTGAAATAAGCAAGTTATAAGCTATAGGAATAAGCTCAAACTAAAACTTGAACGAATCCAATATGAAAAAGACTAAATAAGCACAAATAACAACTTATCCAAACCTAAAATAAGCAATCTTTTAAATCAAACCATAAAAATATGAAACTTTTTAAGAAAACTTTTAAAAAGTAAATAAGCTAAACACAAATTAAGCCAATAAGCATGTCAAGCTCAAAGCTTAATCCATATAAAAACTCATGGATGAATAAAAAGATGAACTTTTTAAGCACGAAAACATCAATATCAACACGGATCAAATATATTTCTCACCAAAAGTAAACTAAAATCAAGAAACGAAGATGAGAGATTAAACAAGAAAAGTAAAGATTCAAGAACAATAATAGAAAACTTACTTGGAAATTAAAAAGAATTAAAAGGTGTGATACAAGGAAAATTAAAGTGCAAGAAATTAAATTGTGTAAAGTATGAAAATGGTGGAAGAGGTGGGTTGTTAATCCACCCAACCACAACAAAATGAAGGGAAACTAAACTATATATAGGGAGATTAGGGAGGAGCTTAGGAAGCTTCCTCCCTCTTTCTTCTTTTCCTTAATTGCACACTTAAGTCCTTTTCTTCTTAATATTTTGTTAATCTTGGACTTAATGACTTTGTCTCGGGATTTTTTGAACTCGTCTCGACATATCTTCATAAATAAGACTTGAGTTCTTCGGCTTGTAGTAAACTTCCGTCTTTTGACTTTTTCCTCGATAAATCTTCAGAATTGGTCTTGGACTTCCATTCTTTTTGCACTCTTGACTTCTTGACTTCGTCTTTCGTCTTTTTCTTCGATAAAAGCCCGTGAAATTTCGTGTTTTCTCCACTTTTCTCCTTTTCGTCCTAAATCACAACAAAAACACAAACCACGCATAATTCCGACATAAATGACATAAAATACACGTTTTGGCTCGGTTATTATTGTAATTAAGTGGTAAAAAGGATGGGTGTTTTCACACCTATCATTCATCAAGAGAGAAAACTTGTCACTCAATCCCGGTTGTTATTCCGCAAATAACCGGGTATAATTCTTTGGTATAGCTATACTAATAATGAATTAGACGTTGAAAAGTACAAGTTGTGTTATTAGTAGTTAATCGGTCAATCGTGTTTATATTACACGATTCAAGGACTAACAAGTGGTATCAGAGCGGGTAGATTATTCTTATGATCTAGATCCGTTCAATATTAACCGCTAATATCATTGTCCAAAAATGTGGTTCAAAAACTGTTGGTGAAAATGCAATTTTTTAGGCGAAAATTACGGCATAGGCCATTTATTGGAGTTATTGTCTTGCAGAGGCCAACATTATGTCACTTTACCAATATGGCCAGCATGCTCGGGAAGGAGAAAATATGAGGTTGACTTTGACACGTGTCGTTACGTTAATGGTTAAAAAAAAATTTACTAAACACAAATTGAACCACCACCTGAAATTGCAGCCTTTGACTTCTGGTTTGGGGCCCCACACTAACGCAAGTAGTAAATTATTAGACCTAGTTTATGACACACTGGTACTCGGTGGGCTAAAATCCCGAGTATCAATTAAATTATTTTTTATTTATTTTATTTTTTTGTAAAGAAATTAATTTGGTAATGTTACAAAAGTTAGTAAAATGAGTGTCTAACCCTACTTTGCGGAAGTTTAGTTTATCGTTATGATTTTATTTTAAAAAATTTTACTGGCATGTTGAGTAGTTTCTAAAGAGCTATTCGCATATTGATAAATCGGAAAAAATTTAATTGGCATGTAAAATAATATATTAATGGGCAAAGTATGGCACTCGTGAAGATTTTGATGAAAAAAATTGTATAGTATTTTCTGTTTAAGTAATGAGTAAGTATGTAGTATGCGCAAATTTTGTAGAAAAAAATAATAAAAAACATAGTGGAAAGGAAAAATATATTATGTGTAAAAAAGAATATATACAAATTTCCTGTACATTAATTACTCGATACATTTTGAACATTAATTACTCGATACATTCATGGTTGTATTCAAAGCATAATATTATTAGAATTACTAAAAACAACGGAAAGTACAAAAGATGAAAGTAACAAGATAATTTTGTTACAGGATTGGATAATTTATATCGATCTGTAGTTACGAATTAATCGTTCCTTCTTAGCAATAGTTATAATCAAATTTTTCCTTGCTTCATTCAAGTTTTCATACATACGTTGATCTGCTTCTTGAGCCATAAGAAGTGTATGCAACCCGTAACTGGTAACGGTTGTCATTTGCATAGACTCCACCAACCTGATTCGTGGTTCACGGGCACGCATTCGTCGGAAGTAACAATTCAATTATGTCACCAAATTGTGTGCAAGTGTGGTCTCATCCTGCAGATCCCTTCGTATGCTCTCAATAACATCTGTTCTAAGTTGATTTGATGAAGCATCCATATTATGTTATTGTGGGAGAAATTTTGTTTGTGAATTGTGTGTGTGGGAGATTAATTTTAAGTAATATATAGAGAATACGAATATGTGTAGTTGCTATCACAGCGTTATAATAATGACATATGAACTCAAATAATATGAGAAAAATGGTCCACTGATTCCTTGACATTTGAGCAGTGAAAGCATGTGAGCATCCAGCTAAGGCATTGCTATAGTCGGGAAATAGCATAAGAGATGAAGGACATTGTCTGTGATTTGATGTGCTAATTTAGATATTCGAATAAACAAATGTCATAGTACATGTGATGAGTAATTGAATATTGGAATGACATTTGATACATGAAGAAAAATAAAATAATATAATAAAGATTAAATTTAGCATATTAATAAGACAGTCTGAATACTACTAACAAATAATGTTAATTGTAGTTATTAGATAATAGGAACCTTTTAGGTCTATTGCGGGCAATTTCTTTAATCTCCTCGTTCTCCAGGTGTTCTTGTTCTGCCCATTCAATCGTTTGGTCATTTGTGAAATCATTTTGTGTTACCTCCTTATTTTCATCTTCATTTTCACCTTCGTAACATGTTATTACATCGGCCATCATTTCTACCAGGGCAGCATTTGAACATATGTAGTTTCGTATAATAAAATCCACACCTACATGGTCGATGTACACCTCCAACATGCCGTGCGCTGCTGAGATGTCGAACATGACATGCATGTCATAGTTATTCCTTAGTTTGATTGTGTGAGATTTATCGTAATAATTTATTTTGTAATAAAGAGCATGGATGTTGTAAGAAAGAATGTTTAAAAGATATTGTTTAATATCTTTAAGTTTCATTCTTGGGATGGTGATCATCATTGTACCACCGTTGACATATGTTGGGTTATTTGTTGCATCTATCACCAATTGGCCACTATTGTGAACAAGAAAATTGTAGTTGATTTGGGTATATGGTGTAGTTGGTTTTGCTTTTCTAATTAGTCGTAACGATCTATTGTGATCTAACCTTTTGTTCTTCTGTTTCTGCATTTGATGTAGATACCGAAGTGACTCTTGTAGTTTTTGGTTTGTTTCTTCAGAAATGATACCCGTTAACGATTCCTCCAATGAACCGTCATTTGGAATCAACGCCGTGGTTAAATCTACCGGTTGATGAGAAACGTAAATCTGGATTTTTCCAACAACTTTAGCAATGTCGTACATAACATCGATATCGTAATCGCTCTTTATTATTTTCAGACCCTGTAAGTTGTTGATTTGTGGTAGTGTGTAATATATGTTGTCAATTGTTATATGCGTGTAATATAGAACAGTTAGCTTTGATTTTATGTAACTAACCATGTCTGCATACAACATTGGTGGACACTAACATCTAGTACTGAACCGTGTTCATATCTTAGGGGGTTAAGTTTGAATTGGCCATTGTGGTTGACTTGAAATTCGAATGTATTTTGATTTGAAGATGACATGTTATTTATGTGAGAATATTGAATTAAAGATGAGTATGAATTGTAGTGTAAATGTAAGGACATATATATAACAAGAAGATGAATTGGAGTTGTAACACCCCCAAATTTATACAACTCAATAGAGCGGAAGACTCGTTGGTGTTACGGGATAGCACATTACTCACATCATAGACAACGCTTAAAAATCGCGTCGTTTATTAATAAAGCATTTGCATTCATAAATATCAAAGTTACATAGGTCCCAAGTCATTGTATTTAATACAGGTTTTTCAAAGCATTTGAATGGAAATAAGTATTTAGGTGCGGGCCATGAATTCTTGTTGTCTTCCCGAGAATTACCTTCAAGTACCTGAGATAAAACATGTTAAAAGAAAAGGTCAGCGATAACACCGAGTGAATTCATAGAGTTTAATAAAATCCATCAATATAACATCGGTATAAAATTATTAACGAAATTCATTTTGTACAAATCATTGTAATAGGCCATAAAATAGCCAAAGTTATTTTATACAAATCTTTATCAAAATCATAACATAGGCATTTGCCTTAAAAATCATTATACGAACTAGTGTCGTAAAAACATCATACAATACGTTTTACAACGTTGTATAGATTAAATAAAAACCGCTATATGAATATGGTTATATAAAACCAAAATACGAACATAAAATCAATAGTATGACCCCGTATTGCTAGTCAGGCAATACATCGTAATTCGGTGCGTATAGTAGTATTTCGTTAATTGGATTATTATAAGCCGCATGACATTGATACCTTACTACAACAGACAACGGGTAGCTAGCCCGAAACTCATTTGCCCATCTAAATTAGCGTGTCGTCACAAAGGTCACGCTATGTAAATCTTCTCATACATAAATTCGCTTACCAATCAATGTGGCACGACGGGGATCAACCATCAAGGCGCGAACTGGGGTGATCGTCCCCAAATAGTACTATTATATGCATAAGCCTCTACCAAATCCCGGTAGTTCACAATTCATGCTAATGGGACTTTTAGTGACATAACCTAACTTTAATAATCCATTTTATTTCATCTATCGGGTCATTTAATCATTCATAGGGTCATACAATCATCCGGGTCTAAATCAATAAACAAACAATCGGGACAAGTGGTGTCTTATTTTAGTAAAACTAACATGTTATCTCTCTCGCGGGTTTATAAAGCATTTCATAAAAACATTTAAAAGAGTGCGAGGCTATGAACTCACGTTGATGTGAGAAGGCGGGTTATCGGCAATTCGGACGTACGGTACGTGCTTCAATCACGGAAACCTAGACAAATAATATTCGTCTTAGACTTTTTTCCAATGACTTTATCAAAATAACAGTTATTTATACATATGATGATTTTATATATATGATGATGATCAAGTGGGTTTATACATTTTACTCATTCATTATAGTGTTTATGTGTTGGTAAGATTTTTATACTAGTTTTACTTATTTACATGTTTTAGGCCCAATAAGCCTATTACAAACCCAATACTTTATATTAGTCCATTTTACACTTTTATTATCAGTATTATACTTTTCATGTTAGGCACAAGTGGGTTAAGCCCAATAAATAAGTTTATAAGTGTTTTAGCCCATTTTGTTGTATTATTAGTCCAATAACGTTAACTTAGCCCGTTAATGTCCGTATGTTTTATAGTTCGGGTTTTATCGGTTTTACTTGTTATATATGTTTATATATCAGTATATGAGTTTATAAAAGTTTACATTAGACGGGTCCAACCGTCAAAGTTTTATTTAACAAAAACGTTAATTTTACGGTAATAGCCGAAAAAGTCGTAAAAATCATAAACTTATCAAACTACCATTTTTATAAAATGTCCATTTATTTATCCTTATACATATTTATATAAATGTATTATATAAGTTAGTGGGTTTTAATTCACATTTTATACTATTTTTATTTGAGTGCTTATATAATACCATTATACTTTAATTTCCCAAAATCTGATTTTTATTTTCATGTTCTCCAAAATAGCCATATCTAGAGTTCTATATGGAGATAGAAGCTCAAATTTTTATGACATAAACTAATGATATGTACTCCATTTAACTATTTTATAGCTACTGTTGAATCAGCCTCTAAGTATTTTCTAAAAATCGTCCAAAACAGTGAACTCAAATTTGTACTCTAAACTTGTTTTGATCATATCTCACTCATTATAATGATACCATTGCATGGCCAACTCTCACATGTGTACAAGACATATTACTTACTGTATATCCATTAATCTATGCCATTTTTATCAGTTCATCATATGATTCTTTACTGTTTTATACAGCTAACAATTTAAACAAGATTTTAGCCTTGTTTCTTATAGTTTTTCATCTTTTTAACCATGTTTATCAACACCAAATCCCCACACAATATTTTTAATCATCATTCATCATCATATACATATACATAAGTAAAAGAAATACAAGATTACATAATCAAAAATAACAAGAGGATGAGAAGAACTATCTTTATACCACCATGATGAAGTAGGTTGTGATCAAAACATGGATTTTGATGGAGAAACTTGTGAATAACCAAGACCATCTTCAAGACCACCATTCTTCATGAACACCTTGTGGAAAATCAGCCCCAAGACTCCATGGAAACTCCTCCTTGGATGTTATAATCACCACCAATCAATAGGGTTTCAAAAGGGCTTCATCATGTGTGTAAATAACACATAATTTCATGGTTAAACTTGATCAAGATTGGGTGTTTGTGAGTGAATGGGACGACACACATAGAGAAGAAGAGAGGATTTTTGGTTGTTTTGCATGTGTGAAATGAATAAGTGGTATGTTGCAAGTGGTTTTGAGGTAGCTTAGCTTACAATGTAAGCTCAAGTTACATGTGTAGCAAGTTTGTTGCAAGCTTGACACATCACAAATGTGTGTGTCCTTGTTTTAGCCGTGGGTTTGTGGGGGTGGGGCAAGTGTCCCACTTGTCTCATCCCCATTTAATTACGGGTACTCCTCGATTCTAGTTTCCTCCATTTGCGTGCCCTCGGGTCGTTTTACGAAAAACGTTTTTATAAATTATGAATCAACGGCACAAAACGAATCTAATAAAAATTGTCTCATCAAAAACGGAGTTCAAAAACGTAAATACGGAATCCTAAGGTTTCCGGTTTAGTCGTAAAGGACGTTAAAATAAAATCGTAAGTCCTAGTCTCTTCTCGTAAATTTGTGAGTTTATGAACCAACACAAATTTAAAACTCCAAAATAATATTCACGGATAAATTTATTTTCTGAAATGTCGGACTGTCACCAATGACGGTGTATGTAAACGTAAGCACGTAACGTTGAATCCTCTGGTTTAGACGTAGTCGATGCTACTTTAAGACGTAAATCCAAATTTCTTCCCAAAAATAAGTGAGTTCATAATGTAACATTAAAATAATGTTTTTAAATAATATTCGAGAATAAAATATCAACCATAAATTGACGGATTGTCACAGCATTTACCCCTAAACAAGATCTTTATCCTCAAAGATCATCTTACTACTCGCTTCTTTTAGAGTTAAAGCCATGTGGGTATTTCCTCCACATTCGGTCTTTTCTCACAAGTGTAATCCATTACAATACGCGAGTTTCATCAAATATAACTACGGGAAATAGATCAGGCTTAATGTTGACTTACATTCTCTATCCATGTTGTTCACGGGTTTTTGATGAATGCAACTTTTCGCCGATCTAAACTCTACTAAGAAATAATCAGATTCTCACTTGATAGATATTCCATCAAGTTCGATATACGAATCATAATTTATGCAGCTCTTGAAGTCCTAGGGTAGATCCAGCTTATATGCCTTTCAAACCAATCTTTTACATCATTTCAATGGTCCCATACAACGGGGACTTATATCCCATGATCTTCCAGATCATCAGTTCATTTTTCATGGTTAAAATTTTGGCATAACTTCGCTACCCATCTGGCACTTAAAGATCTACATTTCATATTCATATAACCTCTTGCCCACTAACGGCAGTCAATAATCAGATCCTAATTTCAACAATCATTTCAGGTCTCGCGGGTCGAGTATTTTGTAAGGTTAGGTTCGCCATCATAGGAAACCTTAAACCTAAAAGACATGTCCAACTCACAATGGGTGTATGTCGGGTGTCTTCATCTCAACTCCTGCTTACAGATGCTCTAATATATAAATCTTAACAAGGTTCGATCTCGATCCTAATACGATGATTATCAATGATAATCTCTCCAAAGGAAAACGATTATACGGTTTATTACCAAAGGTCAATCATTCAAACATAGAACAAGACTTCTAGTGTTTTATATTGTTACTTTACCTCGTCACTTCGATTTGGGGTGGTAAACAGTACTCTCATCAAGGTTCGTTCCCAATGACTTCTGAGCAAATCTCTAGAAATTCGATGCGAAGCGAGGATCTTGATAAAGGTGTTCGATACAGGCACACTATGTTTACATAACTCCTTTAAATACAAAAGAGTCAAGTTCTTCATCAAGAATCTATCATTAACAGGAATGATATTAGCAGATTTGGTCAGTCTGTCGACGATGACCTAAATCAAATCAATATTCAGATGATGACCTTTGCAATAGCTAGACGTTTACTAATGTATGAGGCGGTCTCTGCCTTCATAATTTGCCATTAGTTCAACTTCTTCTGATAATGATACATTTAATCAGAAATGACAGGGATAGAATACTTATACTTACAAGATTCCAATATAACTACCTCTCACAATCCTTCATGTTTAGGGAACCATAAAAAGCCTTTTAAAACATTTAACGCCATCGGATTCTCAATTCTAATGGTTCACATTAGCCGTGAACCCCCTTTTTATTATCTATATTATCCTTTTTTATAATCATCGGCTATATTTTAAATTGTTCGGCAATTTATTTTGCACCGTCATTACTAAGGAACACGTCCTAATTGGTTCTTTATATTTTCTACATAATGTGTCAGTAATTACGTTCACCTTTCTTCATATTTTCTAAGTTTCAGTTTAGTTTCAGCTATCATTTTTATCATTTTTGCTCAATCTGACGTTTAAGCGTCGATAATTATTACAACTAATTATATAATAAATATTCAATTTTTATGAAATATAACATAAAGATTTTAAATTTCTTAGTCCGTCCAATTATATGAAAATGTTAGAAATAATTTTTAATTTAATCATCACGATTTTTGTTGATTTATCAAAAATAATTAGTAAGATTGGTAAATGTTTGAAAAATCTTTGGTTATATTTTGGTCAAAATTTTCTTAGTTGAAAAGCAAAAAGTATCGTTTCAAATTTCAAGTCATGGTTTAAATGTTTCCTCAATCCCTCTTAGGTTGTCTTGAGGTATACACAAACATTTACCCCTAAACAGGAGTTTAGTTAAATGTTCTGGGTATGAGGGAATAATCCCTCAAAAGTTCCTTGATAAAATATCTGTCTAAACATATTTCCATTTTTCTTTTTAGTAAAACCCAAAGCCTTAATGGCTCTAATTTTTGAAATGTCAATATAGATCCCATTATTTATTAATCACACGGTCAAATAATGTGAAGGATTAAGTCTTAAATCACATGTTAAATATTCAAGATACAGGTTTTCATTGTTCGGTCAATTCAGGTCAATCTATAAATAATTATTAACTCCCTCTTATTCTTAGAAACAAACAAATGGTCCTTAATGATCGCAAACATGAATTTATCAAATTACAGCCTTCACACGTGATTCACCAAATTTATGAATGCTACATGTGCATTGGTCAATTCAAACGACATCACGTGAAACTCATAATGTTCATTACAAGTACCGGATGTAGTGATTGGAATAGATAATCTTCTTCGCGGACGCGAAGTTGATAATAACCATGTCGTGGATCAAATCTTTAAAACATACGCTAGAACCTTGTAAATGATCGAACAAATCTTCCATTTCGAGTTATGGATATCGTTTTCGATTGTCAATTTACTCAGTTCACAGTAATCTATAAATATAAGGAATGATAACACCATAGCTCTTCATGATGATGAGCTCGGTAGAATAAAATCTATCTCCGACAACTCTCTTAGTTGTACGGTAATTCCTTTAATTCAGATGGTGTTGACGTACAGTGCACAAGCCACAGGTGCAGCACCAGAAATATAATCAATACCAATTTCAACTTTCCTTAATGGCAAAAGTCTAGGTAATTTACCAATAAATACCTCCTAAAGTTTCAGATAACGGAAACATCTTTTAATAAATTCATATTAGGTTCTTTCTAGATTATAATATCTATGACTAATTAACAACCATTTACGGTATAATTTCAAGTCTAAATGCAGGATATGGTCATCCATCAAGAATTATTTAGATCACTTTTGATAATCAACATCTTATCATTTAGGGGAATTCTATTCGAGTTCCCATCAATTAAGACAATGTCGTCATGTCATATTCAATCAATCCATTCTACTGGCACTATCAACATTTCAGTTTTACTGCCGTCGATAAGATGTGAACTTCTCAAAAGACTAGTAATAACTCATAATCCTTCACAAGTTCAAGGATATTTGGAGACACAACTGCCATTAAAAGAGTAGGTTCAACGCATAATCTACGCGAGAAAATTTCAAATCAGATACAAACGAAAGCATTTAACGAATATGAATATAGCGCATGTTTTCATAATTTGAGTACGCATTCAAAAGCTCCTCGGATCGTTACCCAGGTCATTCAAATGAAATCTTAATCAAAAGAAATGATAGGAACGTCGATACATCCAGTCGGGTATCGACACTCAGTAATCAAATACTTTTCCTAAGAATCTCACTACGGGAGAATTGGACAAGAAAGAATTATCAATTGTCAAATAAGACAATTTTCACAGATGAGTAAATTCGACTCAGAAGAATAGATGCTACAGGCACATATGTAGGTGTCCCTAACACTATGTCCTTATTTTTCACTTCTTGCAGATCTCATAAAATTTATTCTTTCACAATCTTCAAAGAAAATTTAGTGCTTATTCATTAGTTTTATGGTGACTACTAATCATCCTTGCATGGTTCATTCCAAATTGTATGTAGGCGCACAACTATATACAATTTCAAGATTAACGATGCAATACTCAGTTCGTCAAAATTTTATCATCATGTTTATAATAAAAACATTTTCATGCTTAATTCTTAAATAAGAATCAAAAATAAATTTACAAAGATTTTCTTTGTTATGAAAACAATTAAGTTTTCCAAGGTGTTTTATAAACAACTTCATTTCGATAACAATCACTTATAAATCTCACTTTGAATAATCCTTATAGTGATAAAAATTCAATTTTTCTCAAGGGATACTATTGTATCTTATAAAAACAATGAGTGATCTGCAAAAGAGTGATGAAGAGTTGTTCACCAAGAATTAAATACAATACGATAGGAAATGAGCTTTAGCCAAATAATCATGAGGTTCATGATCTCGATGGCACTCAAAAGAGAATAATCCACAACGTAACTCAAATCGAGATGAGTACTTGTTCAATGGTTGCATCACTAATGTGATCATTAGAAAGAGGCAATAAGAGATAGATAACATCGATACATGTAGAATTTAGCAATCAAAGGTAGTCTTCTCATTAATCACAAACAAGTCAAATTGTACCGTAACACATTATGTGTAACTATGTCATACAATTCCAAGATCTCATCCTACCAGCTGATGTCACAGTTAAGTTAGGGATTATTTTTAAAAGACATCACAATGAATACTAATCTACAAGAGTTATGGGGGTTCCACCTGCCCCAGAAGATCCATCGGTCCCAATTCAGAAGAAGATTTCTTCACTTTATTTATTGGACACTGGGCATCCTCGTTAGTGGACAATGGCCTAGGAACAACCCTTAACACAAACCTACAATCAATTAAAACCTTATAATTCAATCAAAGAACTTAACGACTTCCTCTTAACAATTTAATATTCCATACAGGTTAAGTTTCACTTTATTCAAGTTTTAACCAATTTTATACTCAATTCGATATCCTACCTCATTCTCCAATACTTTCAACCTTATTCATAAACCTTAATAGGGCAATAAAAGATCGATATGATCAACACTTAATTTCCAATCCTATAGCTCCTTCATCAATAGTTATCAAATGAGTCACTAGTATGAAATGGCTCACGCATTCAATTAGACTTCTCGGAAAGGTACTAGTGGCATGAGGCTTTTGGGTAATGGTTCCAATGACAGCCTCAAGTGCAACATTCACCCTTTCGATTTCAATTTAAGAATTGGATGACAACGAATCAGATGACATCTTTCTAGGTGGTAACGTTTTATCAAACTCCACTCTATAAGGAAAGATCGTCTTGTCATCGATATCAGATTTAATCTCGCCAATTCTTTTTCAATATCACAATCAACTAATATCTACATTTCTACGAATATCAACCATTTTGTTGGGATTATAAATATATCCACAACTTGGTTTAGATCTAGGATAGCTAGAATTCCTACGAGAATAGCTTCGGTTAATTTACTAGGGGACTTAGGGTTTCTTGTGACAATCTACGTCGTATAAATACCTCGTATAAATATTAAAATAATCATCAAACAATCATGTAATCAAATTACAACATATATATAATCCAAGTTATATATATATATTAAAATAACACTTCTCAGTCTTGGCCTTGTCGGTAACTCGGGAATTCTTCGGCACCGTTATAGTCAAAAGATTTTTAGACATTTTTAGAAAAATGTTTATAGTTAAAAGATTTTTAAAAGTTTTATTCAAAACCTTCGTTTTTAAAAATCTTTCGTTCTCTATAACGAGAGCTCTGGTACCAAACTGTAACACCCCCAAATTTATACAACTCAATACAGCGGAAGACTTGTTGGTGTTACGGGATAGCACATTACTCACATCATAGACAACGCTTAAAAATCGCGTCGTTTATTAATAAAGCATTTCCATTCATAAATATCAAAGTTACATAGGTCCCAAGTTATTGTATTTAATACAGGTTTTACAAAGCATTTGAATGGAAATAAGTATTTAGGTGCGGGCCATGAATTCTTGTTGTCTTCCCGAGAATTACCTTCAAGTACCTGAGATAAAACATGTTAAAAGAAAAGGTCAGCAATAATGCCGAGTGAATTCATAGAGTTTAATAAAATCCATCAATATAACACCGGTATAAAATTATTACCGAAAATCATTTTGTACAAATCATTGTAATACGCCATAAAATAGCCAAAGCTATTTTATACAAATCTTTATCAAAATCATAACATAGGCATTTGCCTTAAAAATCATTATACGAACCAGTGTCGTAAAAGCATCATACAATACGTTTTACAACGTTGTATAGATTAAATAAAAACCGCTATATGAATATGGTTATATAAAACCAAAATACGAACATAAAATCAATAGTATGACCCCGTATTGCTAGTCAGGCAATACATCGTAATTCGGTGCGTATAGTAGTATTTCGTTAATTCGATTATTATAAGCCGCATGACATTGTTACCTTACTACAACAGACAACGGGTAGCTAGCCCGAAACTCATTTTCCCATCTAAATTAGCGTGTCGTCACAAAGGTCACGCTATGTAAATCTTCTCATACATAAATTCGCTTACCAATCAATGTGGCACGACGGGGATCAACCGTCAAGGCGCGAACTGGGGTGATCGTCCCTAAATAGTACTATTATATACATAAGCGTCTACCAAATCCCGGTATTTCACAATTCATGCTAATGGGACTTTTAGTGACATAACCTAACTTTAATAATCCATTTTATTTCATCTATCGGGTCATTTAATCATTCATACGGTCATACAATTATCCGGGTCCAAATCAATAAACAAACAATCGGGACAAATGGTGTCCTATTTTAGTAAAACTAACATGTTATCTCCCTCGCAGGTTTATAAAGAATTTCATAAAAACATTTAAAAGAGTGCGAGGCTATGTACTCACGTTGATATGGGAAGGCGGGTTATCGGCAATTCGGACGTACGGTACGTGCTTCAATCACGGAAACCTAGACAAATAATACTCGTCTTTGACTTTTGTCCAATGAATTTATCAAAATAACAATTATGTATACATATGATGATTTTATATATATGATGATGATCAAGTGGGTTTATACATTTTTACTCATTCATTATAGTGTTTATGTGTTGATAACATTTTTATACTAGTTTTACTTATTTACATGTTTTAGGCCCAATAAGCCTATTACAAACCCAATACTTTATATTAGTCCATTTTACACTTTTATTATCAGTATTATACTTTTCATGTTAGGCCCAAGTGGGTTAAGCCCAATAAATAAGTTTATAAGTGTTTTAGCTCATTTTGTTGTATTATTAGTCCAATAACGTTAACTTAGCCCGTTAATGTCCGTATGTTTTATAGTTCGGGTTTTGTCGGTTTTTACTTGTTATATATGTTTATATATCAGTATATGAGTTTATAAAAGTTTACATTAGACGGGTCCAACCGTCTAAGTTTTATTTAACAAAAACGTTAATTTTACGGTAATAGCCGAAAAAGTCGTAAAAATCATGTTTATAGTTTTATAACATATAAAACTTATCAAACTACCATTTTTATAAAATTTCCATTTATTTATCCTTATACATATTTATATAAATGTAAGATATAAGTTAGTGGATTTTAATTCACATTTTATACTATTTTTATTTGAGTGCTTATATAATACTATTATACTTTAATTTCCCAAAATCTGATTTTTATTTTCATGTTCACCAAAATAGCCATATCTAGAGTTCTATATGGAGATAGAAGCTCAAATTTTTATGACATAAACTACATGATATGTGCTCCATTTAACTCTCCTATATCTACTGTTGAATCAGCCTCTAAGTATTTTCTAAGAATCGTCCAAAACGGTGAACTCAGATTTGTACTCTAAACTTGTTTTGATCATATCTCACTCATTATAATGATTCCATTGCATGGCCAACTCTCACATGTATACAAAACATATTACTTACTGTATATCCATTAATCTATGCCATTTTTATCAGTTCATCATATGATTCTTTATTATTTTATACAGCCAACAATTTAAACAAGATTTTAGCCTTGTTTCTTATAGTTTTTCATCTTTTTAACCATGTTTATCAACACCAAATCCCCACACAATATTTTTAATCATCATTCATCATCATATACATATACATAAGTAAAAGAAATACAAGATTACATAATAAAAAGAAACAAGAGGATGAGAAGAACTATCTTTATACCACCATGATGAAGTAGGTTGTGATCAAAACATGGATTTTGATGGAGAAACTTGTGAATAACCAAGACCATCTTCAAGACCACCATTCTTCATGAACACCTTGTCGAAAATCAGCCCCAAGACTCCATGGAAACTCCTCCTTGGATGTTATAATCACCACCAATCAATAGGGTTTCAAAAGGGCTTCATCATGTGTGTAAATAACACATGATTTCATGGTTAAACTTGATCAAGATGGGGGTTTGTGAGTGATATGAGACGGCACACATAGAGAAGAAGAGAGGATTTTTTGTTGTTTTGCATGTGTGAAATGAATAAGTGGTATGTTGCAAGTGGTTTTGAGGTAGCTTAGCTTACAATGTAAGCTCAAGTTACATGTGTAGCAAGTTTGTTGCAAGCTTGACACATCACAAATGTGTGTGTCCTTGTTTTAGCCGTGGGTTTGTGGGGGTGGGGCAAGTGTCCCACTTGTCTCATCCCCATTTAATTACGGGTACTCCTCGATTCTAGTTTCCTCCATTTGCGTGCCCTCGGGTCGTTTTACGAAAAACGTTTTTATAAATTATGAATCAACGGCACAAAACGAATCTAATAAAAATTGTCTCATCAAAAACGGAGTTCAAAAACGTAAATACGGAATCCTAAGGTTTCTGGTTTAGTCGTAAAGGACGTTAAAATAAAATCGTAAGTCCTAGTCTCTTCTCGTATATTTGTGAGTTTATGAACCAACACAAATTTAAAACTGCAAAATAATATTCACGGATAAATTTATTTTCTGAAATGTCGGACTGTCACCAAAGACGGTGTATGCAAAAGTAAGCACGTAACGTTGAATCCTCCGGTTTAGACGTAGTCGATGCTACTTCAAGAAGTAAATCCAAATTTCTTCCCAAAAATAAGTAGGTTCATAATGTAACATTAAAATAATGTTTTTAAATAATATTCGAGAATAAAATATCAACCATAAATTGACGGATTGTCACAGGAGTAGTGGGTCATTTATTTCTTTTGCAGGATTGATAAGACTAGTCACTATGAAAGCAACAAGTTGGGCAGGCATTACAAAGTAGTGGGTTACAAATTCAGCATACACTAATGAAGATGTTTCCACGTGTTACATATTACTCAAATAGTTTTCTTGAACATGAAGGCTTATCTTGTTTTTTTTGTTTGTTACCCTCATCGATGTTTTGTTCTGCCACAACCAAAGGTGATAATTTGACACAAGAAACATACACATGTAGTTCAGTTCGAGGAACATGTGTATATGCTTTGATAAATTCACGGTCTTGTAAAGCATCGTCCAATGAGAGCAGGCCCCAATCTAGAGAACAATTAGGTTTTTTTATGTAGAGAAATGTTGAGGAGGTAGGATCGTAACCTATATTGTTGGTCAAAATAAATTTTATTTTATTTGTTGAAAAAGTTTGAAGGTCGACTTGGTCTATGGTTGCAATGAGACCACCAACAAATTTTCTTCCAGGGGTGAAGTGAATCTTCCATAATGGTGCAACCGGATAGTGTATTTCATGTTTGGAATATGAAAATGGGATAGTAGACGTTGTGATATTCGTTTGTGTGAAGGTGCATTATATAGATGCGTGCATTTAGTCCTTTTACTGTTTAAATGTGTTGTCTTGTCACCTTTTTAATCAATAATAAATGCTATGGCAGTGTATAATCATTGTTGATGTTTGATTATATGAATTAAATTTATTCGTTAAAGGAAATATATTACAAGATACACCTAACCATGCCTAGTTTAATTTGAGAAATTGTGAAAATAAGTACTCTCTTAAAAACCAAAGTTGTTGAACCAACTAGAGTTGTTTCGGTTTATATCATCTAGGTGTTGAGAGGTGTATTGTTGTGAATTGTCGTGTTCGTTCGCAAAAGATGTGTTCTGATAGTGATTTCCCTGTGTATGATCATATTGTTGTGAGGGTTGTATGTTGTGATTAAAGCTTTGTCCCCCATAAATGGTATCAGTTTGTGGTACTTCAGGGTTATGCGTTTGGAATTGATTTGTTGGGTATGAGTTATGAGAGTAAGGTTGAAATGGTTGTGAAGTGTTTTGTCCGAAATCGTTAAAAGTGTTTTGGTAAAATTCGTTGACCGGACTAGCATAATTATCTTGTGTTGTTGGAACTTGTCGTCGGCGAGTCTTTACTGGTGGTTGTGGTACGTATGATTTTTTGCACTGATCACGCCTGTGGCCCCCTTCATTGCATCTGGTGCAATGTATACCCTTTGGTAACTCACCTTGTGACAATATTCTGTTGGTGTTTTTTGGACGACCAGGCTGTGGGCTATACATTTAAGGAGGTATAATGGGGCGTATATGAGATGGAAACTCCCATTCATGCACATCTTCAACAAAGTGGATGGATTCTGCGTACGTGGCTTGGTATTTTTCCTTTCTAAACCAATCTGCTACAAATTGTACGCAATCTGTTGTATGCAAAAATCTAGTTACAGCTATAACGTGCCCACAAGGGATGCCTGAAATCTGCCATTTACGACATTCACATGTATGATTTCCAAAGTTGACCAATCGGGTATAATGACCATCCATAACCTGGTACTGATATTGATTGACGCCGTGAACGATCCATGTTGCACTTTAAATCTTCCTTTTCTCCATATTATCCGCTGCCCAATTTGTGATTTCGTACTTCATATTTGCTGGTAGAAAAAGGCAGATTTGATATTAGTATTAATTTTTTAAGAGTTTTAGTTTTATAATTATGAATATAATTACCTGCAGCTTCACGCCGATCGTAGTACCAATTTTGCACCATTTGCCGGTACGACTCTGTCAGCATTGTTATAAGTAGCCTTCTTGTCTTTCTTGTACAATTATTAACAGACTCGACGCTGTTAGAAGTACAATAATTGTAGCGGGGACGTGGAGAATACGCTCTTGACCCTCTTTGAGGACCTGCTTCAATTAACTTGTGGTACGCATCAGGCTGAACTGCCTGCAGTATGTTCATGTTGGTTGTAAAAACCTCCACCGTGTACGCCTTGCAAATCTTCTAGAAAATTGTTTTTGTCTTCTTCTTTTTCAAAGATAGGTTCATCATTAGATGTCGACAACATATACCATGAAACGCTAATGGAAACTCGTTTCGAACTGCTAAAGCTATAGCTGCATGTCTATCGGATATGAAAATCAAATTTGGGTTTTCACCAATACATTCTTTAAGTACCGACAACCACCACGACCAGTTTGGGCCAGTTTAACCTCGACATATACCAAAAGCAATAGGCACAATTTGGTTGTTTCCATCCATCCCTACAGCTAACAAATTTGCACCCTTATACAAACCCTTCAAATGTGCAACGTCGATTATAAGCAAAGGGCGTAGTTGATTAAGAAACGTTCGGATCTGATGTTAAAAAATCAAAAATATATCATAAATAAATAAATGCATCACTATAAAACTTATGAATGAATAATATTAAAAATAAAACACTGACCTGAGCACCTAGTGCAATGAACATCATCTCAAAAACTCCTTCTTCGTTTGTCTTGATACGTGTGACAGTTCCGTGATTTTTTGGATAAATTGTAACAATAATATGGTAACATTTCAAAGGAATCGTAAGGCGATCCCCTAATCATGTGTAACCCATAATCCTTACCTCTCCAAGCTTGTTGATACGAAATACTTATTTTATATTTTGACATGATGGATTTTTGTATATCTTTACTTTTCAAATCACGCTTATCATCTTTTAACTCTTCTCTAAATATGTGACCAATAACTTTTTTGTTTGTGTTTTTGTGGTTTGGAAAAGTTTGAGTTTTTGAACATGTGTGAATATCAATCATGCTTGTAATCTCAAACGCATCTGTTTTTGGCCAACGTCTCGCCCGAATAATCTAGTCGCATTCTTTAAAATTATAGCAATGATAAACACGAGCATTGATGTTTGATTTTTTAGATCTAAATTGATAACCGGATTCTATAACTTTCAACCTAACGGCCAAATCTAGGGCTTCCAAACTTAAAAACACCTTTCCAACATAAACCTGTGTATCTTTATTGTAATCCATTGCTATTGTAGGTTTTGACTTATAAAAGGGGGTTTCTGGGACGTTAGGTAAGTTTGACATGAAATTTTTCCATTTATTTGAAAACGGTTTCTGTGTAGTATTATTATCAAGTGTAGATGAATTATCCTCATATTCATTTTCTTCTTGTGTAGAAAACGCACATGATGAACCTGGTTTTGTAAAATTTGCACTTGAACAGCCTGGTTTAGTGAAATTGGCGTCATTAATATCTACGTGGTTGTCATTTTCTTCGTCCGATAAAAAAGCAAATGAAGATCCTCGTTTTGTAAAATCGGCCTCATGCTTATATCCAGAATCTACAATATCATTTTCTGAATCTTCATCACTTTGTGATTCTTTGTTTTGAAAATCGTTTTCAGCGAAAAAATTGAACATTTTTTTTTGTAAATGAACATACAAGTTGGGTATTTCGTTAGGAGATGAACAAGCGCATTCAACAAAAAAAGATACCTCATTGTCGTCAGTAATATCTAGCATAGAATCAATTGAAGAAAGTTTGCCCGAAAATTATATTTTTTCACCGGGATTCAAATTGAACTTTTTGTATATCATCACAAGTAACATTGAGTACGTCATATCTGCACGCATCATAACACCACGTTCTTGATCGCGAAAGTGAATTATACATTTGAATGATTTTTGCGTTGAGTACATTTTTTTTGTTATGGTTTAATCAATGCCAGCATATACATTTATATCCCATTTAAAAAGATAGTGGGAAAGTTTAAAAGAGAGTATCAATAATGGCAGTGAGGTGTCTAATCTATGTTAGGATAAACAATTATTTCCCATCTAAAAAGATACTCGAGAAAGTTCTAAAGAGAGCATCAATAATAGCTGTGAGTTGTCTAATCAATGACAGTATAAACAGTTATTTCCCATTTAAAAAGAAACTCGGGAAAGTTTTAAAGAGAGCATATATAATGGTTGTGAGTTGTCTAATCAATGTCAGGATAAACATTTATTTTTTGCATGCAAACATTAATAAATAATATATATAATTAAAAAAATTACATTACGAAATAAATATTTCATATGAAATATTTATTTTTTTGATTAAAAACAGAATTGAAATAACATAGCATATTACATAGAAATACAACTTTTTAAACAATACATAAAGGTAAACCACATTATGCAATTATATCACTAACTGGACGGTTTAGAAGGAATAAAGATTCCTTGTACGGGCCAACCATAAACGAACCCGGTATTCCTTCAATTGCTTCATTGTTATTAAAGATCCCCATATCACGATTCCATGTTTCTAGTATGTGGGGTTCACCGTAGGGGCCAATGCTTGTTTCAAAAATTAGGGTATCATCGTCTGTGAATCCCAAAATTTTGGGCCTATGTTCAGTTGGCATAGGGAGAAAATAATGCAATGGACCAACACTAACAATTCCACCGTTCAACAATAAATCCCATGCCATAGCACTCCGACCGTGTTCCCAAGCTGTACTACCACCAAGGACGAGAGTGTTTTCATATTGGGTGAGCGTGAATGGCGGTGGTATGTCATTTATGATTTCTTGAGGAACATCTTGGACCAAGATTTGATTAGTAAGCAAATCAAATGACACGATCACATACCTTCTGTGAAGATAACCTTGATAACAAACGTATTTTTCCCAAGCTGTCCAAAATATTTTACCATCAACAACTGCCTGACTACCCCTCTTAATTCTAATAGTAGCATCAGGAAAACCAACAGATTCAAGATTGGTCCATGACCATGTACTCATTTTAAATACTGATACAGACCATGTACCCTGACCATTTATAGCATAATTAATTTTGACAATAGTTGGATCTTGAGTTGGTTAATACACCCCAAACCCAAATATTCTTTTGGTTGCAGGAGGTTCAAGTTCTAGGAATGGTGTCAATATGGTTACTGACTTTGACATACACGGGTTCCATAACAGAAGTGCAACATCATCGGTAACTAAAAAACACCAAATCCCCTCTGACGTTGCAAGTGCCTTCAGAGCTGGATCATTAAATGGTGAAGTTGTTGGTGTAAATGTTAAATCAGCATCAACCGTGTACATTTCATTTTCATCTGTTTCCTTAAACTGTAAAATGAAACTACAATAATCAACTTCACGGGAGCCAAAACGACGAATAAAACTTCGGCGATCAATGCAAGATTTCCATCGCTTAGACACAAGACGAAACCTGCACAAAGATTCTACAAGCAACCTAACCATGATTTCTCTTTGAATTTCAAAGGGAATGTAGTCAGACATTTTTTATTTATATAGTTAGATTATGTGGATTTGTTTGCAAAAACAATTTAATTTGATACTTAAATAGATCCATTAAGTTATATAAATGAGACATTGTAAACTGTCATTGAGTAGTCTAATCAATGTCAGAATAAACAATGATATTTTCATGCTCGGGAAATGATTAAACAGACATTGTAAACTGTCATTGAGTAGTCTAATCAATGTCAGAACAAACAATGATATTTTCATGCTCGGGAAATGATTAATGAGACATTGTAAACTGTCATTGAGAAGTCTAATCAATGTCAGAATAAACAATGATATTTTCATGCTCGGGAAATGATTAAACAGACATTGTAAACTGTCATTGAGTAGTCTAATCAATGTCAGAATAAACAATGATATTTTCATGCTCGGGAAATGATTAATGAGACATTGTAAACTGTCATTGAGTAGTAAAATCAATGTCAGAATAAACAATGATATTTTCATGCTCGGGAAATGATTAATGAGACATTGTAAACTGTCATTGATTAGTCTAATCAATGTCAGAATAAACAATGATATTTTCATGCTCGGGAAATGATTAATGAGACATTGTAAACTGTCATTGAGTAGTCTAATCAATGTCAGAATAAACAATGGTTTTTTCATGCAGTTTTTAAGTTAAATAATCAACTTCACAAATATAAATTCTTAGAAATTTTTGATTATTTCCAAATTGTGATATCTGAATTTTTTATAATTTAACTATGTCTGATTATATACCGTTTGAAGTTCAAAGAGAAATAATGCTCAAGTCTGGTGTTGACAATTTAGTTTGTTTTCGAAACGTTTGTAGGAGATGGCGTTATGAGATACAAGGTAGGGACTTCATACGTAGTTACGGTTCACGCACCACAAATCCTTTTTTTTATATTTGGCATATAAGCAAGGTAATGATGGATACTTGTATGCGGTGCATAATGATTGATTGTGCACGCGTATTCATTCTCAATTAAATCTAAATGCTCTTAAGCCAATAGCGACTTCAGAAGGTATATGGTGCTTCGCGTTTGCTGATGATATGGCTCTTGTATTATGGAACCCTTCAATACAAAAGTGTGTTTCTATTATTCTACCAAACTTCGTGTCTCAACCCAATTCACCAAAAATGATATTTGGTTTTGGTGTTCATCCAAGAATGTTAGACGCAACCCTTTTGAAAATAAACTACCCCCTATACTCACAGGGACCATGGTACGTTCATGTGTTTACACTAAGGTCAAATAGATGGACCAGTATTCCTATTGATGTTTACCACGTGATAGCATTCGAATAAAAAGGAAAGGGAAAGCAGTGGTTAGGGGTAAAAGTTTTTGGGTGGGCTCTGAATATTTAAATCCTGAGGGTATTTTTTTAGATAAATTTTACTTAATTGTCTCATTTGACTTACTTGCTAGACGATTTCATGTACAAAACATTCCTGAAACAATTACTTCAATGATTCCCCCACCGTTTTATGTTACTAATCTTGGAACCTCACTTGTAATTTCTGGAAGTTACATTCATGAAGATGTGAGGATTATTTGTGCATGGATATTTTGATGCTGGTTTTATTAATTCAACTACATTACTATTCACTCGTGTGATGCCCTATTATGATCTGCCAAAATTATTAGGCTTTACAATTGATGGAGAGCCAATAATTGATGCTGATGTCAATAGAGTAATGTTTCTTAACGTTGTGCAAGTGTACAACCAAAATTTGCAATCATTTCAAAACATTGGAGCTATACAAGGAAATCGTGGCTCATTCATCGTTGGTCCATACAAAGAATCCTTCATTCTGGTTGACCGACCACAAAATGAAGTTATATACGGAAATTAGGTTTCTATTAAGACGTTATGTGTTTTTCAAATAATTTTAGTGTTTACAATATGTCTTTGTGTTTTGTGTTCGTGCAAGTTACTATGTTATGTACTATTCAATGTTTTCTAATCAATGTAATATATGGTTTGTTTTAAATTAGTGCATTTTAAATTACAAATAAATATACACACACAAACATAAAATAAATTTTATTAAATTTATTCTGAAATATATATATATATATATATATATATATATATATATATATATATATATATATATATATATATATATATATATACACTAGAAAACAACACAAATACAGCCATAAACTAAAAGTACACATACAACATGTCCTTATCAAAGAACACAAAGTAAAACATAAACTAAAAATAACCATAAATCACATTGTTGTCAAACACCGTAACAATGTTTTTCAAGGTGATGTTAAGATAATATTCCATTGGTTTGGGGTTAAACACGGAAACGTTTTTAAGTATCAACACAGCTCCAACTGCTATAGACTTTTTGTATCCCTCTTTTTCCATAACTTTGTGATGAACTGTACCAGCAACAATACCAGATGTATCTTTAAGTGTTACATTTAGGTCGCCAATTGAATTTAGGTTACAACTTTTAACTACCGCAACAACTCTTTCAAGTTTCCCTTTAGGTGTCATAAAACTTTTTATGTCACCTAAACAACCGATCACACTACTCCCTTCATCAGCTAAATACTGTATTGCGTAAATCCAAGGGTCACGCATAAAATGATCATCCTCACTTGCATCTTCAACTATTTTCTTTACATAATCTTGGGTAGATGTTCCAACAACATCACCAACTTCTTTTGTCACTGTTGCTTTTTTATACTTTGCTTGCTGAAGAATACCAGCCGGTCCTGGTATGATCCTCAATGGTTTTTCAACATTAGTTGGAAAAACAACCGGGGTCAAAGGTAGGGGCTGGTTGGGTTGTGAAGCAATTAGACGACCTGGGGAGGAAGTACGTGCCATATTAGGTTGTGTGGCGGAACCAACAAAATTGTACAAATTCTTTGGGTAACGAGAATTGTTATCTTCAGCCATACTTCAAAAATAATTGATATATTTAACATAATATGTTGGCATTTAACATATGTATATATAGGGGTCAAAAAAAATTAAGGTCGGGAATTTTTTTAAGAGACAAATATAAATTCATTGTATTGTCACACTAATAACTTTAAATGTCAGGGTTGTGTCACATCAATGTCAGTAGCTTTGTTTTAATTGATAAGTCACATCTATGCCAGTAGCTTTTTTTCTTAAAAACTTTGATTTATGAATATTACTCAATAACAACAAACATACAATTTCAACGAAAAAAATAAAAAACAGAAAAATTTATTTTTAACTCTTAGAGATTGACAGCTAACATTCAAACAAGCAAATTCTGTGTATAGCCACAATCCCTTGTATCCTCGCAACGATGGGTATAGAAATTCTTCAACATTTCTTCTCTAACTTGGCAAAAGTATGCATTAGGTTCACCTACTACATAAGGGATTATACCTTGAGAAAGGTTGTATATCAACCAACATGTTATTACCCCAAAATCCATATAGTTTCCTTGTTGTGGAACTGGAAAATTGACTTCGTTGTAGGATACTTTGAAATCATGTGGTCTACGTATGCGGTTTTGAAAATAACCTTGACGATACAAAAGGTCGTTCACCACACTTGACCATTCTGAAAATTGCTTCTGCAGGGCATCCTTTCGAATATTGCAATGTAATGAGTCTATGATCGACACCTGGTCAGTAATTAAATTAACTATAGCGGTTACCCAGTGACTACTACCGCAATTGATTGGCATATACACCTACAAATGTAAATCATTTTTATATACAATCGATTAGTAAAACGCATATCTTTTATATCAAATACTATTAAATGTATGTTACGATGATAACATATAAATGGAAATACTTACAATTTGTACGTCATGCCACGCTGAGTATGGACACGTCGAACCATTCAAAGTTCCTTTCAAGAACCTATCAAATAAAAGATAAAAAACATTTGATCCAGGGTAATACGTTGCAGTCCCAGTTTTAGCAACTGTCCAATCAGCCCCACGCGGTCGACGCCTAACGATCAACTCAATCCAACAATTAATTTTCTGTTTCAACAAAATTAAAAATTTTATTTTCAATAGCTACTAAATAAATCGTTAATACTTGAACACTAAAAAAAAACTTACATCATCTGACAACCAACCAGCCATTACAGAATTACGCTTTGAAAGGCTTATATTGGCAAGGTGAGGAACTAGTTCATACCAAAACGTATCCATAACAGTAAAACCCTTGACATGACAATCCAAGAATATATCAACCGGATTCTTCATAAAATCCTCGTATGTAACATACATTCCTCGCGTTACCTAAACATGGCAAACAAATAAAGAATCGGTCTGCATTAACATAACATTTTAAAAATATTTAGCTAAAAATATACCTTATCGGGATCTACGTTCTCAAACGAAACAAATTCTTTTGTGGTTGGACTTTGATTTTGAAGCTGAAAACAATATTCGTCGTTCTCTTCATCACCCAGATTAAAGGTTGTAATGTTATCGAACACACTCTTATTTTTTGACTTTCCAACACGTTTTCCCGGACCTAATTTGGTTGTAGGCGGAAGAGATGTAAATGGGCTCATTTTTTGTGGTCCTGGACGACGTGCTCTTCTTTCACAGTCTATCATTTCCTGACAATTAGTTACAATTTAACACTTTTTTAATTAAACATTTTACATTATTAACTTGTATAAATAATTTAATAATACTAATGATCTACTTACTGGGTGTACGCCGCGAATATCACGATGTTGTGAAGAGCTACCCTCAAATGTTCGATCAACCTTAGACCATCGACCAAAACCCTCGTGGGGCATCGGGTTATTCATTTCATACATATTATGACTTGAGGATGGCTTAGCAGGCTGCCTGAACGAAGTGTTTGGAGTCACTTTATAAGACGGCGTATATGGCGACGGAATTCGAATATCGTCAAAGAAGTGGCTACCAACTGGGGTAAAATTACCTAAACCATCTTGTTGTTGGTCCTAACATAGAATGTATTCGAAGTTATTTTTAATTAACAAAAAAGATAAAGTAACATGACAATTATATTAAAAAATAAAAATTACCTCAATGTTAACAAAACCACTATATTGAGTACCAGTAAACTCATTACCGAACCCACCAACATCAGATTCATTAACGACATTTTTATTTGGTGAGACTTGGCCACAACCCTATAATGCCTGCATTAAAATAGTTAGAATAATTATACGTCAAGTTTTTGATGATAGACATTTACATACATCATGTTAACCATTTACCATAATTTTTGCATTCAATTCTTGGATAGTTTGATCCTTTTCCATCAAAACTGAGTAAACGTCTGCTGGTACATCATCACGACTATATCTGTCACAAACGTGAATTTTATGTTTATTTAAATTAGGTGAAAAACAATGGTTCGGGTTAGACTTGTGTGTCTATTGTTGTTCTCGACTGTTTATGCGTATTTTGCGTACGAATTTAAATTTTTATGAATGAAGTTACTATCAAATATTATTTGAATGACTACTATTCAATTACGTTATAAGAATTTCTATTCTAGGAGTCGACATTTATTTATGTCAAAGTGATTTAGATTGATTGGATCCGATAGAAAACTTAAGTATATCACCCAATATATTTACGAACCATTTAAGAAATTTCCCATCTATTAAACTACCACTATCTAAATTACACTACACATAAACATTTACCAAAATAAAAACAAAAACCTTTTCTTTACTATTATACTCTTAAACCGGACCCCCCTTCCCATAATACAAACCCACGTTTTTTTTTTGTTTTTCATTCTTTATTTCTCACGTCTTTGTTTGAACATCTTCATGTACCTTACTCTCCATTAATTCCTTGTACTATCATGTTCCCTCCTATCCCTCTTGGACCGTTGGAAACTCCCTTCTCTCCCTATGTTTTCTTAAGAAGTTATCTTACAACAAACCTTCATAAATTTTAGTCAAAGTAAGTACTCCGTCCTTCCTTCTCTTTTGCAGCCATAAACGAACCCCAAGACCCCTTTATATCTTCCCAAGTTCTTGCTATTTCCCCAGGATGTACTCACTAGTTAGCATCCCATGTTACCAAGCAAACCGAATGAAAGATCCTAACCAAGACCTAACTAGAACTTCTTAACCTAAAACCCCACTCATATGCCTATAAATACTAGTCCTATTCTTTCCTAAACTCACACACTTAAACAAACTCAAACTCATTCAAATAAAAGCACAATACTTCATTAGTTCACGGCTGAAAAGTAGTAAGCAATAAGTTTGGTTGATTTAAGCAAGCAAGATTGTTAGATATTGATCACCAGTTCTTGACTTCTTCTTCGTCAAATATCTTAGGACCCCTTGTAAGTTATTCATAACCACTCTTGAACTATATTGGTTGATAACATGCTTGCTATACTTTCTTGGATCCAAAACTCACACTAATAAACCAAACTAGTCACGGGATGGGATTTTGATGGGTGTTTACATAATGAACTAAGCCATGTTTGAACTAAAAATGATAGTAAGAGACCACAGTTTGGGAAGGTTCTGTAACTTGGACCTTTGAAAACAAATCAAACGAGCTTACATTATAAACAAATGCGACGGTTAGGGTTCTTAATATGGAAGTGATATAACGACCTAAAATACTAGGAATCATACATGATTTGGAGACACAACATAATATAAACCACATAGGTTTAAAGATGCTAACCATGTAAACATTGTATATGTGAGTAAAGTATAAACCTTCGTGTACTTTTGCCATGAGTATGTATGTGGTGTATGATTTTATGTGAAGTTACTGTATGATGATATGTGGACATACGGTTAACCAAATAGCTTCTTGCCCTAAAAATAGTTCTATGCGAGGATACTTATAACCTTGAAGCATGCATGAGTATAAGCTTTAGGTACCACCTTTTAACAAGTGAATATCATGCATACATGTAGCTTTGAACGTACCCGTATGTTAAAATAAATAAAGAAGCATGTAGATTGTGTGTGCATGTCATGACTGTGTCTATGTTCATGCGTGTATGCTTCAAACAAACGAGTAAACAACAGGGGACAGAGGCGAAATGAAAATGTACTGTATGCGTGTGTGTATGATAGGAAGTAAGTTTCAACATCAACAAGAAAACCTTTTTATTTGATTTGTCCATGGTGTGATGCATGAAGACCAAATAAACCTTTAATAACAAGAACAAAGATTGCCTTGTGTGTAGTGTGAATATGTTTGAACAAAGACCAGAGATGCATAATATGTATAGTTAGTGTGTTCATGAGTGTGTATACTATTGTCAGTAAAGTATCCATACCCCAAAAAGAGAAAGTGATGAATTTGCATGGAATGGTATGCATGTATATGTAAGAAATAAGGACAAGACTTGTAGCCTATCTTTTCTTTAATGCTGCAGGCATTGAGCCAGACAAAGCATCAAAAACACCCATTTTCATTAAACTACTATGATGGGCATGTAGACATGTATGTATGTTAAAAATATTAGCAAAGTAGGGTCACACCCATGTGATTTCGTGTAAGATAGTACAAACAAGGGAAATTTTGGTACTTTACCTACTGTGACAAAATGGGAAGGGTAATGTATGCATGTGTATTTCTATATTAAAGAAAGAACTAGTCAAATTGTATGTATGATGGATGTATGTATGGTAAAAGTGATAGTAGGTGTAGTCACTTTCATGCTAGTTGTTTCTTATTTTTCATGTGTATTAGCTAAAAAAGAACAAGTAAAGTGTGAACACAAAAGCCTTCCTCTTATTTTATTTCCAAGAGATGCTAGGAGAGTACATATAACACATAAATAATGACCCATAGAGCTCGCTTTGTGCTAAATTTTAACCCATCAAACGACCATGCTCTGACAAATTCAAAATACCTCGATAAACTTGACATGACCTAGTTTATAACGTGACTTTCCATTTGTCTTAAAGTTAAGTAACAAACTCGCAATTGATTTTCAAAAATGCTTGTTTGACACTTTTATAAAATTGAACCTTACTTGTTTATCTTGTTTGCGAGTGAACCACTTTGTCTAATTATTTACCACACTTAGAGACTTCATAAAAATGTGATATTTATTAAATATCGGAGACCTTGCGGCCTAATTTTTATAACGAGAACCCGTTTATTTTTCTGACTATTATTTAATGAGTTATCATGACCCAAAGTCGACCCCGTGACTAAAATGGTTGAACGAGAAAAATGTATAAAAACATTTTATAAATCGATAGCAAGTATAAATTATCAACCAAGTGTATTGTACATTATTGTTTCTTGTATTTAGCCTAAGTATGAATATTTTACTTAGGTTACGAGTAGATATTTTGCGCATCGTTTTGCGTGCCTTGATATTTCGTGCTATCTTTGTTGATCTTATTTACTACTTCATCAAGGTGAGTTTCATAGCCCCACTTTTAATTGTTTTAACTATTTTGGGGTGAGAACGTTGCTTGTTTTAAACGGATGAACATAAGTGCTAAAACTTGATACGTTTGCCTACATGATGTCTAAGTAGCGATATCCCTAGATGCTTGAGCCCACTATCGTGAACCGTTAATTATTTGTGTAAGCGCGAATGTTATGGATAGATCTATTGGGATTGACCTCCCTATCTAATGTTGGTTGTGTGACCAAATTAGATACACTTACATTTGAGTCGTTACGAATGCTTTGGGATAGGCATTTGCTCGGGCTCTCATTATATCTTGTTGGTTGGTTAACGCTTCGGTGTCATGAGCTTAGACGTAGGTTGTCGAAACGTATACTTTTGATTATAATCTTGTATTTGTTATAAGATTATATGTTGGTTGCCTTGAAAATCTTATGGTTCATCACACTATTTAAACATAAACCTATGAACTCACCAACCTTTGTGTTGACACTTTAGCAATGTTTTTCTCAGGTATCAAGACAGAGGAGTGATGTGGTTATGCTTGGGAGATTTTAAATAAAAATGGTCGTGACTAGTGTTTGGATATTTGGAACAATGTTGAAGTCTTTTGAAACGATGTTTTATTATGATCCTGTGTAATTCGCTTCCGAACTAATTTTATGAATTTAATTAAATGAAAATGAATTTAATATAGTCGTTCTTTGTATCTATATCTTGTGATAGTCATGACCGTCGCACCCCATTGTGTTTCCTTACTCTGATAAATTGGGGGTGTGACAGATTGGTATCAGAGATGTAGTTATAGAGAACTAGGTTATTTTACAAAATGATTTTTATAAACGTGAGTCAAAAATTTAATTTTGGGAAAAATAATTCTTGACTATAACTAACTCAAAAATCTCCAAGAACCACTTCACTCCGTGTCTTCGATAAAAGTAAGTTGTGACTTGAATTATTCTATGTGATTTGTTATTTTAGTTTAAACTTGATTGCTACGTGTTATTAGCATTAAGTATTTCCTGCCTTGTTTGAATGACCCCTATGATGTACTTATAGGAATATGTAATAAGACGATTTTTCTTATATTTTGAAGTAAATTACCTAACATCCTTGTTTGGATTGTTGTGCTACAAAAATGGTTTTTGCCATGTTTAATCGAACTAAGATGGTTTGTGCCATGTTTAAATCGAACTACGATGGTTTGTGCCATGTTTATTTGGAGTAAAACATACACATGCTTATGCTATTACGTATTTTGTTAAAAACAGTCCACTGGACTACTATGAACTATTTAAACACTTGTGTGTTTCTATGTTACCCTATATCGATATACGCCGAATTTAAAATATACGCCAAAACAGTACTTGGACGCGCTGAGATTTAGTAATGGTTGATGATAAGTCGTGAGTAAACCTAAAACCAAGACAAATCATCAAAAATGTTAAGAGGTATAACGATACTTAACAAGGTATCAAGGCTGTTCTTGTTTGATTGGGTTGCGAGAATAAGTTAAGTGCCAGTCGTTACACAACTTATGGTTTTTGATGAGTTTTCTTGAGGATGGGTAAGACTCGTGAATTTACATCTTGCGTGATTAGTTTGATCGTTAAGGTATAACATATTTGATGAGTTTTGTGTAGGTTTAATCGATGTTAAATTGTGCGAGTAATATCTAAATACGAGTAAATTCACCAAAGATTTAAGAAGTTTATCGACTAATACTTGACTAGACCTCAAGGCTGTTCTTGTTTGATTGGGTTGCGAGGCTTAGTCAAGTACCAGTTGTAATGCAGCTTAAGATTTTTAGTGAATTTCCTCGGGGATGGATAAGACATACATGATCTGACAAGGTGATTACCTCATTGACGTTTGACTAGTACGGTACATTAGTACCATTAGTTTGCATGGTGTGCGAACACTGAAAGAATGAAAGTCGTCGTCCCTATTCTTATATAACACACGACGATAAAACACTATACAAAAAGTATTACTCCTGTAATGCCCTAGAAAATACTATATAATAAAGAACAAATATAAAATAGTATTACAAAAATATGAAAGCTATCTAGAAATATGCTGACGCATAAGTCGAATGCACGTCAAGGAGAAATTTATATTGGAGAAATTGTACAAAAACGAATCTAAAAGTTCTAGTCCATTGGTTTAAAACTAAATTTCTAAGAAGTTATTATAAATTTACAAAGTATGATATAACAACTAGTATTAAAGAAAGAACTCGGATTATGCCATATTTTAAATTAAAGGGATTATCGCATGTCACAAAGCTTGAGAACCCTATATATGAATTGTGGTCACTTCTAAGAGATCCTAATAGTGCGTGTCGAATATAAAAAGTCTACATAATGATTATGAACAAACGACAGATAAAAACAAAATGAACAATTTTTGTGATGAAATTCTTGTGATGGAATTGACGAGTTGATTGGATTAAAATAAACTGAACAATTTTAGGATTAAAACAAATTGACCGAAATGTCTCAGATGTAATAAAGCATGATCAAAGCTCTGGAAAATTCTGTTATAGAACTGAGTGCCTGATGTGGAATATTAAATATTTTATTTTTATGAAGATCAAGTGACTCGACATCCGTCGATGTCACCACTAACAAAAATTTGGTTATGTAATCGTACTTTATAAATTTTATTTAATTGTTTTCAGTTATTTTTTTTATAACTTGTGAAGCTTTTGCTTAAGAAATTATTTTTATCCTACAATATTTTTATATATGTCGGAGAAGAATTAATCATTTTTTTTTAAAAAAGGAGTTTTATAAAGTGTTTTTGGAAAAACATTATTAAAAAAAATTACTTTGAAGGAACTATCACCGAGAACTTTATTAGTAAGAATGTCAGAAATTTTGATAAAACGTTTTGGTAAAATCAATAAAGGTATTACCGATAAAAACGCCACGATTGATAATGAAATATTTTGGTATAAATTATCATGCAAAGTTTTGGAAAAATCTAGTTTTACGAACAACTTGATTTAGAAGACCTAAACTATTGATAAACTTGACGAGAACTGGTACAAATAAGTATGTAAAGTATTTTGTTGATTGTTAAAAATGAGCAATGATAACAAATAAAATGAACTATGGACTAATTTGTAGATTGTGAAAGTGAATAATGATAACGAACGAAATGAACTATGGAATACCAATATATAAATTTCAACCTCAAAGAGTTAAATTATGATGAAAAGGAGGATGCAACTGTTGGTCCCGAGACGTACGTAGCCTGATCAACTACGTATGATCGTGGTCGAACGCGAGCATGCTCATAGTAGTCATCGCAAAAATAAGATAAATTAGCAAAGTAAATTCCAAGCTCGCTTTATTTACCAAATAAAGAAAAATTGTTTAGAGCTATGCACGTCAAATATCCCCATATCGCCGTTAAGTTAAAAGAGCCACGTGGGACTTATAAGTAAATCACTTATGACTACTTTCTCCGTCATCAAGACGAACGAGACTGTGTAAAACGCATGCCATTGGAAAAATGTATGTTGGAGACCTCGTCTTGTTAAAAGTGGCACCATGGAAAGGTGTCATTCGTTTTGGAAAAACGAAAAAAGTTAAATCCTTGATACATTGGATCGTTCAAGATTACTATTAGCACAAATATAGGAATTTAGGCGAAGGATGACAACACGGGACCCTTTAAAGTGGAAGTGATACGTGAGACGACGCGAAAAATTATTAAAACTCACTTAACAAAACCGACATCGTCGAGAAAATTCAATATACGAGAAAAGACTTACTAGTATAACCTTTAGGGAGCGCTATAGATCCTATAAAATCCGAAGAAATTTTTATTCGTTCTAATTCTAATAGTAATTTTAATCTTGGCAAGAAGCTAAGGAAAACGAAGGCGTTGGACGCCAAGAGAAGTAGATAGAAATTCAAATTATCTCTTGTTTTGTTAACAACATGGACTTGCGAGTTTTGAGGACAAAACTCAAACTTAAGGGATGTCGGATGTCACAAACGTGAATTTTATGTTTATTTAAATTAGGTGAAAAACAATGGTTCGGGTTAGACTTGTGTGTCTATTGTTGTTCTCGACTATTTATGCGTATTTTGCGTACGAATTTAAATTTTTATGAATGAAGTTACTATCAAATATTATTTGAATGACTACTATTCAATTACGTTATAAGAATTTCTATTTTAGGAGTCGACATTTATTTATGTCAAAGTGATTTAGATTGATTGGATCCGATAGAAAACTTAAGTATATCACCCAATATATTTACGAACCATTTAAAAAATTTCCCATCTATTAAACTACCACTATCTAAATTACACTACACATAAACATTTACCAAAATAAAAACAAAAACCTTTTCTTTACTATTATACTCTTAAACCGGACCCCCTTCCCACAATACAAACCCACGTTTTTTTTTGTTTTTCATTCTTTCTTTCTCACGTCTTTGTTTGAACATCTTCATGTACCTTACTCTCCATTAATTCCTTGTACTATCATGTTCCCTCCTATCCCTCTTGGACCGTTGGAAACTCCCTTCTCTCCCTATGTTTTCTTAAGAAGTTATCTTACAACAAACCTTCATAAATTTTAGTCAAAGTAAGTACTCCGTCCTTCCTTCTCTTTTGCAGCCATAAACGAACCCCAAGACCCCTTTATATCCTCCCAAGTTCTTGCTATTTCCCCAGGATGTACTCACTAGTTAGCATCCCATGTTACCAAGCAAACCGAATGAAAGATCCTAACCAAGACCTAACTAGAACTTCTTAACCTAAAACCCCACTCATATGCCTATAAATACTAGTCCTATTCTTTCCTAAACTCACACACTTAAACAAACTCAAACTCATTCAAATAAAAGCACAATACTTCATTAGTTCACGGCTGAAAAGTAGTAAGCAATAAGTTTGGTTGATTTAAGCAAGCAAGATTGTTAGATATTGATCACCAGTTCTTGACTTCTTCTTCGTCAAATATCTTAGGACCCCTTGTAAGTTATTCATAACCACTCTTGAACTATATTGGTTGATAACATGCTTGCTATACTTTCTTAGATCCAAAACTCACACTAATAAACCAAACTAGTCACGGGATGGGATTTTGATGGGTGTTTACATAATGAACTAAGCCATGTTTGAACTAAAAATGATAGTAAGAGACCACAGTTTGGGAAGGTTCTGTAACTTGGACCTTTGAAAACAAATCAAACGAGCTTACATTATAAACAAATGCGACGGTTAGGGTTCTTAATATGGAAGTGATATAACGACCTAAAATACTAGGAATCATACATGATTTGGAGACACAACATAATATAAACCACATAGGTTTAAAGATGCTAACCATGTAAACATTGTATATGTGAGTAAAGTATAAACCTTCGTGTACTTTTGCCATGAGTATGTATGTGGTGTATGATTTTATGTGAAGTTACTGTATGATGATATGTGGACATACGGTTAACCAAATAGCTTCTTGCCCTAAAAATAGTTCTATGCGAGGATACTTATAACCTTGAAGCATGCATGAGTATAAGCTTTAGGTACCACCTTTTAACAAGTGAATATCATGCATACATGTAGCTTAGAACGTACTCGTATGTTAAAATAAATAAAGAAGCATGTAGATTGTGTGTGCATGTCATGACTGTGTCTATGTTCATGCGTGTATGCTTCAAACAAACGAGTAAACAACAGGGGATAGAGGCGAAATGAAAATGTACTGTATGCGTGTGTGTATGATAGGAAGTAAGTTTCAACATCAACAAGAAAACCTTTTTATTTGATTTGTCCATGGTGTGATGCATGAAGACCAAATAAACCTTTAATAACAAGAACAAAGATTGCCTTGTGTGTAGTGTGAATATGTTTGAACAAAGACCAGAGATGCATAATATGTATAGTTAGTGTGTTCATGAGTGTGTATACTATTGTCAGTAAAGTATCCATACCCCAAAAAGAGAAAGTGATGAATTTGCTTGGAATGGTATGCATGTATATGTAAGAAATAAGGACAAGACTTGTAGCCTATCTTTTCTTTAATGCTGCAGGCATTGAGCCAGACAAAGCATCAAAAACACCCATTTTCATTAAACTACTATGATGGGCATGTAGACATGTATGTATGTTAAAAATATTAGCAAAGTAGGGTCACACCCATGTGATTTCGTGTAAGATAGTACAAACAAGGGAAATTTTGGTACTTTACCTACTGTGACAAAATGGGAAGGGTAATGTATGCATGTGTATTGCTATATTAAAGAAAGAACTAGTCAAATTGTATGTATGATGGATGTATGTATGGTAAAAGTGATAGTAGGTGTAGTCACTTTCATGCTAGTTGTTTCTTATTTTTCATGTGTATTAGCTACAAAAGAACAAGTAAAGTGTGAACACAAAAGCCTTCCTCTTATTTTATTTCCAAGAGATGCTAGGAGAGTACATATAACACATAAATAATGACCCATAGAGCTCGCTTTGTGCTAAATTTTAACCCATCAAACGACCATGCTCTGACAAATTCAAAATACCTCGATAAACTTGACATGACCTAGTTTATAACGTGACTTTCCATTTGTCTTAAAGTTAAGTAACAAACTCGCAATTGATTTTCAAAAATGCTTGTTTGACACTTGTATAAAATTGAACCTTACTTGTTTATCTTGTTTGCGAGTGAACCACTTTGTCTAATTATTTACCGCACTTAGAGACTTCATAAAAATGTGATATTTATTAAATATCGGAGACCTTGCGGCCTAATTTTTATAACGAGAACCCGTTTATTTTTCTGACTATTATTTAACGAGTTATCATGACCCAAAGTCGACCCCGTGACTAAAATGGTTGAACGAGAAAAATGTATAAAAACATTTTATAAATCGATAGCAAGTATAAATTATCAACCAAGTGCATTGTACATTATTGTTTATTGTATTTAGCCTAAGTATGAATATTTTACTTAGGTTACAAGTAGATATTTTGCGCATCGTTTTGCGTGCCTTGATATTTCGTGCTATCTTTATTGATCTTATTTACTACTTCATCAAGGTGAGTTTCATAGCCCCACTTTTAATTGTTTTAACTATTTTGGGGTGAGAACGTTGCTTGTTTTAAACAGATGAACATAAGTGCTAAAACTTGATACGTTTGCCTACATGATGTCTAAGTAGCGATATCCCTAGATGCTTTAGCCCACTATCATGAACCGTTAATTATTTGTGTAAGCGCGAATGTTATGGATAGATCTATTGGGATTGACCTCCCTATCTAATGTTGGTTGTGTGACCAAATTAGATACACTTACATTTGAGTCGTTACGAATGCTTTGGGATAGGCATTTGCTCGGGCTCTCATTATATCTTGTTGGTTGGTTAACGCTTCGGTGTCATGAGCTTAGACGTAGGTTGTCGAAACGTATACTTTTGATTATAATCTTGTATTTTTTATAAGATTATATGTTGGTTGCCTTGAAAATCTTATGGTTCATCACACTATTTAAACTTAAACCTATGAACTCACCAACCTTTGTGTTGACACTTTAGCAATGTTTTTCTCAGGTATCAAGACAGAGGAGTGATGTGGTTATGCTTGGGAGATTTTAAATAAAAATGGTCGTGACTAGTGTTTGGATATTTGGAACAATGTTGAAGTCTTTTGAAACGATGTTTTATTATGATCCTGTGTAATTCGCTTCCGAACTAATTTTATGAATTTAATTAAATGAAAATGAATTTAATATAGTCGTTCTTTGTATCTATATCTTGTGATAGTCATGACCGTCGCACCCCATTGTGTTTCCTTACTCTGATAAATTGGGGGTGTGACAATATCGGTTATCAAACTCAGGTACTTGGGGCGGTTGATGTATCTCATTATTGAAATATCTAAGGCAATCAATCCACCAGTCTGACGACATCTCAACTTCGTCGGGAAACAACCTTTCGTTTGGTATAACACCCTTGCAAAATATTATAAGATTAATTAAACACATATACAAATTATTAAATAAATTATTGCCAAATAGGAATGTCTAAGCGTCGTAGAACTCACATCAATTTAAGTAGGAATTTGTCTACGAATTTTTTTTTTCTCGGAACCACCGGACTGATCGAGGATAACCATCAAGTCGTGTGAAATAATCCACCGCATTAACGCTATAAGTCTCCAACATCCAAGCCTGAAAATAAAATGTTTTCAAATGATACACGTACTATATTTTAGTTAGACTAAACACAACAAGTAACTTACCTTGAAAGCCCATGTAAAACCCATTAATTGATACTTGGGTGGTTCTTCGTCTTGGTCTCTATCTACATTCGCGTGGTGGTGTTCGGCACGTACGTATACGACATTCCTTAACTGCTTATACAATGTGGACCAAACATACGAACCCCACGGATACAAGTTCCATGCATCTAAATTTTCAACTAACCTAAAGCACCATTCTGGAACAATGTAACTAGACTCATGCCCAAGTAGCACCAACTCCAAAACAGCTATCAACGCAAGCCGTACAACATCATAGTCATTTAGGTTTTCAAATGCATCGCTTTTAACAAATCTATATAAATCCCTAACGAGTATATGACGAGTATCATAAGCTGATGAAAAAACCCGTCTCCTAAACGGCATTGGCCCCTTTAAATAACTACCATGAAACTGTACACCAAATTTTAAACTGGTCATTAAACAAAATTCTTCCCTGCCAAATTTTATAATATGACCACCAACATCATAACATAACAGAACATTTTCTGTCTCTTCTTCTACAAAATCCGTTTGACAACAAGCAAGGAAATGTATTAAAAGACCAGTCTCTACGCATTCTGGCAAATTCTACAACCAACCAAAACATGATTGCCTAAACAAACGTTCTTTTGGTGTGTTTCTAAATTTTTCTCTGAATAACGGTAACAAGGATAACTTGCTTCTACACGTCAACGTAACACTATAATCCTAAAATTTTACAATAACAACATATCAATAATGTATAACAAATAAACATAAAAAATTATTAATGAAATTAAAAATTCATTAAATAACATACCGCCATAAAGTAGAATGAACAAAAGACCACCAACTTGACTCTAGCTAATCCGTTATATTTAAATATACTCGGGAATATATATAAGAGATTATGATTTAAACATAACCTAGTTGCTAAAAACTTCCATTTTTAATAAAACTCGGGTTTTTGTTTTTGAGAGATTGTGGATTTGGCATAACCTAGCTGCTAAAAACTTCCAGTTTTAATATAACTCGGGTGAGAGGTTTTGAGATATTGTGAATTTTGATATCAAAGATTCAACCGAGTGCTTTATATGGAAACTGATACTCGAGAAACATTTCAACCGAGTATGTTTGTGTCAGAAATTTAAGACAGCCTAGTTACTGTTGCGTCAGATCGGGGCCCACCATCCACAGTCGAATTAATGAGTGCTTTGACTTTTTTTTTTCTTTTTTTGACCACGTAAAATTCTGACGCGTGACAAAAAGTTTATCGTATTAGATTCTTCCCGAGGTTCATGGCCATTTACGAAAACCAAGAAATTTATGGCCTCTGCCAGACAAGTTTTTTGGGAAACGGCCCTGTGGGTAATTTTCGCATTTTTTAGGGAGAGAAGGCACACTGTTTGGACAAAATCTAGATTACTCCCCACATGTATCTTATCCAAAATACAAACCACCGAACCACCAAAACCAAAAAAAGCCATTACCGATTCCTGGTTGATTTATCTTACAAAAGATCCATTTACACCCACCAAAAAATTAAAAACCGACACAAATTCCCACATCAGTCACCATAAACAAAAAACACAGATCCAAGATCGATCTATATCACCAGCAACAACAACCATAAAAGAACCCGGATCCACATATGTGGTACAAAACCCAATCTGTAACACAACAACACAGAAAATCATTAACATAGAACCCACGAAAAACAATAATGATAAACAAATTGGATGAATTTCTTCTTTGAGGCAAGAGGAAGGGATTTGGTTATAGTTGATTATCATTTTTTGTGAAATAGATGGATGTATTCATGTTGATGTACATAGTTGGTGAATCTGTATCAGCCTAGATTCGGATTTGAGGGCACTAGATGGGAGTCGATAGAATCACGATTGCTGGTTATCCAATCTCAAAGAAAGCGTTTCAAAATGATCAATAAAAGAACAACAATCTGATTGTTGGTTTTATTTAAGGATCACGATATTGGATTTGAGATATAGTATGGTTATTAAGGTGGGAGATGAAGGGATCTGGTTTCGGTTGTGATGGTGCCGGCTGTGGGTGGATATTGTTCTTAGTTTGGGCATTGGTAAAGAAGTGAAACTGATAAATAAAATCAGTTGGTTGTTCAGATTATGTAAATTGATGAAGTGTTGGGGGTGTAAAAAATCTCGCTGGAGAGAATCCACTAGATGGTTCATTAGTCTTGTTAAAGCCCAACTAAATGTTGAATCCCATTTACTGAACAATAATTGCTAAGGTTAGCCGCTGGAGCTCAACAAAACTGAAGGTGAAACTAATGAAAATAGTCAAAGTTAAAGCTTGTGTTCTGAACCTTTAACTAGTTTTGAACCGCTAATCCTTTAGCAACATGAACCATCAGTACAACTGGACCACCAGCAACACTGAACCCCTTCAGCCTGACCCCCTCTAGCAGGCCTGGACCCCTCGAGCAAGACTGGACGAAACCTTCAGCTGATTGAACCTTCAGCAGTCCTGATGAACCGTCAGCAGATTCTAACCCCCCCAGCAGGCTGACCCATCAGTAGTTCTGAACCTATCTAGATTTTGACCCCCTTCTAGCAAGACTGGACCTCCATAAGCAGAATTCTGACCCTCTAGCAGAAATGGAGACCCCTTTTAGCACTGAACCTGAACCTTTAGCAGTGACTGAACATTCAACAAATCTGAAGCTAATACTCAAAGTTTGAACTTGAAGGTGAACCTCCAGCAATCTGGACAAACCATCAGCATGTCCTGCTGATGGCAGGTAAAAATTTCACTCACATCGTGATGCTATCATTTTATTACTCAATTATTAGTGTAAACATTAAAAAATTGCTGAAGATATGCAATTTTTGAGGGAGAGAAATACACTAATATTTACAGAAAGCATCAGGAGTAACAAAACCATGTTTCATTAACAAATGCTACAAGAACAATTCATAATCCAAAACCAATCTCACAACAAAATATTTTCCAAACCTACCAAAAAACAACCTGAAGAGGGAGAGAGAGAGATGGTGTGTTTGTAAAACGCAATGGTATTGGGTGTAGGGGTGGGAATCGGGTCGGGTTGGTCTGGTTCGGGTTATTCGGGTCGAGTCGAAGTCGAGCCAAGGCTAAAAATAATTTACCCGAACCCGACCCGATTTTAACTCGGGTTAGTCGGGTTCGGGTCTAGTCGGGTCTGGTCTTGTCGGGTTTGGGTCAATCAGAATTCGAGTGGATTATTAAAAAAAAGATTTTTTTTACTTTTTTAATACAATTTATATTAAATTTAAATTTTAAAAATAAAAAAAATTAAAATTTTTTTATTCTGGTCAATCGGGTTGACCTGAACCGAATTCAACATAAATATTATACCCGATGTCCGACCCTATTTCGAATTCGGGTTAATCGGGTAGACCCGAGTAACGCGAATTGAAATTACAACCTGAGTAACCTGACTCTAATAAGCACGGGTCGGGTTCGGGTTCGGGTCAGGTGACATCCCTAATTGGGTGTGTCGAGGAAGTGCACTATTGGGTGCAGCGTATGATGTTGTTTTTGTTAAAAGAATGAAGTTGGTTGATTAAAGTTTAGTGTATGATCAGCCTTAATGAAAAGAGCTGAATGGGTTTGAAAAAGGGTTTTGTTTGCTCAGGTAATATTATGGAGAAGAATTTGAAAGTTGGTTGTTTAAGTGTATTACATAGTGATTGATCACCACTACGTGAATCCTCTAAAACAACAAATAATTTTAAACCTCCATGTACTTGAACCACTGAACCCGTTAAACTCTTCACCAAACCCAAGTTGCTGCACTTATGAAAACTCTAAACCTTGTACCATAATGTGACTTCAAAAATGATCACTAATCTTATTGTTTCAAGTTTAAAGTTTATTGTTTATGCAACTACAACAAACAATGTATATTAATTTCTTTATCTTTTCATTCTTTGTAACATCAGTATGTGAGAAGAAGTTGTATTTGCTCACTCACATATGATGATTTCACTTAGTCTATTCTTATGTCCAAATAGGGGAGATTGCTGGACTAGGATTTGAACAACAAATATACTAAGTGTATGTACTAAGTGAAAAACACTCTGTTTGTCATCTTCAAGATTTCAAGGTTCATTGACTAAAGATGGTCAGCGGACAAAGAAGACGACAACTCCAGCTATTTTTATATCAAAATAGAGAGATTGTTGGGTCAAGTTTTGACTCAATTGTTCCTCAAAAGTATTTGAATATAAAATAGCAGATGAAGACTTATAGAATTACTGAAGACAACTTCAGCACCAGGTCCATCACCAGTCCAGCTGAAGACAGTTCAACACCAGCACTTCCAGAGTACTTCAAAGACAAAGTCTTCACTTTAGTAGCAGATGTGGATCAACACCTGAAGGATAAGGCCTGAATGAAATTTCCTTCAATTCAGCTTGGAGTGACAAACCAAGCTGAACGATGTTCATCTATCTCTCTTATACTGAATGCGTGACAATCCGTCAATTTATGATCGATATTTTATTCTCAATTATTATTTAAAAACATTATTTTAATGTTATATTATGAACTCACTTATTTTGGGAAGAAATTTGGATTTACGTTATGAAGTAGCATCGACTACGTTTAAACCGGAGGACTCTACGTTACGTGCTTACGTTTACATACACCGTCTCTGGTGACAGTCCGACATTTCAGGAAATAAATTTATCCGTGAATATTATTTTGGGATTTTAAATTTGTGTTGGTTCACCAACTCATAGATTTACGAGAAGAGATTAGGACTTACGTGCATAGTTTAACGTCTTTTACGACTAAACCGCAAACCCTAGGTTTACGTATTTACGTTTTTGAACTCCGTTTTTGATGAGACAATTTTTATTAGATTCGTTTTGTGTCGTTAATTCATAATTTATAAAAACGTTTTTTTTTGTAAAACGACCCGAGGGCACGCAAATCGAGGAAACTAGAATCAAGGAGTACCCCTAAATTAATGGGGATGGGACTGTTGATCTTAAACTTAGATCGATTTAGCTTTATATATACGAGATTAGATCAAGTAATACATTTAGAGAAACCTTTGTATATGTATATGATAATCTAAGTGTTATGCGGAATTAACACTTAAATAAGAACACATAAGATGTAAACAAACTTTCTCTTTGATTAATGATATCAAACTTGCTTACAATGAAAATAGTTTACGTATGAAAACTTATATTAAACATTAACCTAAAGGTCTTCTTTTATAGACATAAGAAGCCTTGTACAATAATCTACGTATCAACTATTCTAGGTAAAGATAAACATAGAAAATACATTGTTGTTCCTATATTTACTAGAAGTAATCTAAAACATAATAAACGCGTAGAGTATATCCTTCCATCAGTGCTTGTCTTCAATGTATCAACGCTTGACTTTGTCTTGTCAACGCTTGATCTGTCAGCGTTTGTTTTACTCGTATCAACGCTTGTTTAACTCTTGTCAGCGCTCAAGTAGACTGGCTATAATTTATTCCCAACAATCCTCCTCTAAACTTGATATCTACTCTAGTAATCAAGTTTCTGAATAAACATTAAGAACTAGGAGGAATCTTACAAACCTTCTGATATTGGTAATAAATAAATCTGATCAAATCTTTTGCCACATCACTTGAATAATCAATTTCCAGCTGTGTGTTCTTCATCTTCTCCAAGACTTCCTTGGACATGAAATACTGGCCATCTACAAGTAGATACTCAGCAAACTTTGTAGAACTCAAATAATAAACACCAGCAGCTGAATACAATCTCCATTGAAGACCACTGAGATCATCTTCATGATCCTTCCAGATAGCAGGATCTTCATCTTTTGGTCCACACATTCTCTTGAATGTGGACCACAGTTTTATTCCATTGACTGAAGTTGGTGCTTCCGTCACATACTTGGCCTCTAACAACGTCCATAGGTCTACCAAGTCTTCTCTATCAAAACTTGCAAACAAAGATATAAGGGTGGTAAAAGTGTGAACCTCTTTTCCATACCTACCAATCTTCCAAAACCCACATTCATCTTCTACATAACTTACAATAGGGTTTCTGGAATCAAGTGTTAACACTTGTACCATATCTGAAGCTTCTAATGGTGAGAGCTTGAGGCTCCTTCTTATAACAGCTTCACTTGGATGTAATGGATCCATATCTTTGGGAAACTCAAGAGGGACTCCCTTTTTCACAGGTCTGGGAACAAACATTGCCTTCTTGAGCTCCATTTCCTCTGCAAGTTCTTCTTTTCTTTCATCAGAAAGAAGTCTTAGAGTTTTTTCTTTCTGCACTCTAACCCAAATGGGATAAGCTCTACCCTCCAACTCTTCAAATGTCAATCCAATCAATTTCTTATAAGTCCACCCTGTTCCATGACATCTGAGCAGCATGAAGTACAACTCCTTTCTATCCTTTTTCAAATTTGAGAGAACATTTCTTGCGTTGTGTTTCAGAATGACCTTGCAATCCTTTTGTACTCTGAGAAGAATCTCTAAACCCCATATCTGATCTGAAATGGTCAAATGTGGATTCTCCATACACCTATCTTCCCAAGCATGGCACATCTGAACAACCTCTGGTATATCAAAATCAACCTGCAATTTCAACTCATTCAACTTCTCTTTTGCCTACTCATCTCCATACTCAAGTCTTTCTGGCTGTTATATGATCCTAACACCTGAGTCTGAACTGGCTTCATCACTTCCTTCTTGCTCTTCTGAAGTGATAACAAAAGGTGATTCACCCACCTGCTTTCTTTCTTGTTCTACAATTTGTGCAGCCAACCTTCTATCAAACTCAATTTGTGCTGCATTCTTTGGAACAACTTCTTCTACCATAATACCCTTACCCTTATCTAATGAATCAACTGTTAGTAAGGTAGATGGTAATACCTGTGAAGAAACCTCTTTGATGATGGATGATAACTGGAATACATCAACCTCATTTGTAGGTCTGTCAACGCTCACTTTTGCTTTGTCAGCGCCCAAGTTACTCATGTCAGCGTTCAAATCTGTCTTGTCAACGCCCAAAGTACCTGTCTCATCGCCTCTTGCAATTTCCTCCAACATGGCTGTAAATGATAAATTTAAGTTTGTAGGAGAGACTAGAGACGTATCAAAACCTGTCTGTTTCTTCAAACATGTTAGAGCCTCAGCAACATCCAAAGATTGACCATTATGAGAGCCCTTATCATTCACATTTATTTGTTCATCCTCCCATTTGGAAGATTCCTCCATCCCTCTCCTTGTGCTAGCATTCTCCAAGATAACAATCCTCTCCCTCAATTGCTTGAGTTCAAGGCCTTGTGTGCTGACAACTTGTACCAAGTCTGCATTTTGCTTTTACAAGCTCATGCAGACTGTCGTCAATTCTATCAAAGTCATTGGTTCCAATCTGCCCTCTTCTAAAATGGGTATTTGACCTCCCAAGGTAGATTCATTGGGCATGGATGAGGTCCTAATTATGGTAGGACTGTCTTGACCAGCTTCTAAGCCAGAACCAATAGTCCCAGCCTCATCCATAACAACAACCACACTTGTGGTGGTAGTTCTCTCTGCTACATGGCTAGGACCACTAGAGGAGAACACTCCATTAGTCCTTTGACGTTTTTGTAACCTATATTGTGTTGGGGGAGAAGAAGATGTGGATTGGGTGGATGTTGGTTGGTTAAGGGGTGTTTGGGTCTGTGAAGGATTGGTGTCGACGTTTGAAATAGGCACATCAACTCCAACATTTAATGTGTCAGCGTCGAAGGGTTCTTGGTCAATTTGCATATGTTGTGGTGAAGGTAAAGGTTCAGGTATTGGGTCAAGTTGGGGTTGTGGCTCTGGTTGGGGTTGTGCTGCTTCAATGACAGCAATCATAGCTGGGGATAGAGGTAGGTCACGATGTGGGAGTGAGTTCATCTTCATAAAAATTGCTTTCTTTTGCACAAGGATCTCATAAAAATCATCATGATCCCTTGTGCAGTAATTTTGCACCTCAAAAATCATTTGTAAAAATCTGGGATAAGCTAAAGTCATTTTGTTCCCTTTATTTTTACACATGCCCTCAAAAATCGTTTTGGAATAATTAAATTTTTGCCCAGTAGGAATACATACAATAGCACTTGCAATAGATCTATTGATCTCATTGTGTGCAGTACACTTGGGACTCGAACATTGTAAGAGAACATGTATTAGATAATTCCAGGTTGGGGGAAATTCCTGTTTATGATATTTATTTAAAGTTCCTTCAGCAGAAAAAGGATAACCCAAAGCCCTTAGTCCTTGTTTTATTTCACTAATGGGGAGGGTGGTTATATCATCAGCATCATCAAGATGCAAAGCTTGGTGTAACAAAGCTTCAGTAACCACCCATGTTCTCCCATGAACAATGGATGATAATGTTGTCACTCTATTGACTGTTGAGGAACTAGCATTGTTCCAAAACTGTTTAATATGTGTGACAGGAATGAGTGGAGCATAAGAAAGAGCATACCTAATAGGGGATACATTCAGATACGCCACCATTTGTGTATACTGGGGAAATAGAGTATCATCAGCTTCAAGATATGCTACCATGTTGTGTTGACTTCTGAACCCCAATTCCAAATCAGATGTTTTAAATTTTGGTGCCATTGTTGAAAGCTGTTTGAATTATTGATAAAGATGAAGTTATAGGAGAAAAATTGTGTTAGACAAGAATAATAGGTACCCTGTTTAAAATAGGAGCCAAATATATAGGAGAAGAAAATGCATGCGATTGGCCCAAAGAGAGACAAGTTTTTTCAAAATGCAATCATTAAAATATTGAAAAAGAATAATTTTATCTCATGCATTAAATGAGAGTTATCTGCTCCCAAAATTACGGCCCAAAAATATGTCAAAAAGTAACAATTGGGTAGGACCCATTGAGTGTCAACGGTAAAAAATAACCCATCAACGCCCAACGGCTTTATTCTTGTCAACGTTTGCCAAAGCCATGTCAGCGTCTAAATTGGTTACAACAACGCTATCTGGTTGTATTAAACCCTTCTGTCTAAATTGGTCATAACTTTTAATTGGACCGTTGGATCGTCACGAAATTTTTTATGTGTGTTCTACATACATATATCTTTGGGACGAAATTTTTTATGTGTGTTCTACATACATATATCTTTGGACAATATATCTTTGGGCCGAATTTTTTTTTAATTGTGTGATTTTTCCAAGCGTTGTGACCAATTTAGACGCTGACATGGCTTTGGCAAACGTTGACAAGAATATAGCCGTTGGGCGTTGATGGGTTATTTTTGACCGTTGACACTTAATGGGTCCTACCCAGTTGTTACTTTTTGACATATTTTTGGGCCGTAATTTTGGGAGCAGATAACTCTCATTTAATGCATGAGATAAAATTATTCTTTTTCAATATTTTCATAATTGCATTTTGAAAAAACTTGTCTCTCTTTGGGCCAATCACATGCATTTACTTCTCCTATATATTTGGCTCCTATTTTAAAAAGGGTACCTATTAGGGGTGTTCAAAAAAACCGAGAAACCGACGAACCGAGCCGAACCGATCAATCCGAAACCGAAAAAACCCGAAACCGAAGAAACCGAAACCGAAAAAAACCGAAACCGAAAAAACCCGCTTATAACGGTTCGGTTACGGTTTTCATTTTTAGATATCCGTGGTTAACCGAACCGAACCGCACATTTTATACATGAAATTTTTTAACTAAATATTCAAATTATATTACATGTATTAATTGTATTAGTACCCTACTTTTATTATACAACGATTTTTTTACTATTAATGTCAACTGTTTTAGACATATATGTGTAAATTTAATTAATGTGATCGTAGTTTATAAATATCGAACAAATATTTTTTAGTTAATATGTTATTTATGAATATTCTAATGCACTTTTTTTAACGAAATAATTTTTATATGATTTTTATCTTTTTAATGTCGTTGCATTATACAAAAACTACATTCTATGTGGTAAACCATGTTATTATTTATAAACTAAAACTTTATGAAACTTATATAATGGTTAACCGTGACCCGAACCGTGGGTAACCGCTCATTTCGGGTAACCGTATGTCCGGTTAACCGCCTTGTACGGTTCGATTACGGATAGTAAATTTAACTAACCGAACCGCGATGGATAGTCAAAATCGTTTAACTAACCGAACCGAACCGACCCGTGAACACCCCTAGTACCTATTATGCTTATCTAACACAATTTTTCTCCTATAACTTTATCTTTATCAATAATTCAAACAGCTTTCAACAATGGCACCAAAATTTAAACCATCTGATTTGGAATTGGGGTTCAGAAGTCAACACAACATGGTAGCATATCTTGAAGCTGATGATACTCTGTTTCCCCAGTATACACAAATGGTGGCGTATCTGAATGCATCCCCAATTAGGTATGCTCTTTCTTATGCTCCACTCATTCCTGTCACACATATTAACCAGTTTTGGAACAATGTTAGTTCCTCAACAGTTAATAGAGTGACAACATTATCTTCTATTGTTCATGGGAGAACATGGGTGGTTACTGAAGCTTTGGTACGCTAAGCTTTGCATCTTGATGATGCTGATGGTATAACCACCCTCCCCATTAGTGAAATAGAACAAGGACTAAGGGCTCTGCGTTATCCTTTTCCTGCTAAAGGAATTTTAAATAAATATCATAAACAGGAATTTCCCCCAGCCCGGAAGTATCTAATACATGTCCTCTTACAATGTTTGAGTCCCAAGTGTACTGCACACAATGAGATCAATAGATTTATTGCAAGTGCTATTGTGTGTATTGCTACTGGGCAAAAATTTAATTATTCCAAAATGATTTTTGATGGCATGTGTAAAAATAAAGGGAACAAAATGACTTTAGCTTATCCTAGATTTTTACAAATGGTTTTTGAGGTGCAAAATTACTTCACAAGGGATCATGATGATTTTTATGAGATCCATGTGCAAAAGAAAGCAATTTTTATGAAGATGAACTCACCCCCACATCGTGACCTACCTCTATCCCCAGCTATGATTGCTGTCATTGAAGAAGCACAACCCCAACCAGACCCACAACCCCAAATTGACCCAATACTTGAACCTTTACCTTCACCACAACATATGCAAATTGACCAAGAACCCTTCGACGCTGACAAATTAAATTTTGGCGTTGATGTGCCTATTTCAAACGTTGACACCAATCCTTCACAGACCCAAACACCCCTTAACCAACCAACATCCACCCAATCCACATCTTCTTCTCCCCCAACACAATATAGGTTACAAAAACGCCAAAGGACTACTAGAGTGTTCTCCTATAGTGGTCCTAGCCATGTAGCAGAGAGAACTACCACCACAAGTGTGGTTGGTGTTATGGCTGAGGTTGGGACTATTGGTTCTGGCTTAGAAGCTGGCCAAGACAGTCCTACCATAATTAAGACCTCATCCATGCCCAATGAATCTACACTGGGAGGTCAAATACCCATTTTAGAAGAGGGCAGATTGGAACCAATGACTTTGATGGAATTGACGGCATTCTGCATGAGCTTGCAAAAGCAAAATGCAGACTTGGTACAAGTTGTCAGCACACAAGGCCTTAAACTCAAGCAATTGAGGGAGAGGATTGTTATCTTGGAGAATGCTAGCACAAGGAGAGGGATGGAGGAATCTTCCAAAGGGGAGGATGAACAAATAAATGTGAGTGATAAGGGCTCTCATGATGGTCAATCTTTGGATGTTGCCGAGGCTCTAACAAGTTTGAAGAAACAGACAGATTTTAACACTGGCATGAGTAACTTGGGCGCTGACAAAGCAAAAGTGAGCGTTGACAGACCTACAAATGAGGTTGATGTATTCCAGTCATCATCCATCATCAAAGAGGTTTCTTCACAGGTATTACCATCTACCTTACCGACAGTTGATCCATTAGATAAGGGTAAGGGTATTATGGTAGAAGAAGTTGTTCCAAAGAATGCAGCACAAATTGAGTTTGATAGAAGGTTGGCTGCACAAATTGTGGAACAAGAAAGAAAGCAGGTGGGTGAATCACCTTTTGTTGTCACTTCAGAAGAGCAAGAAGGAAGTGATGAAGCCAGTTCAGACTCAAGTGTTATGATCATAGAACAACCAGAAAAACTTGAGTATGGAGATGACTTGGCAAAAGAGAAGTTGAATGAGTTGAAATTGCAAGTTGATTTTGATATGCTAGAGGTTGTTCAGATGTACCATGTTTGGGAAGATAGGTGTATGGAGAATCCACATTTGACCATTTCAGATCAGATATGGGGTTTGGAGATTCTTCTCAGAGTACAAAAGGATTGCAAGGTCATTCTGAAACACAAAGCAAACAATGTTCTCTCAAATTTTAAAAGGGATAGAAAGGAGTTGTACTTCATGCTGCTCAGATGTCATGGAACAGGTTGGACTTATAAGAAATTGATTGGATTGACATTTGAAGAGTTGGAGTGTAGAGCTTATCCCATTTGGGTTAGAGTGCAGGAAGAAAACACTATAAGACTTCTTTCTGATGAAAGAAAAGAAGAACTTGCAGAGGAAATGGAGCTCAAGAAGGCGATGTTTGTTCCTAGACCTGTGAAAAAGGGAGTCCCTCTTGAGTTTCCCAAAGATATGGATCCATTACATCCAAGTGAAGCTGTTATAAGAAGGAGCCTCAAGCTCTCACCATTAGAAGCTTCAGATATGGTACAAGTGTTACCACTTGATTCCAGAAACCCTATTGTAAGTTATGAAGAAGATGAATGTGGGTTTTGGAAGATTGGTAGGTATGGAAAAGAGGTTCACACTTTTACCACCCTTATATCTTTGTTTGCAAATTTTGATAGAGAAGACTTGGTAGACCTATGGAGGTTGTTAGAGGCCAAGTATGTGACTGAAGCACCAACTTCAGTCAATGGAATAAAACTGTGGTCCACATTTAAAAGAATGTGTGGACCAAAAGATGAAGATCCTCCTATCTGGAAGGATCTTGAAGATGATCTCAGTGGTCTTCAATGGAGATTGTATTCAGCTGCTGGTGTTTATTATTTGAGTTCTATAAAGTTTGTTGAGTATCTACTTGTAGATGGCCAGTATTTCATGTCCAAGGAAGTCTTGGAGAAGATGAAGAACACACAGCTGGAAATTGATTATTCAAGTGATGTGGCAAAAAATTTGATCAGATTTATTTATTATCAATATCAGAAGGTTTGTAAGATTCCTCCTAGTTCTTAATGTTTATTCAGAAACTTGATTACTAGAGTAGATATCAAGTTTAGGGGAGGATTGTTGGGAATAAATTATAGCCAGTCTACTTGAGCGCTGACAAGAGTTAAACAAGCGTTGATAGGAGTAAAACAAACGCTGACAGATCAAGCGTTGACAAGACAAAGTCAAGCATTGATACATTGAAGACAAGCACTGATGGAAGGATATACTCTACGCGTTTATTATGTTCTAGATTACTTCTAGTAAAGATAGGAACAACAATGTATTTTCTATATTTATCTTTACCTAGAATAGTTGATACGTAGATTATTGTACAAGGCTTCTTATGTGTATAAAAGAAGACCTTTAGGTTAATGTTCAATATAAGTTTTCATACGTAAACTACTTTCATTGTAAGCAAGTTTGATATCATTAATCAAAGAGAAAGTTTGTTTACATCTTGTGTGTTCTTGTTTAAGTGTTAATTCCGCATAACACTTAGATTATCATATACATATACAAAGGTTTCTCTAAGTGTATTACTTGATCTAATCTCGTATATATAAAGCTAAATCGATCTAAGTTTGGGATCAACAAGTGGTATCAGAGCGTCTGACACATTCTCTTCTGTGTCAACCCTATCTGGTTGTATTAAACCCTTCTCAAAACAATCTCTTATAAAATGGTGTCTAATTTCTATGTGTTTAGTTTTAGAATGATGTACAGGATTCTTAATAATGCATAAGGTGTTGTTATTGTCAACAAATATCTTGGTATGCATGAAATTATACCCATAGTCCAACAGCTGGTTCTGGATCCACAAAACTTGTCCACAACAAGCAGCTGCAGCCACATACTCTGCTTCAGTTGTAGAATTAGCCACCACTGTTTGTTTCTTGCATTGCCAAGATATTAACCTGCTCCCAAGAAACTGACATCCACCAGTTGTGGATTTTCTATCAAACTTATCACCTCCATAGTCATTGTCTGAATATGCAATCAGCTCCAATGGTGAATCCTTTGGGTACCACAAGCCAAGACTAGGATAGCATCTTAGGTAACTAAAGATCCTCTTGACAGCATAAAGGTGACATTCTTTGGGAGTCACTTGATGGCGTGCACAAGCACACACAACAAACATGATGTCAGGTCTAGAGGCTGTGAGATACATCAATGAACCAATCATTGATCTATAATGCCTGACATCAACATCCTTTCCATCTCCAATCTTTCCCCAAGGGTGTTCTCTATCCATAGGAGTAGTAGCCCTCTTTTCATGTGGAGAAAAGCCTAACTTCTTCAAGATCTCTACCACATATTTATCCTGGGAGATGAAGATACCATCTTCTTTCTGCTGAACTTGTAACCCAAGAAAGAAGTTCATCTCCCCCATAGCACTTATCTTGAATTTGTCTGTCATAAGCTTGGAGAACTCCTCACTCATCTTTGGATCTGTGGATCCAAAAATGATGTCATCAACATAGACCTGAACAAGCAACACATCCTTACCTTTCTTCTTTGTAAAGAATGTCTGATCTATGGTGCCCCTTTTGAATCCATTGTCCACCAAATAGGTAGACAAAGTACCATACCATGCTCTTGGGGCTTGATGAAGTCCATACATAGCCTTCTTGACTCTATACACCTTGTCTAGATTCTCTGAATCCTCAAAACCATGAGGCTGCATCACATATACCTCCTCAACAATTGTTCCATAGAGGTAGGCACTCTTGACATCCATTTGATAGACAATGAAGCCCATGCAGGATGCATAGGCTAAAAAGATCCTTATAGCTTCAATCCTTGCAACTGGTGCAAAGACCTCCTCATAGTCTACCCCCTCCTCTTGTGTATATCCCTGAGCCACTAATCTTGACTTGTTTCTGACCATAATACCTCTTTCATCTCTCTTATTTCTTAGAACCCATCTTGTCCCAATAGGTCTGACATATCTGGGACAATCAACCAGCTCCCAAACATCCTGTATTACAAATTGGTGAAGCTCATCCTGCATTGCTTCCACCCAACTTGGTTCTTTGAAAGCATCAAATATCTTCTTGGGTTCCTGTTGTGACATAAAACAGGCAAACAAACATGCTTGCACAAGAGGGGTATCAACCTTCTTGTGAATATTGACAATAAATCCACCAAGACCTTGATGAGATCTTCTAGTTCGAACAGGAGTCATAATATCACCAATGATCTTAGAAGTAGGGTGATTCTTCATAGTAGAAGTGAGAACGCCTCCTTCAAAAAGTCTGGTGTCTTCAATCTCATTATCCATGTTACCAATATCTTCTTCTTCAAACTCTCTTTCATCAATATGAGGATGAACCTATTCATATAAATTAGAAGGTTCACCTTGTTCAAAAGTAGAATAGAAAAGATGTGCAAAAGTGTTGTCAACGCCTGAGCCTTGGTTGTCAGCGTGTGGGCTAACAACGCTTGAACTGTTGTTGTCAACGTCTGAGCCATCAACGTCTGAATTTGTCCTGTCAGCGCTAGATTTGCCTTTGTCAGCGCCTGAAGGACCATGCATGTTGTTATCTGGTGGTACTTGGGGACCATCATTATCTTTTCCAGCAGCAGCAAAAGCATCTGTCCATATGGGAATTGTGACATACTCTAGTATAGGAGATGACTAACCTTTTCATGAACCTGTGTACCTGAAACATCAACAACTTGTTCTTCCACAACATTTGAAGTTACCTTCACAATGTCTGGATTAGTGACAGGCATATAATTTAAAGTCCTAGATAAAGGTTCCAAGTCAAACAACCAATTTGGACCACTTTCAGGATCACTAGGTTTATTCTCTAAAAACCTAACATGTACTCTTTCAAGAATACGTTTTTCCTTTTTAAGATAAACCCTATATCCCTTGCTCTACACTGAATACCCCATGAAATAGCCTTCATCACCTTTTGCACTAAATTTACCTAAGGCATCACTAGTATCTAAAACAACTACATGACAACCAAAAGGTCTGAGAAAACCAATATTAGGTTTTCTTCCCCAAAGTAACTCATAAGGTGTCCCCATGAAGGACAATTTGCTTGTAATGTCAAGCAATCTGCTTCTCACACTGCTAAGCTTCTCATTAGGTTGAGCCTTGAAGACAGCATAATCATGCATGAGTTGCTTCTTCTTCTCTTCTTTAGTATCTTCATTACCACCATATGCAACTTCAAGAGCTGCCCAAAGGTCCTTAGCAGATTCATAACCTCTGTATTTATGCTGGTTCTCTTGTCCCAAAGAGACTTTCAGAATGTTTAGGGTTTTCATGTCAACCCTTTTCTTTGCTATGTCTTCAGCAGACACAACTCTACCATCATCAGGTTTTTCTTTCTTATCTGCTTCTGAACATCCAGCAACAGCTGTTCTTGCAGCAATGGCATTAGCAATCTTTTGAGCTTTATTGAATGTGTTTCCATATTCAATAATCTCCCAGAGTGTGTAGTCATAGATCCCTAGATATTGCTCAAAGTTGAATTTCCACAATTCAAAGTTGGTTGCATCAAGCATGGGAATTTTGATGTTTGGCAACGGTGAGGAGGAGGAGGTTATTTCTGGATTTGACATGATGTTGTTAGGGTTTTGAGAAAATTAGGGTTTTGGTGATTTTAGGGTTCTTGTGTTCTTAAAGATCAAAAGTTCGTCAACAAGCTCTGATACCACTTGTTGATTCCAAACTTAGATCGATTTAGCTTTATGTATACGAGATTAGATCAAGTAATACACTTAGAGAAACCTTTGTATATGTATATGATAATCTAAGTGTTATGCGGAATTAACACTTAAATAAGAACACACAGGATGTAAACAAACTTTCTCTTTGATTAATGATATCAAACTTGCTTAGAATGAAAGTAGTTTACGTATGAAAACTTATATTGAACATTAACCTAAAGGTCTTCTTTTATAGACATAAGAAGCCTTGTACAATAATCTACGTATCAACTATTCTAGGTAAAGATAAATATAGAAAATACATTGTTGTTCCTATCTTTACTAGAAGTAATCTATAACATAATAAACGCGTAGAGTATATCCTTCCATCAGTGCTTTTCTTCAATGTATCAACGCTTGACTTTGTCTTGTCAACGCTTGATCTGTCAGCGTTTGTTTTACTCCTATCAACGCTTGTTTAACTCTTGTTAGCGCTCAAGTAGACTGGCTATAATTTATTCCCAACAGGGACAAGTTTACACTTGCCCACCCCCATACATGCGGCGTCTAAATAAGCTACACAACACACCTCATGTGTCAAAGCTTACTAAGTAAGCTAGGACACTTGTCCTAGTTACTTGCTCCAAGTGCATGCACAACAAAACCACCAAAATCTAAACCGTTAGCTTCATTATTCAACTCATGAAACACACAAAACTCTCTCATCCCACTCTCATCTTGCCGTCCATATTCAACCACCAAACACCCTCGTTTAATCAATTTAACCACAATACCATGTGTTATTCACACATATGATGAAAACCCATTGAAGATATATTGATTGGAGGTGATCTTAACATTCAAAAAGGAGTTTCCATAGAGTTTATGGGCTGATTTTCAAGAAGATATCCATGCATAAGAAGATCTCAAGGAGTTCATTTGCCAAATTGAAGGTTTGGTAACAAGGAACCAAACCTTGTTCATCAAAAACTCATCAGTTCATCACTTTGGTGGTATAAGGATTATTCTTCCTATCATCTTGTTATTTTGAATATGTAATCTTGTATTTTCTTCATTTATGTATATGTATATGATGATGAATGATGATCAAAATATTATGTGGAGATTTGGTGTTGATAGATTTCATTAAAAAGATTAAAATCTACTTGAAAGGATGTTAAAATCATGGTTAAATATGTAGGCTGTATAAAACAGTAAAGAGCTAGATGATAACTTGTTAAAATGACTTGGTAAAATTAATATACAGTAAGGTATGTGTCTTGTACATATGTGAGAGTTGGCCATGCAATGGAATCTTTAAAATGAGTGAGATATGATCAAAACAATATTGGAGTACAAATCTGCATAGACTGTTTTGGACGAATTTATTAAAATATTTAGAGGCTGATTCATCAGTAGCTATAAAAGAGTTAAATGAAGCACATATCATTTAGTTTCTGCTATAAAAATTTGGGGTTCTATCTCCTTATAGAAATCTAGATATGGACATTTTAGTGGACTGAATATTTAGGATCAGATTTATAAAATAAAAAGTATATAATATAAGCACTCAAACTATGTACTTATAAAATATACATATAAAAACCCACTAGTTACTAATAATAATTATAAATGAGAGATATATTATGAGATTAAAATGAGACATTTTATATAATATACAAGTATAAATGTTCTCCAAGTTATAAAACTATATACATAAGTTTTACATCTTTTCGGCTAAAACCGAAAGATTAACGTTTTTGTTAAATAAAACTTAGATGGTCGGACTCGTCTAATGTCAACTTTTTAAAAACTCACATACTGATGTATAAAATTATATAACAAGTAAAAACCGATAAAAACCAAGCTTTATAACATATGGACATTAACGGGCCAAATTAGCCTTATTGGACTATTAACCCAACTAATTTGGCTAAACACTAATGGACTTATTCATTGTGCTTAACCCACTTGGGCCCAACATGTGAGTATAGGGCTGATGTTAAAAGTGTAATTGGACTAATAAAATGTAATGGGCTTATCATGGGCTTACTGGGCCGTAACATGTGAAGAAGTTAAACTAGTAAAACTAGTATAAAGATTTACCAACACATGAAACTATAATGAGTAAATAAAGATGTACAATCCCACTTGATCATCATCATATTTATAAAATCATCATATATATACATATCGATTGTTTTTATAAAGTCATTGGACAAGAGTTTAAGACGAGTATTATTTGTCTAGGTTTCCGTGATTGAAGCATGTACCGTACATCCAAATCACTGATAACCCGCCTTTCCCAATCAACGTGAGTTCATAGCCTCGTACTCTTTTAAATGTTTTATGAAATATTTTTTAAACCCGCGAGGGAGATAACATGTTAGTTTTAATAAAAATAGGACATAAGTTGTGCCGATTGTTGGCTTATTGATATGGACCGGAATGATTATATGACCCGATGAATGATTTTATGACCCGATGTATGAAATGAAATGGATTATTATTAGTTAGGTTATGTCACTAAAAGTCCCATTAGCATGAATTGTGAACTACCGGGATTTGGTAGACGCTTATGGATATAATAGCACTATTTGGGGAAGATCACCCCAGTTCGCGCCTTGACGGTTGATCCCCGTCGTGCCACATAGATTGGCAAGCGAATTTATGTATGAGAAGATTTCCATAGCGTGATTTTTGTGACGACACGCTAATTTAGATGGGCAAATTGAGTTTCGGGTTAGCTACCCGTTGTTTGTTATAGTAAGCTAGCAATGTCATGCGGCTATATTAATCCAAATAACGAAAATACTGCTATACGCCTGAATTATGATATATTGCCTGACTAGCAATACGGGGTGTTATTATTGGTATTATGTTCGTGTTTTGGTTTTGCATAACCATATTCATATAACGGTTTTATTTAACTCTATACAACGTTATAAAACGTATTGTATGATGTTTTTACGACATTGTTTCGTATAATGGTTTTAAAGGCAAAAGCCTATAGTATGATTTACAACAAAGATTTGTATAAAATGTTTTTGGCTGATTTATGGCCTCCGACAAAGAATTGTACAAAATGATTTTTTATGATGATTATTTATACCAGTGATATATTAATGGATTTCATTAAACTCTATGAATTCACTCGGCGTTTTCTCTGACCTTTTCTTTTAACATGTTTTATCTCAGGTACTTGAAGGTAATTCTCGGGAAGACGACAAGAATTCATGGCCCGCACTTAAATAAAAAATTTCCATTCAAATGTTTTGTAAAAATTCTATGAAATAGTATGACTTGGGACCTATGTAAATTTGATAATTATGAATGGAAAATGCTTTATTATTAAACGATGCGATTTTTATGCGTTGTCTATGATTTGAGAAATGTGCTATCCCGTAACACCAACGACTCTTCCGCTGAACTAAAGTATGAATATTTGGGCGTGTTACAGTTTGGTACCAGAGCTCTCGTTATAGAGAACGATATATTTTTAAAACCAAGGTTTTGAATAAAACATTTCAAAATCCTTTAACCCTAAATATTTTTAAATAAATATTTTGAATAAATTGTTTAAAAATCTTTTGACTATAACGGTGCCGAAGAATTCCCGAGTTACCGACAATATATAACTTGGATTATATATATATATATATATATATATATATATATATATATATATATATATATATATATATATATATATATATATATATATATATATATATATATATATATATATATATATATATATATATATATATATATATATATATATATATATATATATATATATATATATATATATATATATATATATATATATATATATATATATATATATATATATATATGTTGTAATTTGATTACATGATTGTTTGATGATTATTTTAATACTTATACGAGGTATTTATACGACGTATATTGTCACAAGGAATCATAACTCCCCTAGAAAAGTAATCAAAGCTATTTCTGTAGGAACTCTAGCTATTCCAGATCTAAACCAAGTTGTGGATATTTATGATCCCAACTAAATGGTTAATATTCGTAGAAATGTTGATATTAGTTGATTATGATATTAAAGAAGAATTGGCGAGATTAAATCTGATGTCGATGTCATGACGATCTTTCCTTACAGAGTGGAGTTTGACAAAACCTTACCACCTAGAAACATGTAATCTGATTCGGTGTCACCCAATTATTAAATTTGAAATCGAAAGGGTGAATGTTGCACTTGAGGCCGTCATTGGAACCATTACCCAAAAGCCTCATGCCACTAGTACCTTTCCGAGAAGTCTAATTGAATGTGTGAGTCATTTCATACTAGTGACTCATTTGATAACTATTGATGAAGGAGCTATAGGATTGGAAATTAAGTATTGTTCATATCGAATTTTTACTGCCCTTTCAAAGTCTAAGAATAAGGTTGAAAGTATTGGAGAATGAGGTAGGATATCACATTGAGTATAAGTTGGTTGAAACTTGAATAAAGTAAAATTTAACTCGTATGGAATATGAGATTGTTAAGAGGAAGTCGTTAAGTCCTGTGATTGAATTATAAGGTTTTAAATGATTGTTGATTTGTGTTAAGGGTTGTTCCTAGGCCATTGTCCAATGACAAGGATGCCCAGTGTCCAAGAAATAAATTGAAGAAATCTTCTTCTGAATTGGGACCGATGGATCTTCTGGGACAGGTGGAACACCTAACGACTATTGTAGATTAGTATTCATTGTAGCATCTTTTAAAAATCCCAAACTTAACTGAGACATCAGTTGGTAGGATGAGTTCTTGGAATTGTATGACATAGTGACACGTAATGTGTTACGGTACAATTTTGACTTGTTTGTGATTAATGAAAAGACTACCTCTGATTGCTAAATCCTACATGTATCGATATTATCTATCTTTTCTTGCTTCTTTCTAATGTTCGCATTAGTGATGCAACCATTGAGCAAGTACTCATCTCTATTTGAGTTACGTTGTGGATTATTTTCTTTGTATTCATGAGTGCCATCGAGGTCATGAACCTCATGATTAATTGGCTAAGCTCATTTCCTATCATATTGTAGTTACTTCTTGGTGAACAACTTTTTATCACTCTTTTGCAGATCACTCATTTTTTTATAAGTTAAAACAGTATCTCTTGAGAAAAATCGAATTTTCATCACCATATGGATTATTCAAAGTGATATTTATAAGTGATCGTTATCGAAATAAATTTGTTTGTGAAACACCTTGGAAAACTTAATTGTTTCCATAACAAAGAACATCTTTGTAAATTCATTTTGATTCTTATTCAAGAATTAAGCATGAAAATATTTTTATTTTAAACATGATGACAAAGTTTTGACGAACTGAGTATTACATCGTTAATCCTAAAATTGTATATAGTTGCGCGCCTACGTACAATTTGGAAGGGACCATGCAAGGCTGATTAGTAGTCACCATGACATTGTTAATAAACATTACATTTTCTTTGTAATTATGGAAAACTGAATTTTTATGAGATCTGCAAGAAGTACAAAAAGACACCTACATATGTGCCCGTATTATTTATTCTTATGAATCGAATTTAATCATCTGTGGAAATTGTCTTAATTGACAATTGATATCCCCTCCTTGTCCAATTCTCCCGTGGTGAGATTCTTTGGAAAAGTATCTAATTATTGAGTATTAATACCCGACTGGGTGTATCGACGTTCCTATCATTTCTTTTGATTAGATTGCATTTGAATGACCTGGGTAACGATCGGAGGAGCTTTCGAATGCGTACTCAAATAATGAAAACATAGGATATATTCATATTCGTTAGTGTTTTAGTGTTTATCTGATTTGAAATTCTCTCGCGTAGATTATGCGTTGACCTTACTCTTTTAATGTTAGCTATGTCTCCATATACTCTTGAATTTGTGAAGGATTATGAGTTATTATTAGTCTTTTGAGAAGTTCACATCTTATGAATGACAATAAAACTGGAAAGTTGGTAGTGCCATTAGAATGGATTGGTTGATTATGACATAATGTCATTGTCTTGATTGATGAGAACTCGAGTGGAATTCCCCTAAAAGATAAGATGCTAATTATCAAAAGTGATCTAAATAATTCTTGAAGGATGACCATATCCTGCATTTAGGCTTGAAATTTTACCATTAATGGTTATGAATTAGTCATAGATCTTGTAATCTAGAAAGAACTTAAAATAATATATTAAAAGATGTTTCTGTTATCTGAAACTTTTGGAGGTAATTGCTGGTGAATGACCTAGACTTTCGCCATTAAGGCAAGTTGAATTTGGTATTGATTATATTCCCGGTGCTACACCTGTGGCATGTGCACTGTACGTCAGCACCATCTGAATTAAAATAATTGCCGTACAACTGAGAGAGTTGTCAGAGAAAACTTTTATTCCACCAAGCTCGTCATCATGAAGAGCTATGGTGTTATTATTTCTTATATTTATTGATTACCATGAACTAAGTAAATTGACGATCGAAATCGATATCCATTACCCAGGATGAAAGATTTGTTCGATCATTTACAAGGTTCTAGCGTATATTCAAAAATTTGATCCATGACATGGTTATCATCAACTTCGCATCCGCGAAGATGATTATCTATTCTAATCACTACATTCAGAACTTGTAATGAACATTATGAGTTTCATGTTATGTTGTTTGGATTGACCAATGCACATGTGGCGTCCATAAATTTGGTGAATCACGTGTGTAGGCTGTAATTTGATAAATTCATGCCCGTGATCATTAAGGACCATCTGTTTGTTTATAAGAACAAGAAGGAGTTAATAATCATTTATAGACTGCCCTGAATTGGCCGATCAATGAAAACCTGTACCTTGAGTATTTAACATGTGATTTAAAGCTTAATCCTTTACATTATTTGACTGTGTGATTAATAGATAATGGAATCTATACTGACTCTTCAAAGATCGAAGCCATTAAGGCTTTGGGTTATACCAAAAAGAAGGTGCAAAAATGTTTTGACAAATGTTTTATCAAAGGAATTTTTAAGAAATTATTCCCTTATACCCAAATCATTTAACTAAACTCCTTTAGGGGCAAATGTTTGTGTATACCTCAAGACAACCTAAGAGTGATTGAGGAAACCATTTAAACCATGACTTGGAATTTGAAACGCCAATTTTTGCTTTTCAACTAAGAAAATTTTGACCAAAGTATAAACAAAGATTTTTCGAACATTTACGAATCTTATTAATTCTTTTTGATAAATCAACAAAAATCGTGTTAATCAAATTCAAATTTATTTTGAACATCTTTCTATAATTGGATGAACCGAAAAATTTAAAACTTCTTACGTTTACGTTTCATAAAATTAAATATTTATTATTTAATTACTTGTAATAATTATTGACGCTTTAGACGTCGGATTGAGTAAAACTGATAAAAATAATAGTTGAGACGAAACTAAAACTTATAAAATATGAAGAAAGAATTTCTGAGTGAATTGTGGTCATGATAATTATTTCATCAGAAAAGGTGAATGTAGATACTGACACATTATGTAGAAAGGATAAATAATCAATTAGGATGTGTTCCTTAGTAATGAACTGTGCAAAATAAATTGCCGAGCAATTTAAAAATAGCCTATGCTTGTAAAAAGGATAATATAGATAATAAAAGGGGTTCGCTGCTAATGTGAACCATTAGAATTGAGAAGCTGATGGCGTTAAATGTTTTAAAGGCCACTTGTAGTTGCCTGAATATGGAGGATTTTGAGTTTTAGTCATATTAGAATCTGTATAAACTAGAAGGGGGGGGGGGTTGAATAGTTTCTTATATTTACTTGTTAAAATGTGGTTTCCAAAAATCCTTTTTCAAAAACTTAGGCTTGAGGAAATATGTGAAATCTTCTTATGCACAATATGAACAATGATAGTGTAACTAAACTAATACTAACAAAAATATATCCACAAAGAATAAAGAATGATAGTGTAACTAAGCTAATACTAACACATGTATATGCATAAAGAATAAAGAATGTAAAGAGTTAAGGGTAAAGAAAGATCAAACGGAACACCAAGGATTTATAGTGGTTCGGCAACGAAGCTCACTCCTCGTTCCTACTCCACTCCTCGAGTACTCCTTACTCGAGAGTTCACTACATAACAAGCTCCTTATGGTGGAGAAAACCGTACACGTCGCTTAACCAATTTCCGACTCTAAGCTAAAAGTCGAGCCTTAATCGTAGATAGGACCAATCTACACAACTATACTTAGTACATACACAACATCCAAATAGACACAACTACTTGGATCTTCACAACTATGACACAACTACAAATGTATAAAATTAGATCTTCAATGGATCTTTGGTGGTGGACTCAACACTTCACAAGGATAGTGTTCTTCTCTTTTCACTTGGAGAGGAAGGGATGGAAGAACAAGATTCACTTCTTAAACAAGTAATAATCAAACAAATGATTAAAGTTTTGAGTGATTAAAGAAGGGGTTTGAATCTGGAAATAAATGTGCAAAAGAGGTGAGGTGAAAAGCTGAGAATGGTCCACTATTTATAGGACAAAGGAGCCAACGGCTATTTCTGCCCGCGGTACCTTATCTTAGCCTGTGGTACCTTATCGATAAGGTACCGCCTAGGTGCTAAGGTACCGTCAGACTAGACTCCGCTCCTTTTTGTCCTTTAGTGGTGGAGGTCTTATCTGGATATAAAAAATATCCTGAAAGGATATTCTTAACCAAATAAGAATATGCCATTTTCAAATTTCAAATAATTAATTTAATAAAACATTTTCTTAAAAAGAAAGTTTAATAAAAATTTGTCACACTTAATAAAAAGTGAGTTTTAAGAAAAGAAAATCACTTGATCACTTGATTAAGGTTAGTACTTGTTTATCCATACCTTAAGTGAAAATGGGTAAAATGAAAAATACTTGAACTCAAGAATTCGTTTTTCGTTGTTTTCGTAAATGCTTGTTTTTACATATTGTCGTAATCAAAACAAAGCGAGACCGAAAAATGCAAGTAACGTTTTTAGGCATTTATTGCATTAACAATCTCCCCCTTTTTGATTCCGACAATACATAAACTCAATCACACAAAAACAAGATTTTCGAAGACGAGTTTATTCATTTCTCCCCCTTTGTCGAAGCAAAAAGGTTTCACAAGTCGGTGTTTGAAGAAACGGACTTCGCAAAGACTCCCCCTTGTTGCTTACTCCCCCTAGCTTGGGGCACCGAGGAATCGAGATTTGGTGACAAGCTACATAGAAGGGTTAGTTGAACAAAAGAAACAACCAACAATATATAGCAATAGGTCACATAAAAAAATAAAAGAGAAGAAAATACAAAGACAAAGATCCAAGATAGGTTACTAAAAGGACATCATACAAGGAAGTATGGAAAAAGTAACAAGCCAAAAGCATAAATCTAATCCTAGTTATTCTAGAATTCTAAGATTTACTTGAATTTGGTGTCTTGTGGATAAGCAACCAATGCTTATATGAAAGACAAGGTAATAGCGGAGGGTGGTGGTGGTGGCTTGTTGGAGATCTCATAATCAAAGTGAAGATAAGGCTTGATTAAGAGACTCTTTATGTAGCTCAACTACTCATAGATGTGTGCCATAGCAAGGTGTTGATATTGACAACATTGACAATATGTTCCATGATGCATGACATTATCATGAGAAGGAGGAAGAACACTAAAGGGTGGTGGTGGAAGAAAAGATGTTCCACAATCAACATTCTTGGTAGGAGACATGTGATTAAGAGTGTTCTTGGGTAGGTTTGGATTGAAAGCAATTGGAGAAAATGGAGGAGATTCAATGCTTTCATTGGGAGAATAAGACATTTTAGATGTGAAGTAATGCAAAATGCTTATGGTTTAAATAGGGAAGGCTTAGGGTATTTTTGGGGTGGTCAAAGGGTTTGAAACAAAGATTCTCAAAAATGTGGGAACAAATCTGGAGTTTCAGACAAAAACCCGAAAAAGGAAGGCACTGTAGGCGGTTCCTTATCTAGGGTGACGGTACCTTATCAATAAGGTACCGCGGTTCACATATGGAACCACCTGCAGAAGCAGGGTTTGGTGTTTGGAGGAAGATTTTTCAGCAAATCTTATTTTTCTAGTCTAACTTATCATAGGGATATGCTTAAAAGCAAAGATAGACAAAGAAAACATATGCAAACTAACCAAATAGAGATTTGACCAAAATACATGGATAAAAAAAATCGATGTAGGAGGTGTGTAAGACAAGACCTTAAGTCATGACACAATGATCCTCCATGATTCTATCTTGTTGTCTCTATGTTTGAGAGAATCATACATATGAATTATGTAAGCTCTAGATTAATAGCGAGAATCTATGAAAAATCGTTTTTAGATTGAATTAACAATGTCAAACGAATTTCTCAACCATTTTCGAAAGAGACTTTGAGAATTTTGAAAAGGAGAAGAGAGGGTTTTTTTTCAAAAAGAGTTTGGAAGACTCAATGACTCAAAGTGGTAAAAAAAAACACAAGAAGAAAAGAATTTAAGGAAGATGTTCCATTAATCCTAGACCTAGACGCAAGTAATTAAAAGTTTCCCTCTTAAGTGGCTTAGTGAAGATATCGGCTAAGTTGTCCTCGGAGGGCACCTTTTCAATAGTAATGTTCCCCTTTTGAACATTATCCCTAAGGAAATGGTGTCTAATTTCTATGTGTTTGGTTCGCGAATGTTGCACGGGATTCTTTCTTAGGTCTATAGCGCCTTTATTATCGCACATGATGGGAACATCATCAAGAGAAATCCCGTAATCAACAAGCGCTTGCTTCATCCATAGAGCTTGTTGGCATGCTTTTCCGGCACTCACATACTCGGCTTCCGTGGTGGATATTGCAAGAGCGGTTTGTTTCTTGGAGAACCAAGAAGTTAAACAACAACCCATGAAGGTACAAACTCCACTAGTGCTTTTCCGGTCCACATAGTCTCCCGCATGATCCGAGTCCGCGTAGACAATGGTTTCTACGCCGGTCCCTTTAGGATACCATAATCCTAAATGTATAGTGCCTTTAATGTATCGGAAGATACGCTTAACTGCTTCAAGGTGAGAGGTTTTGGGAGCCTCTTGGAAGCGAGCACAAAGGCAAACACTAAACATGATATCCGGTCGACTTGCCGTTAGGTACAACAAACTACCAATCATACCTCTATATTTGGTGTTGTCTACCAACTTACAATCATCATCTACGGTAAGTTTAGTATCCGAGGCCATAGGGGTCTTCATTGGTTTAGATTCTTCTAATCCAAATTTCTTTAGCATTTCTTTAGCGTACTTAGATTGACTAAAGAAAATACCATCGTCCATTTGTTTAATTTGGAGTCCTAAAAAGAAGTTAAGTTCTCCCATCATACTCATTTCAAACTCATCATGCATGATTTTGGCAAAGTCATCACACAATTCTTGAAAAGTTGAGCCAAATATAATGTCATCAACATATATTTGTACGATTATGAGGTGAGGACCTTTCTTCTTTGTAAAGAGTGTATTGTCTACCATTCCCATGGTATACTCATGTTTAACAAGAAACGCTTTAAGTCTATCATACCAAGCTTTGGGTGCTTGTTTGAGTCCATAAAGTGCTTTCTTAAGCTTGTAAACATGGTCCGGTTTCTCAAAATCAATGAAGCCGGGAGGTTGAGCCACATATACCTCCTCATTGATCAAACCGTTAAGAAATGCACTATTTACATCCATTTGTTGAAGCTTAAAATCTATGGCACAAGCGTAGGCTAAAAGGATTCTAATTGATTCTAATCTAGCTATCGGTGCATATGTCTCGTCATAATCAATCCCTTCTTGTTGATTATAGCCTTGTGCTACAAGTCTAGCTTTGTTACGAGACACAACACCATTTTCATCTAACTTATTCCTATATACCCATTTGGTTCCTATAATGGTAGAACTTCTAGGTGGAGGAACAAGTTCCCAAACATCATTGGCAACGAATTGGTTCAGTTCTTCTTGCATCACAATGACCCAACTCTCGTCCGACAAAGCTTCTTTAACATTCTTTGGTTCAATCAAGGAGACGAAACAAAAGAAGTTGCTTTGGTTTTGAACTTGAGATCTTAGGGTCCTTTGATTTAAGTCACCAATGACATTATTGAGAGTATGATCCCTAGACTCCTTAATGTTTACTTCCTTTTAACACTAAGGTCTTCAACTCCTATTTTTATAACATCTTTGGCTTTAACTACTTCTAATTCATCCAAGTCATCATCAACCAATGGTGGTGTCTTGGGTGAACGAGGGGTTTCATCAAAGGTTACGTTGAGTGATTCTTCAATAACCCCCGAGGTTCTATTTAGGGCTATGTAGGCTTTACTAGTTTGGGAATAACCTAAAAGGATACCTTCTTAAGACTTTGGGTCAAACTTGGTAAGGTAGTCTTTGGTGTTGAGGATAAATAACTTGCTTCCAAACACCCTAAAGTATTATAATAAGGGTTTCTTCCCTTTAAGAATCTCATAGGGGGTCTTTCCTAGGAAAGGTCGAATAAGAATTCGGTTGAGAAAATAAGTCGATGTGTCCACGGCATTGCACCAAAACTTTTGAGGCAAAGATTGCTCGTTTAACATCGTCCTACTCATCTCTTGGAGAGTCCTATTCTTCCTTTCAACTACCCCATTTGATTGTGGAGTGCGAGGAGCCGAGAAGTTATGGGTAATACCATGAGCTTCACAAAAGGCACCAAATTGCACTTCGTTATCAAATTCCCTACCATGATCCGTCCTAATAGAAACAATTGAACATCCTAGTTGATTTTGAATTCTTCGACTAAAGATTTCGAAGTGATCGAAAGCTTCATTCTTAGATGCCAAAAATCTAGTCCAAGTGAATCTAGAATAGTAATCAACTATAACTAGGGTATAAAGGTTACCTCCATAACTCCGTATGGCGGAAGGTCCAAAAAGATCCATATGTAAGAGCTCTAAGCACCGAGAGGTCGAAACCAAATTCTTGGCTTTGTGACTTGAGTGAACTTGCTTTCCAACTTTGCAAGCATCACAAAAGTGACTATCAAACTTAATCTTGGGGAGGTGTCTTACCAACTCCTTAGAGACTAAAGATTGAATTAAACGCATATTAGCGTAACCTAATCTCCGATGCCAAAGAGTAGAACTATCATCTATAGTCGCAAGACATATGTTGTCTTTTGACTTCTTATTAGCCTTCATACATAAAGCCCATGCTTTCTAACACCTTTTCCAATGACTTTTCCATCTTTTACGATTTCACTGTCATGTTCCGAAAAGATGACCTTACACTTATTATCACAAATTTGACCTATACTTAAAAGGTTAAATCCTAAGTTATCTACGTGCTCAACATTTTCAATGGTCATGGAGTCAAGAGAAACCGTACCTTTGCCAATGATATTACCACGTAGACTACTAGCGAATGTCACGTTACCTCCATCATATGCTTTGTAATGCGAGAACAAACTTCGATTACCCGTCATGTGTTTAGAACATCCACTATCCTTAATCCACTCATCGGGATCCAAATCAATTCCCAAGCATATCTAGGTAACAACACACAAGATCAAACATTTGGTCCCCAATATCTCATGGGTCCAAAATTGTTAGTTCCAAACATCCCTTGCATTTGGTTGGGATGCATGAATGAAGGAGGGGTTCCCCATGGAGAACAAAATCGAGGAGGGTAGTAATTCATGTAACCATTTTGTTGTTTATTATTTCTCCTAGGTGTATTTGATCTACGTTTAGAGTTATGATTATTCCTTCTAGGTGTTGGAGTTTTACTTCTAGATCGTGAATTGTGAATTGTTTTGATTATCTCTTCTAGGCGTTGTCGTTCTACTTCTAGGTTAGACTCATTCCGTACTCTAGGTGGAGTAGAGGATAGTCTAGATAAACTTCTATTTCCCATGAGAGGTTTACTTAATGGCTTTTAGAACTTACCAATAGCATTGTCGTCAAGTATGGGTAATTTTACCTTATTAACAGTAAGATGCTTTAGTTTTTTATCTAACTTAGACTTTTCAGAAAGTTCAGGATTTTCACCAAAATCATCCTCTGCCCGCGGTACCTTATCTATGGCGGCAGTTCCATAGTCACCATACAATTTGGAACCGCGTACAGTGGGTGTTTTTTGTGAAAACCTGACTTGTTTTGGTTCACTAGTTGAGGCTTCATTTGAGTTAAAACCTAGACCAAGTCTTTCCTTAGAATGAACTTCTTTGTTTAACATATCATCAAGAGCACTAGTACCATTAATGAACTTTTCCAATTTAATGGAGGTGCTCTTGAGATCTTCATTCTCTAATCTAAGTTTCTCACAACTTAAGCAACTTAAATCAACCTCTTTATTTTTCTCAAGTTTAGCCAATTTCTCCCTAAGTTCATTGATCTCATTTTCAAGCTTAGTTTTGGTTGTTTTTAAGGTTTTATTCTTTTCTATGAATTTAAGACTAAGTTTGTGTAAACTATCATATTTGCCTTCAAATTCAATATCATCACAAGTGAAACTATCATTGCTATAATATTCAGTTTTGGAATGTACCTCTTTAGAAGTGTGAGCCATAAGACATTTCTCCTCTTTGGGGTTTTCATCATCATCTTCACCGCTATCGCTCCAAGCGCCACTAATGAACGTCGTGTGGTTCTTATCACGAGCGGGCTTTGGACAATCACCAATGAAGTGATTTGGATCACCACATCTAAAGCAATTCCTATCACCTTTTTCGTTCTTGACAAACCGATTCTTTGACAATGGTTTCTTGTCATAGTTGGGTTGCCTAACGTGTTGACCTCGTCTCTTGAAGAACTTCTTGAAATCTCTCACCGCCAATGCATACTCCTCGTCATCGCTTTCTGAGGAACTATCATGGTCACTTTGTGCCTTCTTGGCTTTAAGTGCAAGAGATTTCCTTTCACTCTTGGTTTTCACTAATTCCGAGTCCTTCAAAATTATCATCTCATGAACCTTCAAGTTTCCTATGAGTTCATCGAGTGATAAAGTTGAGAGATCTTTCGACTCTTCAATCGCCGTGACTTTTGCTCTCCACTTTGGATGTAAAAACCTTAGAAACTTCCTAACATTGTTCTTGCTAGAAAAACCTTCATCAAGTTCTTTTAGACTAGGAATAATGGTGTTAAACCTATAAAATGCACTATCAATAGTTTCATCTTCTAAGATGAAAAATTGTTCATATTGTTGGACAAGAAGATCGATTTTGATTTCTTTGACTTGGCTATTACCTTGGTGGGTTACTAAAAGAGTGTTCCAAATATCTTTAGCGGTTTCACACATAAAAATTCTTTCATACTCTTTCTTAGGCAAAGCATTATAAATCATCATTTTAGCTTCATTATTTTTTGAAAGTTTCTTTTTAGTATCGTCATTAGCTTTGTCAAAAGTGACCAATTCTTTTGTTTTAGAAACTTCAATAAATTAAAAGGGTAAAAAATCACCATTGGTAATAACATGCCAAAGATCTAAATCTTTTGATTTCACATAAGTTTCAAATCTATTTTTCCAATAAATAAAACTATCGGTTTCAAAAAGTTGTGGTCTTTGCATAGATTGCCCTTCTAGGTATTTGTTGGAATCCATAGATCGATTCAAGTTTTAAAATACAATATACTTTAAAAATTCTTGAGCAACCCGCTCTGATACCAATTGTAGAAACTAGAAGGGGGGGGGGGGGGGGATTGAATAGTTTCTTATATTTACTTGTTAAAATATGGTTTCCAAAAATCCTTTTTCAAAAACTTAGGCTTGAGGAAATATGTGAAATCTTCTTATGCACAATATGAACAATGATAGTGTAACTAAACTAATACTAACAAAAATATATCCACAAAGAATAAAGAATGATAGTGTAACTAAGCTAATACTAACACATGTATATGCACAAAGAATAAAGAATGTAAAGAGTTAAGGGTAAAGAAAGATTAAACCGAACACCAAGGATTTATAGTGGTTCGGCAACGAAGCTCACTCCTCGTTCCTACTCCACTCCTCGAGTACTCCTTACTCGAGAGTTCACTACACAACAATCTCCTTATGGTGGAGAAAACCGTACACGTCGCTTAACCAATTTCCGACTCTAAGCTAAAAGTCGAGCCCTAATCGTAGATAGGACCAATCTACACAACTATACTTAGTACATACACAACATCCAAATAGACACAACTACTTGGATCTTCACAACTATGACACAACTACAAATGTATAAAATTAGATCTTCAATGGATCTTTGGTGGTGGACTCAACACTTCACAAGGATAGTGTTCTTCTCTTTGGACTTGGAGAGGAAGGGATGGAAGAACAAGATTCACTTCTTAAACAAGTAATAATCAAACAAATGATCAAAGATTTGAGTGATTAAAGAAGGGGTTTGAATCTGGAAATAAATGTGCAAAAGAGGTGAGGTGAAAAGTTGAGAATGGTCCACTATTTATAGGACAAAGGAACCAACGGCTATTTCTGCCCGCGGTACCTTATCTTAGCCCGCGGTACCTTATCGATAAGGTACCGCCTAGGTGCTAAGGTACCGCCGGATTAGACTCCGCTCCTTTTTGTCCTTTAGTGGTGGAGGTCTTATCTGGATATAAAAATATCCTGAAAGGATATTCTTAACCAAATAAGAATATGCCATTTTCAAATTTCAAATAATTAATTTAATAAAACATTTTCTTAAAAAGAAAGTTTAATAAAAACTTGTCACACTTAATAAAAAGTGAGTTTTAAGAAAAGATTAAATCACTTGATCACTTGATTAAGGTTAGTACTTGTTTATCCATACCTTAAGTGAAAATGGGTAAAATGAAAAATACTTGAACTCAAAAATTCGTTTTTCGTTGTTTTCGTAAATGCTTGTTTTTACATATTGTCGTAATCAAAACAAAGCGAGACCGAAAAATGCAAGTAACGTTTTTAGGAATTTATTGCATTAACAGAATCTCATAAGTTTAAGTATTCTATTCATGCCATTTCTGATTTAATGTATCTTTATCTGAAGAAGTTGTACTGATGGAAAATTATGAAGGCAGACATCGCTTCATACATTAGTAAACGTCTAACTATTGCAAAGGTCATCATCTGAATTTGATTCGATTTGGGACATCGTCGACAGACTGACCAAATCTGCTAATATCATTCCTGTTAATGATAGATTCTCGATGAAGAAATTGACTCTTTGTATTTAAAGGAGTTGTGTAAACATAGTGTGCCTGTATCGATCATCTCTATCAAGATCCTCGCTTCGCATCAAATTTCTAGAGATTTGCTTAGAAGTCATTGGAAACAAACCTTGATGAGAGTACTGTTTACCACCCCAATCGAAGGGACGAGGAAAAGTAACGATACAAAACACTAGAAGTGTTGTTTTATGCTTGAATGATTGACCTTTGGTAATAAACCGTATAATCGCTTTCCTTTGGAGAAATCATCATTGATAATTATCGTATTAGGATCGAGATCAAATCTTGTGAGGATCTAATATTAGAGCATCCGTAAGCAGGAGTTAGGATGAAGACATCCGACATACACCCATTGTGAGTTGGACATGTCTTTTAGGTTTAAGGTTGCCTATGATGACAAACTTAACCTTACAAAATACCCGACCCGCGAGACCTGAAATGATTGTTGAAATTAGGATCTGATTATTGACTGCCGGTAGTGGGCAGGAGGTTATGTGAATATGAAATGTAGATCTTGAAGTGCAGGATGGGTAGCGAAGTTATGCCAAAAAATTTCACTTTGGAAAAATGAATAGATGATCTGAAAGATCATGGGAAATAAGTCCCCGTTGTATGGGACCATTGAGATAATATAAAAAGTTGGTTTGAAAGGCATATAAGTTGGATCTACCCTAGGACTTTAAGGGCTGCGTGAATTATGTTTCGTATATCAAACTTGATGAAATGTCTATCAAGTGAAAATCTGATTACTTCTTGATAAAGTTTAGATCAGCGAAAAGTTGCATTCATCAAAAACCCGTGAACATCATGGATAGAGAAAGTAAGCCAACATTAAGCGTGCTCATATTCCCGTATTTATGTTTGATGAAACTCGCGTATTGTAATGAATTACACTTGAGAGAAAGGACCGAATGTGGAGGAAATACCCACATGGCTTTAACTCTATAAGAAGCGAGTAGTAAGATAAATCGATCTTTGAGGACAAAGATCCTGTTTAGGGGTAAATGATGTGACAATCCGTCAATTTATGATCGATATTTTATTCTCAAGTATTATTTAAAAACATTATTTTAATGTTAATTATGAACTCACTTATTTTGGGAAGAAATTTGGATTTACGTCTTGAAGTAGCATCGACTACGTTTAAACCGGAGGACTCTACGTTACGTGCTTACGTTTACATACACCGTCTCTGGTGACAGTCCGACATTTCAGGAAATAAATTTATCCGTGAATATTATTTTGGGATTTTAAATTTGTGTTGGTTCATCAACTCACAAATTTACGAGAAGAGATTAGGACTTACGTGCATAATTTAACGTCTTTCACGACTAAACCGCAAACCCTAGGTTTACGTATTTACGTTTTTTAACTCCGTTTTTGATGAGACAATTTTTATTAGATTCGTTTTGTGCCGTTGATTCATAATTTATAAAAACGTTTTTTCGTAAAACGACCCGAGGGCACGCAAATCGAAGAAACTAGAATCGAGGAGTACCCGTAAATTAATGGGGATGAGACAAGTTTACACTTGCCCACCCCCATACATGTGGCATCTAAATAAGCTACACAACACACCTAATGTGTCAAAGCTTACTAAGTAAGCTAGGACACTTGTCCTAGTTACTTGCACCAAATGCATGCACAACAAAACCACCAAAATCTAAACAATTAGCTTCATTATTCAACTCATGAAACACACACAACTCTCTCATCCCACTCTCATATTGCTGTCCATATTCAACCACCAAACACCCTTGTTTAATCAATTTAACCACCATACCATGTGTTATTCACACATATGATGAAAACCCATTGAAGATATATTGATTGGAGGTGATCTTAAAATCCAAAAAGGAGTTTCCATGGAGTTTATGGGCTGATTTTCAAGAAGATATCCATGCATAAGAAGATCTCAAGGAGTTCATTTTCCAAATTGAAGGTTTGGTAACAAGGAACCAAACCTTGTTCATCAAAAACTCATCATTTTATCACTTTGGTGGTATAAGGATTATTCTTCCTATCATCTTGTTATTTTGAATATGTAATCTTGTATTTTCTTCATTTATGTATATGTATATGATGATGAATGATGATCAAAATATTTTGTGGGGATTTGGTGTTGATAGATTTGATTAAAAAGATTAAAATCTACTTGAAAGGATGTTAAAATCATGGTTAAATATGTAGGTTTTATAAAACAGTAAAGAGCTAGATGATAACTTATTAAAATGACTTGGTAAAATTAATATACAATAAGGTATGTGTCTTTTACATATGTGAGAGTTGGCCAAGCAATGGAATTCTTAAAATGAGTGAGATATGATCAAAACAATATTGGAGTACAAATCTGCATAGACTGTTTTGGACGAATTTATTAAAATACTTAGACGCTGATTCATTAGTAGCTATAAGAGAGTTAAATGAAGCACATATCATGTAGTTTCTGTTATAGAAATTTGGGGTTCTATCTCCTTATAGGACTCTAGATATGGACATTTTAGTGGACTGAATATTTAGGATCATATTTATAAAATAAAAAGTTAATATAAGCACTCAAACTATGTACTTATAAAATATACATATAAAAACACACTAGTTATTAATAATAATTATAAATGAGAGTTATATATTATGCGATTAAAATGAGACATTTTATATAATATACAAGTATAAATGTTTTCCAAGCTATAAAACTATATACATAAGTTTTACGTCTTTTCGGCTAAGAAACCGAAAGATTAACGTTTTTGTTAAATAAAACTTAGACGGTCAGACCCGTCTAATGTAAACTTTTTAAACTCACATACTGATGAATAAACTTATATATAAAGTAAAAACCGATAAAACCCGAACTTTATAACATATGGACATTAACGGGCCAAATTAGCCTTATTAGACTATTAACCCAACTAATTTGGCTAAACACTAATGGACTTATTCATTGGGCTTAACCCACTTGGGCCCAACATGTGAGTATAGGGCTGATGTTAAAAGTGTAATTGGACTAATAAAATGTAATGGGCTTATCATGGGCTTATTCGGCCTTAACATGTGAAGAAGTTAAACTAGTGAAACTAGTATAAAGTTTTACCAACACAAGACACTATAATGAGTAAATAAAGATGTACAATCCCACTTGATCATCATCATATTTATAAAATCATCATATATATACGTAGCCATTGTTTCTATAAAGTCATTGGACAAGAGTCTAAGACGAGTATTATTTGTCTAGGTTTCCGTCATTGAAGCACGTACCGTACATCCATATCGCCGATAACCCGCCTTTCCCAATCAACGTGAGTTCATAGCCTCGCACTCTTTTAAATGTTTTTATGAAATGTTTTATAAACCCGCGAGGGAGATAACATGTTAGTTTTAATAAAATAGGACACCAGTTGTCCCGATTGTTTGTTTATTGATTTAGACCCAAATGATTATATGACCCGATGAATGATTATATGACCCGATAAATGAAATGAAATGGATTATTAAAGTTAGGTTATGTCACTAAAAGCCCCATTAGCATGAATTGTGAACTACCGGGATTTGGTAGACGCGTATGCATATAATAGTACTATTTGGGGACGATCACCCCAGTTCACGCCTTGACGGTTGATCCCCGTCGTGCCACATTGATTGGTAAGCGAATTTATGTATGAGAAGATTTCCATAGCGTGATTTTTGTGACGACACGCTAATTTAGATGGGCAAATTGAGTTTCGGGTTAGCTACCCGTTGTTTGTTATAGTAAGGTAGCAATGTCATGCGGCTATAATAATCCAAATAACGAAAATACTGCTATACGCCTTGAATTATGATATATTGCCTGACTAGCAATACAGGGTCTTATTATTGATATTATGTTCGTGTTTTGGTTTTGCATAACCATATTCATATAACGGTTTTTAATTAACTCTATACAACGTTATAAAACGTATTGTATGATGTTTTTTACGAAATTGGTTCGTATAATGGTTTTGAAGGCAAAAGCCTATAGTATGATTTACAACAAAGATTTGTATAAAATGTTTTTGGCTGATTTTATGGCCTCCGACAAAGAATTGTACAAAATGATTTTTGATGATGATTATTTATACCAATTATATATTAATGGATTTCATTAAACTCCATGAATTCACTCGGCGTTTTCGCTGACCTTTTCTTTTAACATGTTTTATCTAAGGTACTTGAAGGTAATTCTCGGGAAGACGACAAGAATTCATGGCCCACACTTAAATAACAAATTTCCAATTAAATGTTTTGTAAAAATTGTATGAAATACTATGATTTGGGACCTATGTAAATTTGATAATTATGAATGGAAAATGATTTATTATAAACGACGCGATTTTTATGCGTTGTCTATGATTTGAGAAATGTGCGACACCAACGACTCTTCCACTGAACTAAAGTATGAATATTTGGGGGTGTTACAGAATCGCTAGAAATGAAACAAAATCTTGTGAAGAGGAATTCCAAGAGGTGGGATGAAGTCCACATCAGAACTGATCACTCAAAGAGAAACCATGAAAGAATGGGTGAGATTCTCAACATTAATGTTGCTGTTCCACTGGAGGATCAAGATCCTATACTGGAGCTGAACAAAAGAGAAAATCTGATCAAACCTGGTGTGGGTGACATCTTTGTTTCCACAAAGAAATATAAAGGTCTTGTTCAGTTTCAGAATCATCTCCCTAGACATGTACTTGAGGAACCAGAGTTGGGAATGATTATGTTCACTCATCATGAAAGTCAAGACTTTGTTGGTATTAGTGATCTTGACGATATGAACATTGAACTACATGGAAATGTTCAGAAGATCTTCTACTCTCATCATGGAGGTCCAGGACTTACTGAAGCTGCAAGAACCTTCAGCATGTGCTTACTAGAAATACTGGACAGCAGAAACTCATATCCACTAGTTCAGACTCCTATCATAGAAGGACTTAGGCCTAAGGAGGATTAAAAAATCATTTGTAATTTTTGTTGTAATTTGTAATGTTTTGTTAATTATTGATTATCTGATGTTTATAAGGACTTTATTGTTCAGTGCAAGTAATAATAAGTTGTTATGCTCACTTACTACTGACTTTAGACTTAGACTATTTGTATATCCAAATAGGGGAGATTGTTGGGTCAGTATTTGCTGACCGTGAAGCAACTCTAGAGTAAATTCATAGGTTTTAAACATGTTTTGAATACAAGTATATCATCCGGGCTACAATGTTATACGGCCACATAAAATAGTTATCATACTGCACTATGCTCATGACTCCGCTGCTAGACAATATCGTAAGCAACAAACTGCCCTTATAAGAAGGTCGTCTGCCAACTAACCTTAGTTTAGCAAAATAAAGTGTATATGTTTAGCCAAGGTAGGAACCTTCAGCTGCTAGCAATCGCGACTTGCCTAGATAGGGGATGTCAACCCCCAAATAGTACTATTCACAATATTAGCGCTCATTTTCTAGAAATGATTAGCAGTTCACAATTAAAAAAGGACTTAATGGCAGTAGTAAACATAGTGTCGGTAATCATACCATTCAATCATTTAAAAGCACTTGTATTCCAGTTTGAGCATATATCCCCCTCACGGGGTTTCAAATCATTTAGAAAGCATTTAAAAATGAGGCTATAAACTCACCTTATGTCCAAAGAATCTGAGCTATAATCAGATATATTTCATTCACAGATAAACAGCTTGATCATACAAGCCAAAACTTGGTCTCATAAACAACAACTTGATATCACATAAAAACCTGGATTAATACATTGTGTATAGTATCAAGTATTTTAGTTTTAGTTCCATATTTCTAAGTATTGATAATAAATTCTTTATTTAGTATTTGGTTGTAAATATAGCATCATTGTTCGGGCCATCATACTCTGAAGCCATTCTATAAATGTTTGAGGAGTGAGGGCACTTTAAATCGTAAACCCAACCACTCAGTCAGAACGTAATATCGAGATGGAACATCTTTGTACAAAGCTCACTTCTAACATGATAATTTCATTACTTCCTCATATTTTTCATTAATCTTCTTTAGTTTCAAAATTGGCAAATATAGCCCTTATAGTTATAGTTTAGCTTAATTACACTTTTGACCCTTAAAGTATATAGTTGCATTATTTACAATTAAACCATCAATATTTAACCCTAGGGCCTCAAACTTTCCAATATTTATTATTATATATTTAAATTTCACAAAATGACACTTTTGGCCCAAAATGTTAAATAGTTTCAGAAATGACAATTTTGGTCCCTATACATGTAAAATCACATAACAATCTCAAAAGTGGACCAAATGATCTAGGATTTTAAAACAAAGTTTCAAAACATATTTATAATCATAATAAAAACATTTATCTAGAATTATAGCTTTTAAATTGGTTTTTGCTTATTATTTCATGTAAATTACAAAACTAGGATTTTAAGACATCTTTAACTTGTATCTTTCAATTAAAATGATCAAAGGACTTAACTTCTTTTATATTATCATTCAACATTATTTTAACATTATAAAAACCCTAAGAATTCATTATAACAAGATCAAAGCATAGCTAACATAGAAATTACCTAGGATGCTCCAAAATGTGTGACAATCCGTCAATTTATGGTTGATATTTTATTCTCAATATTTATTTGAAAACATTATTTTAATGTTATAATATGAACTCACTTATTTTTGGGAAGAAATTTGGATTTACGTCTTGAAGTAGCATCGACTACGTCTAAACCGGAGGATTCTATGTTACGTGCTTACGTTTACATACACTGTTTTGGTGACAGTCCGACATTTCAGAAAATAAATTTATCCGCGAATATTATTTTGGAGTTTTAAATTTGTGTTGGTTCATAAACTCACAAATTTACGAGAAGAGATTAGGACTTACGATTTTAATTTAACGTCCTTTACGACTAAACCGGAAACCTTAGGAGTACGTATTTACGTTTTCGAACTCCGTTTTTGATGAGACAATTTTTATTAGATTCGTTTTGTGCCGTTGATTCATAATTTATAAAAACATTTTTCGTAAAACGACCCGAGGGCACGCAAATCGAGGAAACTATAATCGAGGAGTACCCGTAAATTAATGGGATGAGACAAGATAAATCTTGCCCTACCCCACTATATGGACGGCAACTTGTAAGCCAACACATCTCATGATGTGTCAACATTGTAGCAACTAAGCTAACACTTGTTAGCTTAGCTTAAAAGCTACTCCACCAACTTAGCAAAACCATTAACCAAACCACTTTTCATTTGCAACTCATGCAAACAACTCAAAACTCTCTCAACCCACTCACCATTGCCGTCCCATCCTCACCAAAAACACCCTCACTTGATCTTGATTCAACCATAAATCCTATGTTATTTACATATATGATGATGCCCTTTTGAAGCCCTATTGATTGGTGGTGATTATAAAATCCAAGGAGGAGTTACTATGGAGTCTTGGGGCTGATTTTCCACAAGGAGTTCTTGGAGAATGGTGGTCTTGAAGATGGTCTTGGTTATTCACAAGTTTCTCCATCAAAATCCATGTCTTGATCACAACCTACATCAACCATGGTGGTATAAAGATTGTTCTCCTCATCTTTTTGTTAATTTTGATTATGTAATCATGTATTTTCTTCTTAAATGTATATATGTATGATGATATATGATGATAAAAATATTATGTGGGGATTTGGTGTTGATAAACATGGGTAAAAAGATGAAAAACTATATGTAAAAGTGGTTAATCTTGCTTAATTTAGTAGGCTGTATAAAACAGTAAAGAACCATGTGATGAACTGATAAAATGGCATAGATTAATGAATATACAGTAAGTAATATGTCTTGTACACATGTGAGAGTTGGCCATGCAATGGAATCATTAGGATGAGTGAGATATGATCAAAACAAGTTTAGAGTACAAATCTTATTTCACTGTTTTGGACGATTTTTAGAAAATACTTAGAGGATGATTCAACAGTAGCTATAGTAGAGTTAAATGGAGCACATATCATGTAGTTTATGTCACAAAAATTTGAGCTTCTATCTCCCTATAGAACTCTAGATATGGCAGTTTTGGTGAACATGAAAATAAAAATCAGATTTTGGGAAATTAAAGTATAATAGTATTATATAAGCACTCAAATAAAAATAGTATAAAATGTGAATTAAAACCCACTAACTTATATAATACATTTAAATAAATATTTATAAGGATAAATAAATGGACATTTTATAAAAATGGTAGTTTGATAAGTTTTATAAGTTATAAAACTATAAACATGATTTTTACGACTTTTTCGGCTATTACCGTAAAATTAACGTTTTTCGCCAATTAAAACTTAGACGATCAAACCCGTCTAATGTAAAGTTTTTAAAAGTCATATATTGATATATAAGTATCTAATACAAGTAAAAACCGATAAAACTCGAACTATAAGACATACAGACATTAACGAGCTAAGTTAGCATATTGGACTAATAATACAACAAAATGGGCTAAAACACTTATAAAAAGTACTTATTGGGCTTAACCCATTTAAGCCCAACATGTAAAGTGTAAATACTGATAATACAAGTATAAAATGGATTAATACAAGTTAAAGAACTTATAATAAGTTTATTGGACTTAAAATATGTAAATAGGTAAAACTAGTAAACTAGTATAAAAGTTATCGACACATAACACTAAAATGAGTAAATGAGAATATGTAAACCCATTTGATCATCATATATATATAATCATCATATGTATACATAATTGTTATTTTTATAAAGTCATTGGACAAACGTCTAAGACCGATTATTATTTATATAGGTTTCCGTGATTGAAGCACGTACCGTACATCCGAATTGCCGATAACCCGCTTTCCCACATCAACGTGAGTTCATAGCCTCGCACTCTTTTAAATGTTTTTATGAAATGTTTTATAAACCCGCGAGGGAGATAACATGTTAGTTTTTATAAAATAGGACACTAGTTGTCCCGATTGTCTGTTTGTTGATTTGGACCCGAATGATTGTATGACCCGATGAATGATTATATGACCCGATAGATGAAATAAAATGGATTATTAAAGTTAGGTTATGTCACTAAAAGTCCCATTAGCATGAATTGTGAACTACCGGGATTTGGTAGACGCTTATGCATATAATAGTACTATTTGGGGACGATCACCCCAGTTCGCGCCTTGACGGTTGATCTCCGTCGTGCCACATTGATTGGTAAGCGAATTTATGTATGAGAAGATTTACACAAGCGTGATTATTGTGACGACACGCTAATTTAGATGGGCAAATTAAGTTTCGGGCTAGCTACCCGTTGTTTGGTTTAGTAAGGTAACAATGTCACGCGGCTTATAATAATCCAAAATAACGAAATACTGCTATACGCACCAAATTAGGATGTATTGCCTGACTAGCAATACGGGGTCTTACTATTGATATTATGTTCGTGTTTTGTTTTTTCATAACCATATTCATATAACGGTTTTTATTTCTATACAACGTTATAAAACGTATTGTATGATATTTTTACGACATTGGTTCGTATAATGATTTTGAAGGCGAAAGCCTATATTATGATTTTGACAAGGATTTGTATAAAATGATTTTGGCTATTTTATGGCCTACTACATGGATTTGTACAAAATGATTTTCGGTAATAATTTTATACCGATGTTATATTGATGGATTTTATTAAACTCTATGAATTCACTCGGCGTTATCGCTGACCTTTTCTTTTAACATGTTTTATCTCAGGTACTTGAAGGTAATTCTCGGGAAGACAACAAGAATTCATGGCCCGCACTTAAACAATAATTTCCATTCAAATACTTTGTAAAACTTTGTATGAAATATTATGACTTGGGACCTATGAAATTTGATATTTATGAATGGAAATGCTTTTATTATTAAACGACGCGATTTTATGCGTTATCTATGATGTGAGTAATGTGCTATCCCGTAACACCAACGAGTCTTCCGCTGTATTGAGTTGTATAAATTTGGGGGTGTTACAGTTTGGTACCAGAGCTCTCGTTATAGAGAACGAAAGATTTTTAAAACCAAGGTTTTGAATAAGACATTTCAAAATCTTTTAACTATAAACATTTTTCTAAAAATGTCTAAAAATCTTTTGACTATAACGGTGCCGAAGAATTCCTGAGTTACCGACAAGGCCAGACTGAGAAGTGTTATTTTAGTATATATATAACTTGGATTATATATATATGATGTAATTTTATTACATGATTGTTTGATGATTATTTTGATATTTATACGAGGTATTTATACGACGTAGATTGTCACAAGGAACCCTAAATCCTCTAGTAAATTAATCTGAGCTATTTTCGTAGGAATTCTAGCTATCCTAGATCTAAACCAAAGTTGTGGATATTTATGATCTCAACAAAATGGTTAATATTCGTAGAAATGTTGATATTAAGTGATTGCGATATTAAAGAAGAATTGGCGAGATTAAATCTGATATCGATGTCATGACGATATTTCCTTATAGTGTGAAGTTTGACAAAACGATACCACCTGGAAAGGTGTCATCTGATTCGTTGTCACCCAATTCTTAAATTTGAAATCGAAAGGGTGAATGTTGCACTTGAGGCTGTCATTGGAACCATTACCCAAAAGCCTCATCCCACTAGTACCTTTCCGAGAAGTCTAATTGAATGTGTGAGTCATTTCATACTAGTGACTCATTTGATAACTATTGTTGTAAGAGCTATAGGATTGGAATTTAAGTGTTGTTCACATCAAACTTTTATTGCCCTATTAAGGTATAAAAATAAGGTTGAAAGTATTGGAGAATGAGGTAGGATATTGCATTGAGTATAAGTTGATTGAAACTTGAATAAAGTAAAAATTTAACCTGTATGGAATATAAGATTGTTAAGAAGAAGTCGTTAAGTTCTGTGATTGAATTATAAAGTTTTAATTGATTGTTGATTCGTGTTAAGGGTTGTTCCTAGGCCATTGTCCAATGACGAGGATGCCCAGTGTCCAATAAATAAATTGAAGAAATCTTCTTCTGAATTGGGACCGATGGATCTTTCGGGACATGTGGAACACCTAATGACTCTTGTAGATTAGTATTCATTGTAGTATCTTTTAAAAATCCCTAACTTAACTGAGACATCAGTTGGTAGGATGAGTTCTTGGAATTGTATGACATAGTGACACGTAATGTGTTATGGTACAATTTTGACTTGTTTGTGATTAATGAAAAAGACTACCTTTGATTGCTAAATCCTACATGTATCGATGATATCTATCTTTTCTTGCTTCTTCCTAATGCTCGCATTAGTGATGCAACCATTGAACAAGTACTCATCTCAAATTGAGTTACGTTGTGGATTATTCTCTTTGTATTCCTGAGTGCCATCGAAGTCATGAACCTCATGATTAATTGGCTAAGCTCATTTCCTATTATATTGAAGTTAGTTCTTGGTGAATAACTTTTCATCACTCTTTTGCAGATCACTCATTGTTTTTATAAGATAAAACAATATCCCTTGAGAAAAATTGAATTTTCATCACTATAAGGATTATTCAAAATGAGATTTATAAGTGATTGTTATCGAAATGAAGTTGTTTATAAAACACCTTGGAAAACTTAATTGTTTCCATGATAAAGAACATATCTGTAAATTCATTTTTAATTAAGCATGAATATATATTTTAAACATGATGAAAAAGTTTTGACGAACTGAGTATTGCATCATTAATCTTGAAATTGTATATAGTTGCACGCCTACATACAATTTGGAATGGACCATGCAAGGCTGATTAGTAGTCACCATAAAACTGATTAATAAACACTAAATTTTCTTTGTAGATTGTGAAAGATTAAATTTTATGAGATCTGTAAGAAGTGAAAAATAGGGACATAATGATAGGGACACCTACATATGTGCCCGTACTATTTATTCTTCTGAGTCGAATTTACTCATCTGTGGAATTTGTCTTATTTGAAAATTGATATTCCCTTCTTGTCCAATTCTCTCGTGGTGAGATTCTTAGGAAAAGAATCTGATTACCGAGTGTTGATACCCGACTAGATGTATCGACGTTCCTATCATTTCTTTTGATTTGATTTCATTTGAATGACCTAGGTAACGATCCGAGGAGCTTTCGAATGCGTACTCAAATTATGAAAACATGGGATATATTCATATTCGTTAAATGTTTTCTTCTGTATCTGATTTGAAATTCTCTCGCGTAGATTATGCTTTGACCTTACACTTTTAAGGTTAGTTACGTCTCCAGATATCCTTGAATTGTGAAGGATTATGAGTTATTATTAGTCTTTTGAGAAGTTCACATCTTATCGACGGCAATAAAACTAAAAAGTTGATAGTGCCAGTAGAATGAATTGATTGATTATGACATGACGACATTGTCTTAATTGATGGGAACTCGAATAGAATTCCCTTAAATGATAAGATGTTGATTATCAAAAGTGATCTAAATAATTCTTGATGGGTGACCATATCCTGTATTTAGACTTGAAATTATAACGTGAAGGGTTGTGAATTAGTTATAGATATTATAATCTAGAAGAACCTAATATGAAAATTATTAAAAGATGTTTCTGTTATCTGAAACTTTAGGAGGTATTTGTTGATGAATTACCTAGACTTTCGCCATTAAGGCAAGTTGAATTTGGTATTTGATTATATTCTCGGTGCTGCACCTGTGGCGTGTGCACTGTACGACAGCACCATCTGAATTAAAAGAATTACCGTACAACTGAGAGAGTTGTCGGAGAAAGCTTTTATTCTACCCAGCTCGTAATTATGAAGAGCTATGGTGTTATCATTCCTTATATTTATAGATTACTGTGAACTGAGTAAATTGACAATCGAAAACGATATCCATAACTCGAAATGGAAGATTTGTTCGATCATTTACAAGGTTCTAGTGTATGTTTTAAAGATTTGATCCACGGTATGGTTATCATCAACTTCACATCTGCGAAAAAGATTATCTATTCCAATCACTACATCCAGAACCTGTAATGAACATTATGAGTTTCACGTGATGTTGTTTGGATGGACTAATACACATGTAGCATCCAAAAATTTGGTGAATCACGTGTGTAGGCTGTAATTTGATAAATTCATGCTCATGATCATTAAGGACCATTTGTTTGTTTATAAGAATAAGAATCAGTTAATAATTATTTATAGATTGCCCTGAATTGGCCGAACAATGAAACATGTACCCTGAATATTTAAACGTGTGATTTAAGACTAAATCCTTTACATTATTTGACCATGTGAATAATAGATAGTGGAATATATTGACTCTTTAAAAAAATTAAGAGCCCTTTAAGACTTTGGGTTTTACCAAAAAGAAAATGGAAATATGTTTTGACAAATGTTTTAACAAAGGATTTTTAAGAGATTATTCCCTTATACACAAATCATTTAACTAAACTCCTGTTTAGGGGTAAATGTTTGTGTATACCTCAAGACAACCTAAGAGGGATTGAGGAAACCGTTAAACCATGACTTAAAATTTGAAACGACAATTTTTGCTTCTCAACTAAGAAAATTTTTACCAAAGAATAAACGAAGGTTTTTTGAACATTTACGGATCTTACTATTTCCGATAAATCAACAAAATTGTGTTAATTCAATTCAAATTTATTTTTAACATTTTTATAATTGGACGGACTAAGAAATTTAAAATCTTTACGTTTACGTTTCATAAAAATTGAATATTTATTATCTAATTAGTTGTAATAATTATCGACGCTTTAGACGTCAGATTGAGTAAAACGGATAAAAATGATAGTTGAGAAGAAACTAAAAGTTAGAAAATATGAAGAAAGAATTTCTGAGTAAATTGTAGACATGATAATTAATTCATCAGGAAAGATGAATGTAAATACTGACACATTATGTAAAAAAAGATAAAGAATCAATTAGGATGTGTTCCTTAATAATGACGGTGCAAAGTAATTTGCCCGAACAAATTAAAAATAGCCGATGCTTGTAAAAAGAATAATATAGATAATAAAAAGGGGTTCGCGGCTAATGTGAACCATTGGAATTAAGAAGCCGATGGCGTTAAATGTATAAAAGGCCACTTGAGGTTGCCTAAAAATGGAGATTTTGAGATATAGTTATGTTGGAATCTTGTAAGTATAAGTATTCTATTCCTGTCATTTCTGATTTAATGTATCATTATCAGAAGAAGTTGTACTAATGGCAAATTATGAAGGAAAACATCGCCTCATACATTAGTAAACGTCTAGCTATTGCAAAGGTCATCATCTGAATTTGATTCGATTTGGGTCATCGTCGACAGACTGACCAAATCTGCTAATATCATTCTCGTTAATGATAAATTCTTGATGAAGAAATAGACTCTTTTGTATTTAAAAGAGTTATGTAAACATGGTGTGCCTGTATCGATCATCTATATCAAGATCCTTGCTTCGCATCGAATTTCTAGAGATTTGCTCAGAAGTCATTGAGAACGACTCTTGATGAGAGTACTGTGTACCATCTCGATCGAAGGGACGAGGTAAAGTAACGATACAAAATGCTATAAGTGCTGTTTTATGCTTGAATGATTGACCTTTGGTAATGAACCGTATAATCGTTTTCCTTTGGAGAGATTATCATTGATAATTATCGTGTTAGGATCGAGATCGAATCTTGTTAAGATTTATATATTAGAGCATCTGTAAGCAGGAGTTGAGATAAAGACACCCGACATACACCCATTGTGAGTTGGACATGTCTTTTAGGTTTAAGGTTTCCTATGATGGCGAACCTAACCTTATAAAATACTCGACCCACGAGACCTGAAATGATTGTTGAAATTAGGATCTGATTATTGACTGCCGGTAGTGGGCAGGAGGTTATGTGAATATAAAATGTAGATCTTGAAGTGTCATATGGGTAGCGAAGTTATGACAAAAATTTTAACCATGGAAAAATGAATTGATGATCTGAAAAATCAAGGGATATAAGTCCTCGTTGTATGGGACCATTGAGATGATGTAAAAGATTGGTTTGAAAGGCATATAAGCTGGATCTACCCTAGGACTTCAAGAGCTGCGTGAATTATATCTCGAACTTGATAAAATGTCTATCAAGTGAAAATCTGATTGTTTCTTAGTAAAGTTTAGATCGGCGAAAAGTTGCATTCATCAAAAACCCGTGAACATCATGGATAGAGAAAGTAAGTCAACATTAAGCCTGATCTTATTCCCCTAGTTATGTTTGATGAAACTCGCGTATTGTAATGAATTACACTTGTGAGAAAAGACCGAATGTGGAGGAAATACCCACATGGTTTTAACTCTATAAGAAGCGAGTAGTAAGGTAAGATGATCTTTGAGGACAAAGATCCTGTTTAGGGGTAAATGCTGTGACAATCCGTCAATTCATGGTTGATATTTTATTCTCAATATTTATTTGAAAACATTATTTTAATGTTATAATATGAAATCACTTATTTTTGGGAAGAAATTTGGATTTACGTCTTGAAGTAGCATCGACTACGTCTAAACCGGAGGATTCTACGTTACGTGCTTACGTTTACATACACCGTTTTGGTGACAGTCCGACATTTCAGAAAATAAATTTATCCACGAATATTATTTTGGAGTTTTAAATTTGTGTTGGTTCATAAACTCACAAATTTACGAGAAGAGATTAGGACTTACGATTTTAATTTAACGTCCTTTACGACTAAGCCGGAAACCTTAGGAGTACATATTTATGTTTTCGAACTCCGTTTTTAATGAGACAATTTTTATTAGATTCGTTTTGTACCGTTGATTCATAATTTATAAAAAACGTTTTTCGTAAAATGACCCAAGGGCACGCAAATCGAGGAAACTAGAATCGAGGAGTACCCGTAAATTAGTGGGATGAGACAAGATAAATCTTGCCCACCCCACTATATGGACGGCAACTTGTAAGCCAACACATCTCATGATGTGTCAACATCGTAGCAACTAAGCTAACACTTGTTAGCTTAGCTTAAAAGCTACTCCACCAACTTAGCAAAATCATTAACCAAACCACTTTTCATTTGCAACTCATGCAAACAACTCAAAACTCTCTCAACCCACTCACCATTGCCGTCCCATCCTCACCAAAAACACCCTCACTTGATCTTGATTCAACCAAATATCCTATGTTATTTACATATATGATGATGCCCTTTTGAAGCCCTATTGATTGGTGGTGATTATAACATCCAAGGAGGAGTTACTATTGAGTCTTGGGGCTGATTTTCCGCAAGGAGTTCTTGGAGAATGGTGGTCTTGAAGATGGTCTTGGTTATTCATAAGGTTCTCCATCAAAATCCATGTCTTGATCACAACCTACATCAACCATGGTGGTATAAAGATTGTTCTCCTCATCTTTTTGTTAATTTTGATTATTTAATCATGTATTTTCTTCTTAAATGTATATATGTATGATGATATATGATGATAAAAATATTATGTGGGGATTTGGTGTTGATAAACATGGGTAAAAAGATGAAAAACTATATGTAAAAGTGGTTAATCTTGCCTAATTTAGTAGGCTGTATAAAACAGTAAAGAACCATGTGATGAACTGATAAAATGGCATAGATTAATGAATATACAGTAAGTAATATGTCTTGTACACATGTGAGAGTTGGCCATGCAATGGAATCATTAGGATGAGTGAGATATGATCAAAACAAGTTTAGATTACAAATCTAAGTTCACTATTTTGGACGATTTTTAGAAACTACTTAGAGGCTGATTCAACAGTAGCTATAATAGAGTTAAATGGAGCAAATATCATGTAGTTTATGTCACAAAAATTTGAGCTTCTATCTCCATATAAAACTCTAGATATGGCAGTTTTGGTGAACATGAAAATAAAAATCAGATTTTGGGAAATTAAAGTATAATAGTATTATATAAGCACTCAAATAAAAATAGTATAAAATGTGAATTAAAACCCACTAACTTATATAATACATTTATATAAATATGTATAAGGATAAATAAATGGACATTTTATAAAAATGGTAGTTTGATAAGTTTTATAAGTTATAAAACTATAAACATGGTTTTTACTACTTTTTCGGCTATTACCGTAAAATTAACGTTTTTCGCCAATTAAAACTTAGACGATCAAACCCGTCTAATGTAAAGTTTTTAAAAGTCATATACTGATATATAAGTATCTAATACAAGTAAAAACCGATAAAACCCGAACTATAGGACATACGGACATTAACGAGCTAAGTTAGCATATTGGACTAATAATACAACAAAATGGGCTAAAACACTTATAAAAAGTACTTATTGGGTTTAACCCATTTAAGCCCAACATGTAAAGTGTAAATACTGATAATACCAGTATAAAATGGATTAATACAAGTTAAAGAATTTATAATAAGTTTATTGGACTTAAAATATGTAAATAGGTAAAACTAGTAAACTAGTATAAAAGTTATCAACACATAACACTAAAATGAGTAAATGAGAATATGTAAACCCATTTGATCATCATATATATATAATCATCATATGTATACATAATTGTTATTTTTATAAAGTCATTAGACAAACGTCTAAGACCGATTATTATTTATATAGGTTTCCGTGATTGAAGCACGTACCGTACATCCGAATTGCCGATAACCCGCTTTCCCACATCAACGTGAGTTCATAGCCTCGCACTCTTTTAAATGTTTTTATGAAATGTTTTATAAACCCGCGAGGGATGTAACATGTTAGTTTTTATAAAATAGGACACTAGTTGTCCCGATTGTCTGTTTGTTGATTTGGACCCGAATGATTGTATGACCCGATGAATGATTATATGACCCGATAGATGAAATAAAATGGATTATTAAAGTTAGGTTATGTCACTAAAAGTCCCATTAGCATGAATTGTGAAGTACCGGGATTTGGTAGAAGCTTATGCATATAATAGTACTATTTGGGGACGATCACCCCAGTTCGCGCCTTGACGGTTGATCCCCGTCGTGCCACATTGATTGGTAAGCGAATTTATGTATGAGAAGATTTACACAAGCGTGATTATTGTGACGACACGCTAATTTAGATGGGCAAATTGAGTTTCGGGCTAGCTACCCGTTGTTTGGTTTAGTAAGGTAACAATGTCATGCGGCTTATAATAATCCAAAATAACGAAATACTGCTATACGCACCAAATTACGATTTATTGCCTGACTAGCAATACGGGGTCTTACTATTGATATTATGTTCGTGTTTTGTTTTTTCATAACCATATTCATATAACGGTTTTTATTTCTATACAACGTTATAAAACGTATTGTATGATATTTTTACGACATTGGTTTGTATAATGATTTTGAAGGCAAAAGCCTATATTATGATTTTGACAAGGATTTGTATAAAATGATTTTGGCTATTTTATGGCCTACTACATGGATTTGTACAAAATGATTTTCGGTAATAATTTTATACCGATGTTATATTGATGGATTTTATTAAACTCTATGAATTCACTCGACGTTATCGCTGACCTTTTCTTTTAACATGTTTTATCTCAGGTACTTGAAGGTAATTCTCGGGAAGACAACAAGAATTCATGGCCCGCACTTAAACAATAATTTCCATTCAAATACTTTGTAAAACTTTGTATGAAATATTATGACTTGGGACCTATGAACTTTGATATTTATGAATGGAAATGCTTTTATTATTAAACGATGCGATTTTTGTGCGTTATCTATGATGTGAGTAATGTGCTATCCCGTAACACCAACGAGTCTTCCGCTGTATTGAGTTGTATAAATTTGGGGGTGTTACAAAATGCCTCCTAACGGCTTCCTATGAGCACTACTTGCTATCAAAGCTTCAGGAGCTTCAATGGCTTCCTTATAGACCTGTTTTTTGGTCTTGTGGGATGTCCTAGGAAGTTTATAGAAGTGGAAATGAAGAATTAGTAGGAGGTTAAGAGAAAATGGGATGCAAGTGTAATGGTTGTCTATTCGCCCCTATTTATAGTGTTTCCAACACATAGGCTCCAAGGAATGCTTTTAAACGTGTACATCAGCTAGCTTAGTGACTAAGGGATGCTAGGGAAGGTCTATGAAAATTTTAGGAGTGACTATACTATTAGAAAACTAATATTATTAGAATAAATAATATTTATTCTAATATATAGATGCTAGTTTCAAGCAAATCTTCCATTTGTGGCCAAAAAAGTCACAGCTTGTTTAGGATTAGAACAATGATGTGTAGAACACAAGTAGGTGAATCATCTACTCATAAAATATCCCAAAATATCTGTTTTATCTAATCCTAAGTTTAAAAATGGGAGGGAAAGTTTGTTGGGAATTAATTTGATGAGACAAATCAAGAATAATGAAACAAGAAGGACTTATATGCAATTATCAAGATTTACAAGAATATGGAGCCCTTTCATACAACAAGGAGGTCTTATTAACAAAATATGGAGGGACTTCTAATGTAATTAAAGTTTTCTTGTAAGAAAAGTCTTGTATTCTAGTATATATAGAATACAATGACCGTAGGTTTTATTTATCCCATAATTCACAATGTAGTCATAAAGCGTGCGTCGTGTGTTCTAGACGTGTGTGTTCTTGTAAACACGTCTAGGCTTTGTTACTTGTAATCGTTTGAAGTTTAATACAAGTAATCGTTGGAAAGAAACACCTTGTTCATAATCAATGTTCTAATTCCGCTATGTTTATCATATGAACGTTGATTATCCTAGTAAGCTTAATCGATCCACGAATAATGGTTTCCACAAAGTTTTTGAATGCATTTTTGGAGGGAAAAAGCTAGGCGGATCAAAAACTAGGGCTTTTCGACTTTTCGGAAATATATTAGCTGATGAATTAGTTGTTATTGTTCTTGTTTCTTAAGTACCTTTGGTGGTTCATATCCCTGTCATGTGCCTTGGATTATTTACAAGTGGTATTCAAGCTCTTATTTTTGCAACTTTAGGCCCGGCTTATATAGGTGAATCCATGGAAGGTCACCATTGACTAGGTTTCTAAACAGTTTTTGTAACTTGTAACTTTGTAATTTTGGTGATTAAGGGTTTAGGAATGGGGATTAGTGATGGATTTAGGGTTTAATTAGGGTATACAAATTGTATTTAAGAAGTTTGGGTCTTTGGTTTGAAGTTTAACAAAGGTTTGAAGTGAAATAGGGAAGAAAACCTAGGCGGGTTAGGGTTTCTAATGATTTATGGTTAAGTCTTAGTAGAAGTGATTATCCTTCAATTAGCTACTGATGTTATATATCCTACATTTTCCTTGATGTGTTCATGAAGTCCCTACATTGGTTTTACTAGTTATTCTAAGTTAACATGTCTAAAGGATGAAAATACCCATTTTGCCTAATTTACAAGACATACATTGAAATGTTGTACCTTGTGCTTTATGTTACTTGTACATTGACTTAATATAATCTTATAACCTTAATGAAGTCCTATGAGTGTTTGTAGACTTGTCCAAAAAGACTAGGTAGTGATTCTATGTAAATTTCTTAATATTTATGTCATTAAGCGTAATGACTTTCTATCTTGGGTAATTTAGGGTTTATATCATAATGTAGGCTTATTATATGTCTTATATAGTATGTTTATGACTTCTAGGGATTCTACATTATTAGTTTAATGGTTTGTATAGGTTGATCATATTCTAGGGATAATTATAGGAGCTTAAGACCCTATGCTTTGATAATTTGTACATTATTCTTTACCAACTTTGATAATGTATAATCTACCATATATATGGTAGATTATATTTAGTATATTGTATTTGTAACTTTAGATAGATATTAGGTAGTTATATTGCTTGAAACATTGTTTACCAAGGGTTTCTAGGTGATGATCTAGACTATTATGTACATTTATTTGTACTTAGCTCTATATAGTTTGTTCTTAAAATTCTTAGGTTTTTTATGTCTTCAAAGTATAGTTTATAACTTATTTATGATTCATAATGACTTATTCATATATATTTTCCATTCATAATTTACTATTCTTGAGTTTACAACTCATTTAAAGGGATTCAAGGGTTTCTAAGGAAATTTAGGGCATCATAGTTATATTTGAGATGTTCTTATCAATATTGAACTTATTAAATGACTTTTAAATCTTTAGACTTGATATATACATTGTGTTGAAAACATATAGGAATATGTTGTAATGACAGTTAAGGTTGTGAGAAGCAGTTCATCTTACCAAGTAAGGTACAAAAAGCAAAAATGTCTAGCTATATATATTCAGACAATCATAGCTTATAACACATATGTGAAATTTATGGGTTGTCATACTTTTCCATCCCATGTTTGTCATAAATAGGTTTAGAATGCTTAACATGTTGTATATCATTGATACATTTGTCAGTTACCGCATTCAATTGTGAGTAGAATAGGCGAAGATTTGTGAGACATGTCTGCTCTTCATTATTTACTGACATGCTACTTGGTTCCTACTTTCCTCCTGATTCCATTTCGTTGTGCACTTTATCAGCCTCCAATTTGTCAATTGTGTGACCATTCTCCTCTTGCATCTGCATCGTAGAATCTTGCACTCCACTATCATGTGCTAGTTGAATTCGTGATATTGCATCGAAGACGAACCGATGTCATGAATTTCAACAGTGTACCACGGAAATAGTAAACCTCAGTATTTGTCTCTCGAAGAAATGACTGACAGATCACTGAATTTTCAGACGTAACGATGTTGAATTAGAAGAAGGGCGTGAATTGTGTCACAAGAGCTTTATATGAAGATTTGGATGCAAAGTGATTAAAGTCTTCTTTGTGGAGTTGCTCTACTAGTTGGTTCAAGTTGATGAGCGTTGAGTCAATGAATATGTTATGATCTTGACCGAAGAGTGTCACAAATTCGCTTCATCCTTAAAGCCATGAAAGGGTCACTAGATGAGACTGAAGTAGTCGAAATAAAGTTATACCACTTTCTCTAGCTTTGTCTTGCATTTGATGCAATTATCCCTCTTGAGACATCGAATTCAACGATTCAATTGAAGTTCGTTGTGCACACTGAATGTAAAGATTACTTGTCGATCGAGTAATGAAAGAAAGTAATTGTTTTTGTTTTTGTCTAATGAACAATACGGAGTTTTACAATTCGTGGAGAAACCGAGAATTAAATTCGCATGATTTTATAAACCACCGAATAAACCATAAACGTTCTTGATTATTTGATTAGTGAAGAAAATTGATTAAATTCCCTAATTATGTCGTCTTGAGAAACCAAAAATATGAGACCAAATAACACACGTTTTTCAAAAATACGTTTTTGAAAATTTTCCAAATTCGCAAAATTGTAGAGTTAATCTCGCAAAATCTTGAAACTTGTAACCTCGCAGTATCTAAACCTTAAGATCTCACAATACGTTGGAAAATTTTCGCAATAATTTTGAATAAAATTTCGCAATAATGTTTCAAATAATCTCGCAATATATTAAAATAATCTCACAATAATTCTATAAAATAATCTCGCAATATTTGAAATAATCTCGCAATAATTAGACCCAATCTCGCAATAAAGTAGAAATCTCACAATATGGCAAGAAATTTCGCAATATGGCAAGAGATTTCGGAATATGGCAAAAGATTTCGGAATATGGCAAAAGATTTTGGAATATGGCAAAAGATTTTCGAATATTGAAAAAGATTTCGGAATATGGCAAAAGATATCTCATTTTTTCGAAAAATAGCAACTTTTTGGATCTTCGAAAAGGCGATTTTTTGAAGTGTTTCCGGCGAAACGACTTGTACTTTCAAATTATAGGCTTCATAGGGACAAGAAAAACACAAACTTTTTCAAATTTATGATAAAAGATTTGAAATCAAGATTTGTACTTTTAATTAAAGATCTTCACAAAAAATCAATCCAAACACCCAAATATTTTGTATTTTTAACCAAAACAAAAAACCCAAGTCACTAATAAAAGGTAATATATGATTTGTAGAAAGTTTAAACCATAAAAAACACAAAAAAATTGGATTTGGGGTTTTGGATCTAAAAACTCAGGAAATCAATAATAACAAACACAAAAACAAAGCAATCATCCCATGGTTCTTGATACCAACTGTAGATCTATGTAATCCTTGGATTATCTAAAACTTAGAATGATTACAAGAGAGAGAGATAGATGAAGATCTAGAGAGAGAAAGAAGAGAGAGGTTGGAGAAAATATAATAAATATTAGATTGAATAATGAAAAGTGAGAACCAACCCTTCCTAACATGCTAGGAGGGGGTATATATAGCCCATCCTACATGTGGGCTTTATGGGTTATATGTTAAACTACTAGATCACGAGCCCATACTAGATGTATCTCGTTGGAGTGACCGATCCTTCCTAAATACATAAAACATATTATAACACCCCATTTGGACAAATGGACCATTACATGTAATTATGGTGTGTCATCAAAGCATGCAAGGTAAATGTCTTAAAAAAATTAAATGACCATAAAAACAAATACCATAATCAAACATCGGTAGTCCAAAATAAGCTCACACACATGCAATATAAGTACTAAAAGGAAAGGACTAAACAATGTCTAAAAGAAATAAAGTAATGTATGGAAATGCACATACTCTCAAGATCTAAAGTGCGTCCGTGTGTACCTGTCGTTTGGGAACATGGAAAGGAAACGGCTGAGCAAGACGCTCAGTAAACGGATATATAACATAGTATGAAGGACATAAGCATAATAAAGACTGATTAGCAGCGGAAATGTATAAGTCCTGGAAAACCTAGAACGTGTTATAAAACAATTTTTATACTTTGAAAAGCTTATGATTAACTTATGAAAACTATATTTTAAATTTAGCCATGTAGGTCTACATTTTCTTAGGATTGTTAATGTGTTGTAATGATCTAAAGAGAAGGAGGGAGATGAAGAACTAGAGAGAGAAAGTTAGAGAGAAAGGAGAGGATTAGGGAGAAAGATGTATGATATATCAAATGAGAATCAACAACTACCCATCCTAACATGCTAGGAAGGGTATATATAGCCCACCTTACATGTGGGCTTTATGGGTTATACTTACATAACTACATCACGATCCCAATCTACATATATATCATTGGAGTGACCGATCTTTTCTAAATACGTAAAAACGTATTTCCAACAATCTCCCCCCTAAGGGAGGTCACTCCAAGTTACAATGTCCTAAATAGTCTATAGCTCGTGATCTATGCTAACAATTATGTGACCGATACTTTCTTTGGAAAAACGTATTTCCAACAATCTCCCCATAAGGGAGGTCACACCATTTTACAAAATCTTACACCTAGCATACTATGCTTGAGTCTTCGATCTTGTTCTTGTGAATATGCTGATGAGATCTTTGACATTAGTCTTGAGCATGTTTCCTTGCCTTGACCTTGTGCATTCATCACTTGTGATACTCGCCTCCTTGTGACTTCATGTTCCACATACATATACCCTTATAATTCTTGAAATTTCAGAGTTTGATACAGTGGAAGACTTGACTTTTAGGCTTTCTTAAATTTGTTGAAGTATTAAGTGCATACAATATAAGCATGTGTTGATGACTTCTTATAGAGTTTACACCGCAATGCCACCTTCTTGTTACGCTGCATAAGATAGTTAGCAACAATACAAATACACGGATGAAATGGCCTTGAACATTTCATTCTAATTCGGTAGCATTTTACCTCCCGTCGATGAAGACCATTGGACGAGATTAAATATCGTACTTGTGGCAGGTAGTTTCATTTAAGAACCTCCTTGACAAGATTTCGCGGGTAAACCCGTTCTCTTTATTCGAACGTCCAAAGCTGACTGCGAACATAAAGAGTGAATCATTTGGATAATATTATCCGCATAATTTGAAGCCGTCAAATCTGATTCCTGGAACAAGTTTGATTCATTAAAGAATCGCACAATCGTTGCTTTCCAGTTGTCACGAGCTTGATTCGTATAGAATCTTGCAAGTTACCTACCAAGTGCTGTTTGAGGTTAACACTAGAAGGATTTCCACTCATCATTGTGAACACTATATAGTGTCACTCTGAGTGTTCTGGCAAGATCACTAAGATATTGCGTAGAGGCCTGGAACGTGTTTAAGTTTAGTTAAGAATTAAACCACTGTTGCTTTCCAGTTATCACAAGCTTGATTCATAAATCGCGCAAGTCACCTACCATGAGCTTTTTGATATTCGCTCAAGAAGGATTTCCATCTTCATTGTAAATACTTTCGTATTACTCAGATGTTCAGGCAAGATCATGAAGATTTTGTGTAGGACTATTAAGATCATTCTTACTTTTCACAGTGTGTGAAGAAGTAAGGAATTATGAAAGTATGTCCTAATGAGATATTTGATGATCTCAAATGGCTCTAGACTGGATCGTGCATTTTCGATTTTAGTGATCGGATGCTGGAGAGGAGTGACACCATTTCAATACCAATTTATTCGGAGTGAATAAATCAATAGATAATGTGTTTTCTCCGTGTGATTAAAACAAATATCTTTAAGGAGATATCTGAGTTAGCTAGGATGGGTTGTGCATTGCATCACTGGGTTCATGATGTCTATCTTCAATATCAAGAATCATTAAAAAATGATCTCAATAGAATATGTATTGACCCGATTTTTGCCTAAGGTTGTAAGGAGGGATTCTTTCTTTAGACCCTTTATCTTTACAATTCTTTTTCATTCTTCAACCCCTTCAATGCTTACCAATACTTCATAACAAGCACCTTGTTGTGATTGTTCCAGTGCTAACTTAAGTACTTGGTCGGCATTCAGCTACGTTCACAATCTTTCTCCATCTTTCCTAAGGACTACTATTTCTATCTATGGATTGTCCTTGGGAAGATTCCTCCGGTTTTGGAAGAATCATTGGACTTAACCTATCCTACCATCCTTATGTCACCAAAATCTTCATCGTCGTGAAATAAATAGGTTGTGGGTAAGTATAAATCACCATGAAATCCATTTTGAAGTGCGAATCTATTTTGCTCCCCCTTAACATATGCCACGATATTCGAGATTATTTAGCACATGTCGGGATGAGCCATCACGTTAAGTCAAACCATTTTTGATTAATCATTTCCCATATTATATCACATTCTCCCCCCCCCCCCCCCCCATATTAAAAATATTAACCCAATCGATGTTTTTAATATCAATTGATTTAATAGCATTTTAAGAAAATTTGGGAAGAAAAATGAAAATCCAATTATCTTCATGATTTACACAAGCTCCCCCTCAAATTAATGAGAGTGTACTTGAAACGTAAATTAAATACCTTTAAACACAAGTGTAAGGTATTTATCATGTGCAAAGATCATATAGGATAATGTATTCACAAGATTAGCAATTTACGAGGTTAGACCTGAATGGAGAACATCATATGATAGAATCACATGGTTCTTGTTCACGAATGTTGGTCGCCTCGTCACGTGTGAAGTTATCTCTTGACACCATGTGTACGATTGATATCGTTGTCTTGACACCAATTTGTGAACTTGGCACTTTCGGCATCAAAGATTTTGAACGCTTGACAATTGCTCCCCTTCAATTGTTGACCCGTGTTCTATTGAAAGAGTTGTAGTCTTCGTTTGAGTAGTCGCATCGTCGAGTATGTAGATATCAATAGTAAATTGTTGCGGATTGAGGGAGATGATAACTTCATAAAAACAAGATTTTGTGGAAACCTTGGTTCCTCGAATCTTTTAGCTGCTAGGCATAACTATTGTTCATATGATTAACAATCAAAGCGAAACAGAACAACAATTAGGAAACAAGGTGTTTAGGCACAAGACACATGAATTACTCTAATGGATTGTTCATTATATTAATAACAAACAATCACTAGGTGTGTATACATTGAATCCCACACCTAGTCGACACACGCTTTAGGTTTACATTATGAATGAAGTTATGAATAAAACCTAAGACCCTTGTTCCTTTTATAGACTAAGGATTAGGGTTTTACAAAAGATAACTATGAATAAACATGAATATCTTCTATTTAAATAACTAATACAGAATATTATCAAATAATATTCTGAATACTTATCCTAAATAGACATTTCCAACAGCGTTTGACTTTTGTTGACTTATGTCAACGCCTAATTTACTCTTGACAACGCCTAATTTACACTTGTCAACTCTTAGACACAATGTGTCAACGTTGAACAAATGCCTTCATGTTTTCTTTGTTTTTGAGTTTCTTCCACATCAAGTTTTTGACCCAACAATCTTCTCCTAGTTGATGTCGGCAAAACTCTTTGTGTATCTCTTGTAAGTGGTACATCATCTTCAAATTGCTTCCCCTCAAGTGTAGCATGTATGTCTTCCTCTTTTTATCACATCAACTAGGAAGTAAACAATGTACGCAATCTTGAAGATTCTCCAAATGTAGGCTCTATGTAATGATCTTAAAGAAAAATAAATAAAGTAATCTTGATGTAGAATTAGAATAACCTAACCTTGTGTTCCATGTCTTGTACTATCCACGTGATAAAGAACTTATACCATTGGTGAAGTATAAGTAGACCTCGATCTCTTGTCAACATTCTCATCCTTTGTGAGACACTGAGCACGATAATGTAACTCCTTCAAGTGTTATGACAAGTCTTCGTAACCAACCATTAAAAGCACTAACAAGTTACCTTAAAAGCCAATGACTGGGAGTTCACGACTTTAAGATATGATAGAACACAAACGTGAAAATCTTCTTCAAACATCAAACTTACCATAAGAATTCTTCCCCTTAAACCAACACTTCTTCATGACAGATTATTATAATATCTTCATATCATATGTAAAAGAGTTCAGCGGATAACTCTTTTGCAAGGCTATCCCGATTACATACTCTTGTCAAATATCATTCCAATCAAATACTTCACAAATTGGTGCTAACTCTCATTGCAATCATTAATCCCTTTTTAAAAAGAGCCATAAATATTAACTTGATATTCTGTATAAAAATGGAGATCCCATGTACCTTCGTGTGTAAATACCTCTTTTTGTGTGCCAAAATCTACCAATTTTCTCAAAAACAGCTATTCCTTTTTGTTGTCCAACATCTTCCTTTGTCCAAGATATCAACACTGTGTGTTATCCAATATCAGAAAACACTTGTCAGCGTTTAAAAATGTATATACCGGACAACAAGTGTCAACGCCTCCTGTCAGCGTCAACTTTATTCCTGTCAACGCCAACTTTAAACCTGTCAACGCCTGGCCATCAGCGTCTCATCCATGACTTGTCAGCATTACACCAATATCTATCAGCATCACACCAACTTCTATCGGCGTCTAAATAACATACATCAGCGGCTAATTGATCTAGGGTTTTATAAACCCTAAATCATGATTTTATGTGAAAACCATAAACTACAGTGAACTTCGGCATCGAATATCTTCTTCGTGAGAGCTCAGATCAAAGGTCCCTTCGGTGAGATCCTATACACAAGTGTCAAGAACCTACAGTGCGAATTTCACGACAATCCAACGATTAACGAAGGAGAAATCGCGTTTTTACTATTACTAACCACAGAAAACAACATATGATCACTGCTGACTTCGACGCTTAATAACCTTTTCTTGAGGATAGATCTTGAAAATCTCTCCAGTGTATATCTAGATATTTGTGTGTAGAACACACACAAAAAATTTCATGGCGATCCAACAGTTCAATAAAATATTATGGCTTTCTGAATACTGCTGCGCACACAAAAACGTCCAGAAAAACCCTAGACGGATTTTTCTTCTTCTCGCCATTACGAACACCTTGCTGGTCCTAGCATCACGAGCCACGAGGCTCTGATACCAACTGCGTAAACCGTTTTTTTCCTCAAATCTTTTAGCTACTAGGAATGATCGTAGTTCATGTGATTAACAATCACAGCGGAATAGAACCAGAAGCATTAAACAAGGTGTTTGGGGCACAAGAACACATAAATTAATCATTTGGATTGTTCATTATATTAATAATCAACAATCACTAGGTGTGTATACATTGAATCCCACACCTAGTCGACACACGCTTTAGGTTTACATTGTGAATGAAGTTATGAATAAAACCTAAGACCCTTGTTCCTTTTATAGACTAAGGATTAGGGTTATACAAAAGATAACTATGAATAAACATGAATATCTTCTATTTATATAACTAATACATAATATTATCAAATAATATTCTGAATACTTATCCTAAATACACATTTCCAACAGCGTTTGACTTTTGTTGACTTCTGTCAACGCCTAATTTACTCTTGACAACGCCTAATTTACACTTGTCAACGCCTAGACACAATGTGTCAACGTTGAACAAATGCCTTCATGTTTTCTTCGTTTTTGAGTTTCTGTCACATCAAGTTTTTGACCCAACAGATTTCTCTTGTTTTAACAAATAAATGCACTGAAGCGTACATTAATTCGTGTTAGATTGTGTTATTCCGTAAACACAATCCCTTACATGGTTATAAAATAAACCATGCCCGAGAAAATTAATTCCCGTTGTTGAGTCAAAGCTTTCTGGTGAAATGCTTGACTTGAATATGAAAGGCGGGTTACTATCAGAAATAATAGCAAACCATAATTGAGCATGTTTTAAAACATTTTAACTTCTACACGAACTTTATTTATAACCCCGTGTCATTATTGAGTGACATTTCTAGTATCGTAAATATTATCGATACCAGAAGACATGTTTTTTTTATTAAAACATTGTTGAACACACAATTTTGAAAGATTTAGAAAAACCTTTTGAAAAATTCTTGAAAAATTTTGTTCAAAGTTTTGAAAACCAATTATTTAAGCTTAAGATGTTGAATATCTTACAAAACGAGCTCAAATCCGAGAAGTTGTAAACTTCCCATTGTGAAGGATAAGTTTATCATCGGCAATAAACTTTCCTTTTAACTGAAGAACGAGTCCTAAGTTGACATTTACTTAGAGGTTGTTTTCATGAGCTTGAAAAACATTTGAATGTTTTAATGAAAAGCTCATGACCGAGAAAGGTGAAATTCTCGTTATGAAGAAAAGTTCTCTTATTTAAAAGATACACTTTCCTTTATGAGCTTAAAACTTGGAATGTTTTAATACAAGCTCATGACCGAGAAAAATTAATTTCCCGTTTCGAGGATAAGTTATCATTATAGATAAGCTTTCCTAAAATTGAAGTACGAGTTACAGTCTGATATTTAACTGTAGGTCGTTGTGCATGAGCTTAAAAACTTCGAATGTTTTTAATATTAGCTCATGCCCGAGAAAAATTAATTTCTCGTTGTAAGGATAAGTTTATCATCGGCGATAAACTTTTCTTTATTTGAAGAGCGGGTCACAGACTGTGATTTAACTATGAGCCATATACACGAGCTTAAAACCGTTGAATATTTTTAATGTAAGCTCGTGTCCGAGAAAATTTAATTTCTCGTTTGTGAGGATAAGTTTATCATCGGCGATAAACATTCCTTTATTTGAAATCCGGGTCATCGTCTGTCATTTAACGAGGAGCCATAGTACATTGTAAGCTTAACTGTAAATCCCCTGAGACACTTGTTTCTCTGATATCATCTTCTTCAATAACCAAACTCTGAGAGTGTCCTTAGTTGAACGGTATATAAATCTCGGACCAGTTGGTTTTTTGTGATCCTTGACTTTGGTACCTGCATTCTCATTTGGAGTTTGTATGCTTTTATATGGGTTAGCGATATCTATCTTAGAACCATGCGGGGATTCACAGTTTTCTTTTCTTGTGCCAGAGGCGACCTGAGTAGATGATTAACTTGTCTTAGCTAGCGAACATTTTCTTTTATAGAAAACCTTAAGTTCAGGCTTAAGTGATGTATCATCCTTTTCAATTTCCTCCCTATCAGTCTTAGTAGAATCGGAGACTATCATAGTTAAAGGGCACTCGTTTCCTACAAGAGTGAAAGTTCTACTAGTGGGACGCCAAACTTTACCAATGGGATTGATTTTAGCTAACCATTGGGATTTGATTCTAGCATGGGAGTTCACCTCATGGAGGAATTTATTGACACAAGACTCATGATTTGCCTTAAAGACACATTTCCTACATGTTTTACATGTAGCATATTTAATGTCCGAGTAAGATCTAGAATTCCTAGATGATTGATTGATGCTCCTAGGATATGACATGCCACGGTTAGCAGTGTTGGGTAATCTAGAAGGCATCTGACTAGGTTTGAAATTCCTATCTCTTACTTGTGTCTTTTGTATAGCTTCCCTTAGACCAAATTTATGGTGAACGTCATTTTAACTAGTTAGAGACGTGTTCTTTGGACTATGTCTAGGGAGACTAGATGCAATCATGTGATTAGGTCTTGCAAAAGCTGTTTTAGTCACATTGGCCCTAGTTGGTGGAGTGACTGTTCCAGAAAGATGAACCATATCAACTTGGGAGGCAAACTGCGGTCTCGCGGATTGTGGTCGCTCGGATCTAAATGCAGTCGGTTGTCTAACAAACTGATTTGGAGGCGGTTTCCCCAAGATTGATGGTTTTTCAAGCTTAGTGTCCACACTAGTTCCTTTAGTTTTCCTCAATTCGTTTTTCAACGCAGCTATAGCAAAAACCTTTTCCTTAATTTGAGCTTTTAAAGTCTCATTCTCTTTGAGCAAATTATCTTCGGATGCCAATTTAGATTCTAGCAACTTAATTTGTTTCAAAAGATTATCCTTTTCAGCTTTAGAATCTAAAACTTTCTGATCCAATTTTCGTTCAAGAACAACGGTTAACTTTTCAAGTTTTTCAAAATATGTTTCAAATTTGTTCGTTTTCTTCAAAAAATTAAAGTTTGGCATCCTCAAGATCTTTTTATTGTTGAGCTATGATCGTTTCGAGCTCTTTAATCTTGGAATCAGAAGCCGTTAATGAAACAGTCATAAGGCAATTATCATGATTGTTAGCATTTTGAACACTTTCTCCCCCATTATGACGCACATCGGATGATTCAGAAATGGTATCTCTATCACTCTTTTCCATTCCATGGTTGTCATAATATAACAACCCGAAAATTTTGACCAAAGTTTAAATTAAGATTTTTCGAACATTTACGAAACTTGTTATTTATTTTCGATAATTTAACGAAGATCGTGTTAACTAAAATTCAAATTTATTTTGAATATTTTCTTTTAGTTTATGAACTGAGAAATTTAAAATTTTTACGTTTATGTTTCGTAAAATTAAATATTTATTATTTAATTACTTGTAATATTTATCGACGTTTTAAACGACGGACTGAGCAAAACTGATAAAAGTAATAGTTGAAACGATTCAAAACGAAAACTTTGAAAATATGAAGGAATATTGTTTTTCATTATATCCTAAACGTTGCTAATAACGTGAGTAATAAAATTTACATTTTATTTTTACGGTGAAATCTAGCCGAAATTGTTGGAAATACGTTTTACGTATTAAGAAGGATCGGTCACTCCAACGATAATCCATGTAATAGCTCGTAGTTTAGTTAACTTTATTTATTAAACAAACAAAGCCAAGCCTAGCCTACAACATGTGTAGGCCGGCCCAACAATGTAAGCCCAAGCCCATCACAAGGCTTGGGTATATAAACCCTCTCCTTTGATAGAGAGGGTGTGTGGTTTCATTATTTTTCACATAGTAAACATTACTTTCTCTCTCTAGCTTTGTGTGAAATCCACCATCTCTCTATCTCTTTCTCTCTCTAACACATAAGCAAGATTTACAATCCTACAAATGGTATCAAGAGCCATGGGATGATTGCTTGGTTTTTGTGTTTGTGTTCTTGATTTACACGCCTATTTTGATCCTTATTACATACGTCCAAAAATTTTTGTGTTTTTGATGGTTTTTTCTTGATACAAATCTTCTACATAGTTGTGGTAGGGATTTGGTATAGTTACTTTGGCTAAAAACACAAAATTTTTGGGTGTTTTGATCATTTTTTGGCTTAAAATCACGAATTGGTTGAGTTTTGTCTGAGAAAAGTGGAAATTATTCCGATCTGGTCAAATCAGAAAAGGGTTTATATATTCTAATCTGTATTCCGATTGGTAAGTATTCCGATTGGTAAAGTATTCCGATTGGTAAAGTATTCCGATTGGTAATGTATTCCGATTGGTAAGGATTCCGATTGGTAAAGTATTCCGATTGGTAAGGTATTCCGATTGGTAAAGTATTCCGATTGGCAAGGATTCCGATTGGTAAGGATTCCGACAGGGCTTTCCGATTGGCAAGTATTCCGATTGGTAAGGATTCCGACAGGGCTTTCCGATTGGCAAGTATTCCGATAGGAGGATTAGTTTAACATTCCGATTGGTCAGTATTCCAACCGAGTTTCAGATTGGTAAGTATTCCGACAGGTTTCCGATAATTAAGTATTCCGATTAGGTTTTCCGATAAATCATTCCGATCACTATTCCGATCACTATTCCGATAACAAAATTATTCCTTAAAAAATTTCGAATCGTGTGTAATTTTGTCTTGGAATTTTTGGTTTATTGAGAACATATTTTAGGGGATTTTAACATTGTTTCTCGACTTCAACTCACAACAACAAACACATTTACTTTCTTTCATTGATCGATCAAAGTTTGTAAATCTTAACTTATTAAAATGGAGTACACATCTCTTACGGATAAGTCCATCCTCTCGGGTACGGATAATCGTCCACCAATGTTGGTGAAGACTATGTATGAGGAATGGGCTTCCCGAATGGAACTTTATATGTTGAACAAGGAGAATGGACATCTCATTTGGGAATCGGTTCTCAATGGACCATTAGATTATGGTACAGTGACGGAAGGTACGACTACTCGTCCTCGCATAACGGGTGAGTTGACTGGAGATATGAAGATTCAAGATAAATGTGATAAGTATGCTACAAACATCATTCTCCAAGCCCTTCCTCCATATGTCTACAAACTCGTCAGCAAACACAAAGTTGCCAAAGAGTTATGGGATAGAATTCGGGTTCTAATGCAAGGCACCTCGTTAACTAAACAAGAACGAGAGTGTAAGCTTTATGATACTTTTGATAAGTTTGCCTATGTGCCAGGGGAGACTCTCAATGATTACTATCTGAGATTTACCCTATTGTTGAATGAGCTCAATATCTATGGCATGACAATTCCTACCTTTCAATTGAACACCAAGTATTTGAACACTCTTCCTTCAGAATGGAAAAAATACGTGACGGATGTTAAATTGGCCAAGGACTTGCATAACACCAATGTGGATCAACTTCAAGCCTTTCTTCAACAACACGAATGCCATGTGATCGAGGCTCGGTTGTCTACACCTCAAGTTCATGATCCACTTGCAATGTATGCTTCTCAACAAAACATGGCTTATACTTATCAGCAACCATCATACTTGCAGCAGACACCACCACACAACTATCAGCAACCACAACAACCATCTTATCCACCACCAGTGATGCCACAACAAGCATTTCAACAAGGTGTTCATCACAATCTTTTCCACAGCAACCACCATATCAGACATCATCATCACAAGCCAACACCTCTCCATTGGGCTATACTCCTCAGCAAGGATATTTTCCAATTGAAGCACAACCAGCACAAGCTTTCTACTCTAATGAATTTCCACCAATCGAAGCACCGGTCTTTACACCAAATGATACGCCAGCTGATGTTCTAAACCATCTCACAGCCTACTTGTCAAAACTTGTTGCAACTAGAGGATTTCCACCAACAAACAATCAGCTCCGCACCTCATCAAATCCTCGACAACAAGCCACTGTTCAAGATTGTCAAGTGATGGTGCAACCTATTCAGGGAAGGCAAAATTCATATGGACCTCCTACAAGGACTGGGAACAATCAAGCTGTGAATTCTCACGCTAATGGAAATGGAAGTCCTAGTGGTCCTAAAAAGGTTGTGACTTGCTACAATTGCCAAGGACAAGGTCATATGGCTAGGGAATGCACTCAGCCGAAAAGGAGGAGGGATGATGCATGGTTTCGTGAGAAGGTGTATTTGGTTGATGCTCAGTCTAAGGGGGAGATTTTGGATTCAGAGGAGTTAGCATTTCTTGCAGACCCAGGGGCAGCAGATACTGAAGGCATTGCAGTCGTCTCCACTTCTAATGCAGCTTATCAAGCGGACGATCTTGATGCATACGATTCGGATTGTGATGACATTCACTCTGCCCAAGCTGCTCTCGTTGCTAATCTCTCTCACTACGGTTCTGATGTCATCAGTGAGGTACCAACCACATCTAATAATATTGATGATAACCAACATCAAGTTGGGCATGAAAATGACAACCTCGAACAGCATTCGGGGACTAGTAACTCAAATGATGTGGTACCCAATCCAACACATTTGAGTGAACCTCAACCAAATGCTACGACGGGTATGGAATCTTATGCTCAACATGATTTGGTCATGGTGCCTAAACATATTATTGATCAAATGCATATGGCCCTCAGACAATCCGTAGATACGAATTCCACCCTAACTACTGAGCTTGCGTTGCATAAAGAAAAGGTCAAAACTTTTGAAATGGTCCCTCAAGAAGAGAAAATAACATGTTCTGAATTTGACCAATTTCGCTTTGAAAAGATTGAACACTTGAAAGAAATAGAATCATTAAAAGCTAATCTTTCCAATGAATTAAAAGAAAAAGAGTCGGTTGTCAATGATTTTCAGAAACTTAAAATGGATTTCGAAACTCTCGAGTCTAAAAAGGTTGAATCGGAAATTAATGCTACCAAACTTCTTAAATTCAAAGAACAACAGCTTTTAAAACAATACGCTTCCACAGAAAAGGTTCATCTTTTAACTAAATCATTTAAAGAATTCGAACTTAAGCGTCTTCAAGATTTACCACCTAATCCTGGTTATGCAAAACAAGCTCAGGAATATATTCCCGGTCTTTATGATATGACCATAATTGGCAAATCGAAAGAAGCACCTTTTGTTCGTAGTACTAAGGAGACACAATCACTTGGGGATGAAACTCATTCTAAAATGCTTTCAAAATTCCATACAATTGATTATGATCAACATAACAAAGATCAATTTTCGAAAAAGACACGCATTCGCTTACAAAAGGAATTAGCAGAATTAACAGTTCTTGTGCCCCAAAGTTTGTCAAATGAAAATCTTCCTAGTACGTCTCCTACACTCGTCAAAAAGGATTTAACGAAGTTAATTCCACCGGTAAGTAAGGCGTCCGTTAACTTAAATACGGTTCACCAACACTTAGCCGATTTTGACAAGGTCATTTTGGAACGTACGACGGCCACGGCCATAACGGAAGGTGAATGGAACTTTGAGCACACTAGAGCTGCGTTTCGAGATGAAATTGTTCCGTTTGTAAAGAATGTTAAAGCTTGTCTTCGTAATATTGATCAAGATTTGTTTTTGGAAATAGAAGAAGTTAGACGTGTTTTCAATGAAATGGAAGATGCTTATGAAAACAGTTTACTTGAAATAGAACGGGTTTCACGCCATAATGATCTGCTTCTGAATCAAGTGATGTCTCATGATATAGTTTCTGTCTATGTGAATACAAGTGTTGATAATGATTCTATTGTGCATAATGTTGAATCTGTGGATAATGTGGTAGATAGTACTTGTCACGAATCTGACGCTGAATTTTTAAAGCTTCAAGATTCATATTCTTCGCTTTCAAAACTTTTTGATGAGATTCAAACACATTGTATTTCGCTTGAATGCAAGCAACAATTTATTCAAGAAATCTTTGAAACGTCATTCGAAGGTGTTAATATCGATGATGCAAATTTTGAAAAGAATTTTCGATTGAATGTACAATCAAAACAGCGTCAGCCAAGTGACAAAGTTGCTAACTCTTTGCCGATAGAAATAGAGAAATCTAAGGAGCTTAACTGTGTGAACGTACTTGAGGCCGCTGAGAATTTTAAACTTGATCTAGATAATCGAGTTTCCAAGATTTTGTCCAAAGTTGATAACTTAAAACAGAAAAATACACGACTCTTCGATTCAGTAAAGCCCGCATGTGCTAACACCACTGCACAGAATCAATCGTTGATTGAACAATTGAATCGAAAGTCGGTGGAAATATCTGATTTGAGGGAACAAATTTGTGATAAAAATCTGGTCTTGGCTGAGTTAAAGGAAACACTTCGTACTCTAAAAGGTAAGAATGTTGTGGATAACGCAGCCACTATCTCAGCTTCGTCCTCTAGTGCAATCAAAAGGAACCTAATAGCCGTCACACCACTTAACAAGGGCCCTAAGACTAAACCTTCTCAAACATTGGTCACTAAAGATAAGGCGGAATCAAAACCAGGTTCTAATATTCCCGTGTTGCCTTCTACAAGAGTAAGCACCACTACTAAGGCTCAAAGATCTAAGCTTAAGAAAAACAAGAAGAATGATAGGATCTTGCCCCCATCTAGTAGTCAAGTGAAGAAGAAAGTAGAAGCCCATCCTAGGAATGTTATTTCTGTTTTGAATAAAAAGAATCATGTAGCTAAACCTAAAGGCTCTGCGGTTGTGCAGCGTTCTAAGCCTACTGTGAATTCTAATTTGAAATGTTGGAATTGCAATGAATGTATGTTTTCTAGTTGTCATGATTCTTGCCTTATTGACCATGTGAATGAGATGTATGCCCGAAAAAATGGATTAGAATGGAAACCGACTGGGAAAGTGTTAACCCAAGTTGGCTGGATGTGGCGTCCCACTGGTAGAACTTTCACTATAGTAGGAAATATGTGCCCTTTAACTAGGATTACTCCCACTGAAGTGAAGAAAGCGTGCCCTTTAACTAGGAGTACCAAGGCTACCAAAACACAAGCGTGTCCTTTAACTAGGAACACCGACACTACTGTAGGAACAAAGTGCCCTTTAAATAGGTCTACTCCCACTTTAGTGCCCGCGAATAATCCAAAACCTAAGAAAGTTGGAACAGTAAAACCTGTTAGTGCTAAAACTCACATTAGAAAATGCAGGAAATCAAAGGATAACAAAAATGTTAGCAATTCTGATAATAACATATCTGTATCTGCTAACACTCCGGAACCAATAGTTTCCAATGCATTGTCTACTGTTGTGATTGAAAACAGGTGGTCCAAATTGTTCTCTGGTATTTGGACTCTGGTTGCTCCAAGCATATGACCGGAGATCGCTCTCAGCTCAGAAATTTCGTCAGCATGTTTCTTGGTACGGTTCGATTTGGTAATGATCATATTGCAAAGATAATGGGTTATGGTGAATATCATATTCGGAATGTTATAATTTCAAGAGTGTATTACGTGGAAGGTCTTGGTCACAACTTATTTTCTGTGGGACAATTTTGTGATGCAAACCTAGAAGTTGCTTTTCGAGAGGATACCTGCTTCATTCGTAATTTAGAAGGGGTTGATTTATTGAAAGGTACTCGAGGGAATAATTTGTATACTTTGTCTCTACAAGACATGATGGCCGCTTCTCCCGTATGTCTTCTCTCCAAAGCATCGAAGACTAAGTCATGGTTATGGCATCGACGGTTATCTCATCTTAACTTTGACGCTATTAATCATTTGGCGAAAAACGAACTTGTTCGTGGTCTTCCTAAACTTTCATTTCACAAGGATCATTTGTGTTCCGCGTGTACAATGAGGAAAAGCACTAAGAAATCTTACAAACCCAAGACGGAAGACACCAACCAGGAGAAACTTTATCTTTTGCATATGGATCTTTGTGGGCCAATGCGTGTTGAAAGTCTTAGTGGCAAAAAGTACATCCTCGTCATTGTCGATGATTACTCTCGGTTTACATGGGTGAAATTTCTTAAAGCAAAGAATGAGGCACCTAAATTCATCATCGGATTTCTTAAGATGATTCAAGTGCGTCTCAACACTACTGTCCGACGCATTCGTACAGATAATGGAACCGAATTTGTGAATCAAATTTTGCGTGATTATTATGAAGAAGTTGGCATTTCTAATGAAACATCCGTTGCACGCACTCCACAACAAAACGGTGTCGTTGAAAGGCGAAATCGCACAATTATGGAAGCTGCTCGAACGATGTTAATTTACGCAAAGGCTCCATTGTTTTTATGGGCAGAAGCAGTATCTACAGCAGTGTACACCCAAAACCGGTCACTAATTCGTAAACGCCATGGTAAAACACCTTATGAGCTTCTCCATGGAAAAGTACCAGATTTATCATATCTTCATGTATTTGGTTCTCTTTGCTATCCAAATAATGATGGTGACAATTTGGGAAAACTTCAACCAAAGGCTGATATTGGTATTTTCATTGGTTACGCACCCTCAAAGAAGGCATACCGAATCTACAACCGTAACTCTCGCAAGATCCTCGAAACTATGAATGTTGATTTTGATGAGCTGACAGCAATGGCTTCTGAGCAAAGCAGCTCTGAACCCGCACTTCATGAAATGGGACCCAGTAATATTAGTTCTGGTCTTGTCCCAAACAACCCTACTTCATCATTTATACCACCTACTAGGACTGAATGGGATACGTTGTTTCAACCGTTCTTTGATGAATTCTTTACTCCTCCAACTATTGTTGCTCCAGAACCTGAGGTAATAGCTCCGGTAACCGAAGTTGTCGCTCCAGCAACCGAAGCACAATCAGATACATCTGTACCTACAATTGGTCAAGATATACCATCCACAAGTAATTCTCAACCAACACATGTAACAACTACCCACGTCATGCCTATTGATGATGAAGAGGATGATGATGATCACGATTTGGAATTCGCTCAAATGCGTGAACTTCCATTCTTTGGTGTATCTATTCCCGACCCTAATCAAGCCGGGTCGTCCACCTCAGAGGAAGCTCCTTCTACAGTTTACTCCAATCCACGGATTCGTGAACATGACAGCAAGTGGACAAAGGATCATCCTATAGATTCTATTATTGGTGACCCTAATCGTCCAGTATCCACACGAAGTCAGTTACAAGAAAGTGCACTGTTTTGTCACTTTGATGCTTTTCTCACTGAAGTTGAACCTAAGACATGGCAACAAGCTTTTACTCAATCCTGTTGGATAGAAGCTATGCAAGAAGAACTTAACGAATTCATACGTCTTGATGTTTGGGAACTTGTCCCATGCCCGGATCAAGTGCAGTTACTCACTTTGAAATGGGTTTACAAGGTGAAACTCGACGAGTTAGGTGGAATATTGAAGAACAAAGCTCGTCTAGTAGCTCGTGGATACAAGCAATTATTAGGCATCGACTTTATGGAATCCTTTGCACCTGTTGCCCGTTTGGAAGCTATTAGACTATTCCTCGCTTATGCAGCCCATATGAATATGGTCGTCTATCAGATGGATGTGAAGACGGCATTTCTTAATGGTGAACTCAAGGAAGAGGTCTATGTTCAACAACCGGATGGTTTTGTGAATCCTAATTATCCTAATCATGTGTACAAGCTTAAGAAGGCTCTCTATGGGTTGAAGCAAGCTCCTCGCGCATGGTATGATCTTTTGTCACAATTCCTCATTACGCAAGGCTTCACTAAAGGCAAGGTGGATCCCACGCTGTTCATTCAGAAACGAGGTAAAGATATGATTATGGTACAAATATATGTTGATGATATTATATTTGCAGCCTTGACCCAAACCTTATCGGATGAGTTTGGGACACTCATGTCTTCCAAGTTTAAGATGTCAATGATGGGCAAGGTATCATTCTTCTTAGGTCTTCAGATATCTCAGAGTCCCAGACGCATCTTTATCAATCAATCCAAGTATGCCCTTGAATCGCTTAAGAAGTATAAGATGGAATCTTGCGACCCCGTGGATACTCCAATGGTGGAACGAACTAAGCTTGATGCAGATCCACATGGAGTTGCCGTTGATCCGACACTTTATCGTGGAATGATCGGTACTCTTCTGTATATCACAGCCAGTCGACCTGATCTTCAGTTTGCTGTATGTATGTGTGCCAGGTATCAAACTAGGCCTACTGAGTTACACTTAGCTACTGTTAAAAGGATCTTTCGATATCTTAAAGGAACCATTAATCGGGGACTTTGGTATTCGAAGGACTCTTCTATTGCACTAATGGCATATGCAGATGCGGATCACGCGGGTTGTCAAGATACAAGGCGTAGCACGAGTGGAACATTGCAACTACTAGGAGATCGATTAATCAGTTGGGCATCGAAAAGGCAGAAAAGCGCTGCAATTTCAAGTACGGAAGCAGAATACATAGCCATGTCCGGTTGCTGTGCTCAAATTCTTTGGATGAGATCGCAATTAACCGACTATGGTCTAGGTTTCAACAAGATTCCGATGTACTGCGACAACAAGAGTGTCATTGCCTTATGCTGCAACAATGTTCAATTCTCCCGGTCGAAGCATATTGACATTCGCTACCACTTCATCAAGGAGCAAGTGGAAAATGGAGTAATAGAGCTTTACTTTGTCCGATCTGAGTATCAATTGGCGGATATTTTCACGAAGGCTTTAGATCGCGCTCGAATTGAACTTTTGGCCGACAAGCTAGGAATGAGAACCTTCTCGCCTGAGACTCTTAAGGAACTAGCAGATGAAGCGAAAGAATAGTGGTGGTAAAACTATTCTCCGTATCCTTGGTGATCATCTGTATATATTGTTTATATTTTTATCCACAAAAGCAAAATACAAAAATATAAAACCATATAAAAACCATAAAAATTGAAAAATCTAGAAAAATCCAAAAATATTTTTACTTTATTTTTCTAAGGCATGTCTTTTGGTACGATAATATTTACGGCCTTAGAAATGTTGATTAATATTGACACGGCGCCATAAATAGAGTTCGTACAAAAGTTGTAAATATTTCATAAAACATGCCAAAATGGCTTGTAGTTATTTCTTACTGCAACCCGGTTTTCATATTAAAGTCAAGTATTTCTTATGAAAGCTTTGGCTCACAACGGGAATTAATTTTCTCGGGCAAGGTTTACTTTAAAACCTTGTAAGGGATCAAGTTTACTTTATAACTTGGTCTAACACAAATCAATGTACGTTTCAGTGCATTTATTTGTTAAAACAAGAGAAGTCTTGTTTTTATGAAGCTATCATCTCTACAACCATAGCAATCTACAATTGGTATCTACATACTCGACGATGCGACTACTCAACCGACGACTACAGCTCTTTCAATAGAACACGGGTCAACAATTGAGGGGGAGCAATTGTCAAGCATTCAGAATCTTCGATGCCGAACGTGTCAAGTTCACAAGTTGGTGTCAAGACAACAATACCAATCGTACATGTGGTTTCAAGAGATGACTTCAGACGTGACGAGGCGACCAACATATGCTGCCAAGAACCATTTGATCTTATCATATGATGTTCTCATCTATCAGGTCCAACCTTGTCAATTCTTTTCTAATATGGTGAATATGTGATCATGTTACAAATAGATGTCATGAAGATAAAACGGACTCGCATTTTTCTTCCCAAAACCTTTGTTAAAACTTCATTAAATCAATTGATATTAAAAACATCGATTGGGTTAATATTTTTAATATGGGGGAGAAAATGTGATTTAATATGGGATATTATCACAAATGGTTTGACTTAATGTGTTGGCTCATCTCTATATATGCGAAATGTTTTCGAATATCGTAGCATATGTTAAGGGGGAGCAAAATGGATTTGCATATCAAAATGGATTTTCATGGTGACATATACTTACCCAAAACCCATTTATTTCACGACGATGAAGATTGTGGTGACATAAGGATGGTAGGATAGGTTATGTCCTATGATTCTTCCAGAACCGGAGGAATCTTCCCAAGGACATTCCATAGCTAGAAATAGTAGTCCTTAAGAAAGAAGGGGAAAGATTGTGAACGTAGCTGAATGCCGACCAAGTACTTAAGTTAGCACTGGAACAATCACAACAAGGTGCTAGTTATGACGTATTGGTAAGCATTGAAGGGGTTGAAGAATGAAAAAGAATTGTAAAGATAAAGGGTGTAAAGAAAGAAGCCCTCCTTACAACTTTAGGCAGAAACCGGGTCAATACATATGCTATTGAGATCATTTTAATGAATCTTGATATTGAAGACAGACATCATGGACCCAGTGATGCGATGCACAACCCATCCCAGCTAACTCAGATATCTCTCAAAAGGTATTTGTTTTAATCACACGGAGACAACACGTTATCTATCGATTTAATCACTCCGAATAAATTGGTATTGAAATGGTGGCACTCCTCTCCAGCCTCCGATCACTAAAATCCAAAATGCACGATCGAGTCTAGAGCCATTGAGATCATCAAATATCTCATTAGGACACACTTTCATATTTCCTTGCTTCTTCACACACTGTGAAAAGTAAGAAAGATCTTAAGAGTCCTACGCAAAATCTTCATGATCTTGCCTGAACATCCGAGTAATACGAAAGTATTTACAATGAAGATGGAAATCCTTCTTGAGCGAATATCAAAAAGCTCATGGTAGGTGACTTGTGCGATTCTTTATGAATCAAACTTGTGATAACTGGAAAGCAACAGCTGTTTAATTCTTAACTGAATTTAAACACGTTCCAGGCCTCTACGCAATATCTTAGTGATCTTGCCAGAACACTCAGAGTGATACCTTAGTGTTCACAGTGATGAGTGGAAATCCTTCTAGTGTTAACCTCAAACAGCACTTGGTAGGTAACTTGCAAGATTCTATACGAATCAAGCTCGTGACAACTGGAAAGCAACGATGGTGCGATTCTTAATTGAATTTCACTTGTTCCAGGAACATGAATTGACGGCTTCAAATCATGCGGATATTATTATCCAAATGATTCACTCTTTATGTTCGCAGTCAGCTTTGGACGGTCGAATAAAGAGAACGGGTTTACCCGCGAAATCCTGTCAGGAAGTTACTTAATTGAAACTATCCGTCACGGGTACGATATCTAAAATCGTCCAACGGTCTTCACCGACCGGAGGTAAAATGCTACCGATTTAGAATGAAATGTTCAAAGCCATTTCGTTCGTGTCTACTTATGTTGCGGCATTTGAAGACGGTGGCGTTGCGGAATCCAAGAAGAAGTCGTCCCCGCATGCTTATACTTTATGCACTTAATATCTCATTTAATTCAAGAAAGCCTAAAAGTTAAGTCTTCCGTTGTATCAAACTCTGAAGCTTTCAAGAATTACTAAGGTATAAGTATGTGGGACATGGTGTCACGAAGAGGCGAAGATCAAAAGTGATGGATGCACGAGATCAAGGCAAGAGATTGATGCTAAAGATTGATATCAAAGATCACATCAGCATGTTCACCAGAAAAAGAAAAGAAGAAAAGAAAGACGAAGACTACGAGCTCAAGACAAGCATAGTATGCTAGGTTTATTTCATTATTGTAACTCGGGTAACGCCCTTGTTTGGAGTGACCTCCCTTAGGGGGAGATTGTTGGAAATACGTTTTACGTATTAAGAAGGATCGGTCACTCCAACGATAATCCATGTAATAGCTCGTAGTTTAGTTAACTTTATTTATTAAACAAACAAAGCCAAGCCTAGCCTACAACATGTGTAGGCCGGCCCAACAATGTAAGCCCAAGCCCATCACAAGGCTTGGGTATATAAACCCTCTCCTTTGATGGAGAGGGTGTGTGGTTTCATTATTTTTCACATAGTAAACATTACTTTCTCTCTCTAGCTTTGTGTGAAATCCACCATCTCTCTATCTCTTTCTCTCTCTAACACATAAGCAAGATTTACAATCCTACAGAAATATCTATAAATGATTAAACGAGCAATTAAATAAACAATAGCAAATGTTTTCGAATATCGACAAAGTAAGGACTCATATTTATTATAAAAATGATTTTAAAAAGGATGGCGCAAGTCTCGTGACTTGAATCGTCCGTTAAGTCGCCCAAACGAGCATCGAACACTTATTGTACGAAAGTAAATAAAGTATTTACAGATTTTACCCTAAACTATTATCTAAATTCTATTTACATTTTAATGTTTTGCTATATATATATTAAATTCCCCTCTTTTTTCCTCATTTACAACATAACAAACACACACACATACAACCTTAAAAAGCTCTCTCTCCCACTCTCCCATGGCTGCCGCCACCGGAAATGTTTTCCGGCCGGATTTTCCGGCGAACACCATTTTTTCTGGCGAGACTAAAATTGCTCCAAAACCCCCGATCTACACAATCCCCATACCCACTTTCTCCCACTCGCTGCCACCAGCGCCGCCGGCTGCCGCCGTCGTTTTGGTGGATTTTCAGGCCGCTGCCGCCGTTTGGTGGTATATGTGTGATGGGTACATGTTTGTTTCAAGTGGGTAAACCTTGAAAACCCTCAAAAACCCCGAATTTATTCCCGATCTACACATGCAAGGTGGTTACAATCAAGATTAGACAAGTAATTTATTTAGTTATTTTATTTTATGCATGGTGGTTGTTTTGGCCGTGTTTTGATAAGAAAGGGGAGGCTGCCCGCCGCCAAACCACCACTGTGGTGGCGGCCGGACTTCATCACAGCTACCACGGCCGCGCCATGGTGGTGTCGGGTTGTGGTGGTGATACCATGATTATTTTGTTGATAAATTATGTATTGGTGGTTGATTCTAGATCTATATAATTTTATATATAATTAAATTTTAATTATAATGTGTAAAAGAAAATAAATAAATAAAAGTGTAATGAATAAAGGAATAAATAAAATTATAATCAATTATTTAATGAGTTATTTTTATTACTGTTATTATTATGTAAAAAGGGTGATTTATAAAAGAGATAAAATAAATAAATAAGAGATATAATAAGATTTAGGGGATGGACTATAATAAATAAATGTAATTATTTTGATTATATAATTATTATTTGAGGAGATTATGGACTACAAATACATAAATGGTATAATAAAATAATAGAATGTAAGAATTCTGAAAATATTATAATAATAATAATAATTTTTATTTGATAAAATGAGATATATAATTATTTGAGGACTTATAAGAAATAAATAAATAAATACATATTTAAAAGAGTATTGTTATTAGTATTATTATTAATAAATGGTATATGAAGATATAAATTTTTTAATGCTATATGGAAAGTAGTTAAAATATTGATGGGGATAATTAATATATTAATTAAGGTATTGATTAAAAATGGAAAGTAATTAATTAAGGAGAAATGGAAAGTAATTAAATGATTAATGGTGGGAATATATAATTAATATTATAATTATATTATTAAGAATACATTAATTAGACTATTGATTGAGAAAAATATTAATTGGGTATTGAATGAGACAAAGTAGGAAAAATTTTGTATTTTATATACATGGAAACGTTATAAAAACGACAAGTCATGCCGAAATTTTCTAAAAATGTATATGTTTATAATAGAAATATTTAACGAATAAATACGTTATATAATAATTTTCGAAAAGTATTATTCCAGTTGATATGACATTTAACATTTATATATGGTAAATAAATTTTAATAAGTTATATAATGATTTTCGAACGAGTGTCGAATTATATAAAAATGACTTTGTATACATTATTATTTCCAGAGGATTATATATATAATTTAAGAAACACATTTTCGAATGCTTGTTTTAAATAGTAACTTACGACATGGATTATGTGCGTCATTTTTACATATAAATTATATACCAAATATATTATATGATTTATTTTATCATTTTATTTTATTTGGCCAACCACCAAAGTTTTACGAGTTAAATTTTATTAAATTATTTTGTGTCGAGTTGATGTAACCATCCATCGGGAAAACACCAAAACATAAACCTCACCAAACGATTGGAGCATAGCTGTGGAATTATTTACAACCGCGGAAAGATATTTGTTGACGCTTCATGATTATTTATTATGGTGTATTACGACTATTGGAATCAAGCCGTATATATTATGTGATGCTGTGTGGTGTGATACTTATATTCTGCTGATGTCTGCATTTAAGGTGAGTCTATAGCCTCGCTTTATACTAGTTATTAAATGATTTTAAACCCGCGAGGGGGAATACATGTTTTATAAACTTAGAACACAAGATTTTTATGGTATGCTTTGTCCCTCTATGAATGGACCCGTGGTTGCCTTTAAATTTCATTAAGTGATTGCCTTTGTTAAAACCTCAATTATGGACCGTTAATTAACCTGTGATGGGTTAACCGCTAGTACAATTAATAGATCTATGGGGGAAGCCGCCCCGGTTCAGTTTTTGTGGACTTGTCATAGAAGCTTAGGCCCGACCTCCACACTGTTTGAACATATTGTATTGAGAAGTCAGGTATACGGCAATGTACCAATAATCTAGAGGTAACCGACAATTAATAAATCTCTCGTCTTATTAGACTGATATGGGAGTGTCTAAGGGCTCGGTTCCATGAGCTTATTGCAATTTATGCTATATACAGTTATCATTGTTGATGCAAATTATTATTTGATGCTTATAAGCATGCCACAAACTTATAATCTTTGCTTGTGTTCAAAATGATTACATAAACCTATAGATTCACTCGGCATTTTTGCTGATTGTTTTACTCACATGTATTTCAGGTAATCAAGAAGTGGAAGCTTGGAGGTCACGGGGAATGATGTTGTGCACTGCTTTTGTTGTTCAAACTCTTTGATTTATTTATCGTTCCATTTTTTTAAAACAAACCAATATGTTGTTTTAACTTATCTTTTGGTAACGATTACTTGGGACTACGCTACTCTGACAAATGTTTTAGAAACGATAAACCTAAAACGTCTCTTTTGAGTCGTTCTTTATAAATTATGTGTTGTTGTATCATTGTTTAGCACCCAAAGATGTATTCTGCTGCGTGTAAATTTGGGGGTGTTAAACATAATTAGGTTCGAAATGCTCAATATGCGGCATTTCATCAGCATATACATCATATACAGCATTATATTGTACCATGTTTGTAGGCTCTTCATCATAAACGGGTATGGTGTCATCATAAGTGATGTCTGTAACATTACCTGATGTGCTGCTGATATGATGGGCTTTGTTGTTGATTTGATGCCCTTGCAATCTTTAGGCTCCAAATTGTCAACCCTATGACCATTCTCCTATTGTAAATGCATCGTAGATTCTTGCACTCCACTATCATATGCTTGCTCAAGTCGGTTTCTTTCATAAATCGAAGATGAAACCGATGTCATGAGTTCCAATAGTGTACCACGGAAGTCTTGAAGCTCGATATGTGTGTCTCGAAGAAATGACTGGAAAATCACTGAACTTTCAGACTTGACGATATTGAATTGGAGAAAAGTGAGTTATGTCACAAGAGCCTTATATTCAAGTGCCGTTACAGAGTGATTAAATTATTCATTGTGGAGGTTTTCTGCTAGTTAGATCAAGTTGAAGAACATCAATTCCGTGAAAATATGACGATCATGACCAAAGAGTGTCACAAATTCACTCCCTCCTTGAATGAAAGAGTCACTATATGAGATTGAAGTAGTCTAAATGAAGTTATGCCACTTTCACTAGCTTTGTCTTGCATTTGATGCAATTCTCCTTCTTGAAACGTCGAAGTCAACGATCCCATTAGAGTTCGATGAAAAATAAGGTAAGGATTACTTATCGATGAAATAAGAACACGCCTTCGAAAAATCCGTCTTCAATTTCAAATATTAATACCCGATAAAATCCGTAGCCACTAAAATTCAAAAGTAGTTATTTTTCTTGGCCTTGTCAAAAAAAATTTGTCACTTTGTCTAAGATCTTTGTCTCTTCACTATTGTCGTTGTCGAGCCCCGATTATAACTAATAATCCTCTTAATACATAAATTTTATCCAATATAGTAAATTTTGAGATAAAACTCGGATATGAAGTTTATTAAGTCACACAGCCCATTAAAATGTTACTCCACTCGAGACCAAAGTATCACAAATAGTTGGCCCATCCAACACAGTCCAACCGAGTCCAACACAGCCGGCCTAAGATTTTCCAAGTCACAAAACCGGCCCAAGACAAAACCCGGTTCACTAGAATATAAGTAGCTAACCCTAAAGATTAGGAAAACCTAATCACAAAGCGAACATCAGCCGCTTCTTTCTAACCCTTTCTCTCTTACCTACTCAGCCACCAATTCATACATAGTAACCTCCGTCTCATTTAATCAAGATACAATCAACCAATAGCCAGATCAATATCATCACCATATCCCATCAATACTACCTCCACCTCCTTCTTCTCTATATTCAGCCACCAAATTAAACAATTATCTGATCTCAGAGAATCTCATCACATCATTTCATTGAAATAATAAACATATGCAACCTTAAATCTTCTTCTCTTACGAAATCAAACGAATCAAACAAACAACCACCCAAATACTGATTCGAAAAAGAGAAAAGCACAAAGAACGTTTAAACGAATCAAACAGCAGCTTCAAGATCCTTCAAGGGGTCTCGAGTAGGTCTTTTCTGTTTCTATATTGTGTCTTTGATCGAGGAAAGTTTTATTACTGATATCTTGTGTTTTAGAGGGTATGTTTTCGATTATATATTGGAGGATAGTCGAGTATCTGTGTCGAGTCTGTGTTTGGTTGTTTAGAGTCGTGTGTCGAAGTTTGAGTCGTGAGAGGTTTGGGTGAAATGGATGTTCTTGGTGTCTTGGTGTATTGAGTGTTTAGTCAATAATGTGTCGTGGTTTGAGTCGAGTCGTGGATTTGAGTTTAGGTTGAGTCTTGAGTCGTGGTTGAGTCAGATTTGAGGAATCTTGAGTCGAGTGGTTTTTTAAGTTGTTGGTGTGGTTTTGGTCGAGTCGTTAAGAAAAAAAATTGACGTTTTGTTGAGTCTTTATTTGAGAGTTGTTGGTGTGGTTTTTTTGAGTTGTTGGTGTGGTGTGGTTTTAGTCAAGAGAAATCGAGTCTTTGGTCTGTTCAGTCTTTTGAGTCAAGTGAGGTTCGGTTGTGTGTGTCGAGTGGAGTCTTGGTTTTGAGACGGGGTTGAATGAGATGAGACGAGAGTCTGCGTCGAATTTGGACTGTTAAAAATTTATAAGTCGGAATCCAGAACAGGATGATAAGTCGGAATAGAAAACACTGAATGTAAGTTGGAATATGTAACTTTAAACACAAGTCTGAATATAGATTCCGAACATTATTCAGAATATGAAAAAATTAAGTCGGAATATGATATAATTATGGAGGGAAGAAAATAATAAGTCGGAATGTGTTATCAAATGTTAATTCGGAACGTGACAATTTTTGGCGGGAAGAAGAAAGAAAAAAATTAGTTCGGAATATTTAGAAAAATTAGTTCGGAATATGAGACACGAAATTAGTTCGGAATATGAATTCTTTAAGTCAAGTCGGAATAAGGACTCAATTTGGAGGGAAAAAATATAAGTCGGAATACATTTTTTCTAAATACTGAACCATAAGTCGGAATACAATGTTATTTTGGAGGGGAAAAAAATACTATAATTCAGAATATAGATAAAAAGATAGTTCGGAATATTGTAAACCCTCTTATTCCGAATTATACCCAACAAAATTTAAACACTTGTAATTTTGACCCAAAATTCAATCAAAAAATTCCAACTTTTTCGTATTTTTACCAAAATAAATACCCAAAATCACTACCACAACTATGTAGATGATTTTTAGGAACATTAAACCACAAAAAAAAAAATTCAGATCGAATGATTTTAGATCAAAACTCACAAATCAATGATGAACAAACATAAGAACAAACCAATCATCCATGGCTCTTGATACCAATTGTAGGTCCACGTTTTCATAGGATTGTTAATGTGTTGTAATGATCTAAAGAGAGGGAGGGAGATGAAGAACTAGAGAGAGAAAGTTAGATAGAGAAAGGAGAGGATTAGAGAAAAAGATGTATGATATATCAAATGAGAATCAACAACTACCCTACCTAACATGCTAGGAAGGGTATATAGCCCACCCTAAATGTGGGCTTTATGGGTTATACTTACATAACTAGATCACGAGCCCAATCTACGTATATAGTTGGAGTGACCAATCCTTTCTAAATGCGTAAAAATGTATTTCCAACAATCTCCCCCTAAGGGAGGTCACTCCAAGTTACAATGTCCTAAATAGTCTATAACTCGTGATCTATGCTACCAATGATGTGACCGAGACTTTCTTTGGAAAAACGTATTTCCAACAAGCCAAGAGCCCGAATAGGTCATGATATATCAACGTGCATGAATACTTAGAGGGGTGACCTCATCATGTAATTAGAGGGTTTGCCTCTAATTATACTGGTCTGGGTAGGAGGGATCAACTCCAATGTGAAGGATGCAAGGCACACACCCCATTCACCATGAAAATCCTGACTGAAAACATGTAACTAGGATGCACCCATACACCCCACATGATAATATAAATAAATGGCCAAACTGAAGGGACCCAATGAGCAATCACTCTGTCGTGGGGAAGTCATAACACTGTTGCCTCCAGTGTTATGATTATGGTACCTTCATAACTAGATGATCTGGCTTCCATGTATATAGCTCAGGCATTTAAAATATAACATAAGCATTCAAACCATATAAAATAACTGGGGAAAACAGATGGCTAAAAACGGGGAATCCTAATCAAACATACGAAGGAATGTCCATACTGAAGGACGGAATATCCGTACCTTATGTCCAGTAGTGAAGCTAGAATGTAAGCTGAACGATCTACTATGACTTCACGGATACTACATAAATAAGGGACGTGTATTAGTTATCTGATTAATGTGTGGTTTACTGATTCTAAGTGTTCTTAGCTTATTTTATATGTTTTTTGTCATGTTTTACTGTTTTAAGTGTTATCTTGTATTTATTCATGGTTTACATGTATTCTGATTATGTATTTCATGTATTCTTGTATTACTATACTTGTAGTGTCATAATAAGTAACTTTCTAAAAATAGCAGGTTTTCAAAAATAGAATGTTTCCAAAAATAGAAAGTTTCCAAAAATAGAAAGTTTCCAAAAATAGTAAGTTTCCTTAATAGAAATAAGCTTGATTTATAAGTCCAAAATATAAGCTAGTGCATAATAGTCTTAATTTATAAGTCATGATAATTTATTAGTAAAGTTTACCAAATTAAATACTTAATCCAAAATGATTTTTAATTAATAATGATAAGCATGGTTTTATTAATTAATAATATGTCATGATAATATAATAAACTTTACCTTATATCAATAATTAAATTAAATCATGGGTTTTAATTTCATCAAGTCTAAATAAATACTTAGGTTAATTTCATGATTTATTAAGTTTAATAAATATAACCTAAGTCATGAATTAAATTAATTAATTAACACTTGAAGGGAATTAATTTAATTTAATTGATTAAAAAAATATCTTGGCCAAAATTACTTGTACCCGAGACAAAACCAACCGAACACCAACCCCCTAAACCGACACCATAGCCAGCGGCTGGGTGTCTTAGCCGGCGGCTAAGGCCTTGGCCTTGCCGTCGGTTGCCACTGTTAGCCCAAAGGTTCACACTGGCCCAACTGGTGTTTCCCCCTGCCGAGCCAAAGTACCCACCGGCTCTAGCCGGTTCCCATTGTTTTTTAACTAAGACCCATCGAGAGCTTAGAGGGCTCTCGGTTGCCACTTAAACCACACGCACCCCATTGTTGGATAGTTGGGGTTGTGACTGTATGAACAAAACACCCACCGAGACCAAACTTGGTCTTCGTTTGCGTGCGGCCGAAACAAAAACAAAACCAAACCCATCCCTTTCTTGTCTTAATCTTTTACATAACATGTTTTTTCTAATGTTTTCAAGATTCATGACATATGATCATAATTAAATAAAAGATTAAACAGATAAAGGTTTGATCATTACCAATAGCGTGAATGGTTTCAGGATTGAAACATGAACACTAACACGTAAATACCCAAGATCTAAATCAAAGAAACCTCCCTCTTGTTTTCGTGCTATGCCGCGGCTAAGGAGAGACATAAAGAGATGTTTCGGGTTTTCTTGAAAAGTGTGATAAGTTATATCCCTGGAACAATTTGTTTACTAGTTGGATTGTATATGGACCGGGCCTAAAATCCCTCTCCCATTTCTCTTTTGATGTCGCGGTTAACATAAGCTAAAACCCAAAACCATACAATTTTCATGTATAAATATTTATCCTATGTATTCTGTTTTAATTGTCGTGTAATAATTCTTGTCGTGTATTAATAATATACTTAATACTTGTAATTAAATGCTTGTGACACGTGTCGTATATTATTAATAGAAAGTTTTAATTTAGTCGTATTTCATGTGTTTACTGTTCATGGGTATTTTATGCGGGTTTTACAACTCTTCCCCTATAAAAAGAATAATTCGTCCCCGAATTAGAGATAACATAAACTGAAAGAAAACATACCCGAATCAAAACTAGAAATTGAGGGTAAGAAGTGCGGATGGACTCCTCCGTCTCCCAAGTGGCTTCCCGCTCAAGATGGTCTCTCTAAAGGATTTTGACAAATGGAATTGTCTTCTTCCTGATGACTCGCTCTTGACGCTCAAGAACTCTTTCGGGTTCCTCGATATAAGAAAGATCCTCACGAATTTGCTCGAGTGGATATTGCACCATATGCAGGGGATGATAATTATACCCTCTGAGTAAGGACACATGAAACACGTTTTGGACATGAGATAGTTGAGGAGGTAACACCAGGCGATATGATACCTCACTGACACGTTCGAAGATATCCAACTGTCTGATGAAATGAGGGCTGAGTTTTCCCTTGATTCCAAAACGCTTGACTCCACGTGATGGTGATACCTTGTGGAAGACAGGATCAACCTCGTTGAAGTACAAATCCCTACGGTGCTTGTCAGCATAGCTCTTTTGACGAGCACGAGCTTCCTGTAGCCTCGCCTTGGCGATTGCAACCCTCTAATTAGTCACCTCTATCATCTCTGGACCCTCAAGAATTCGCTCACCAACCTGATCCTAGCAGATTGGGTCGCGACATTTTCTGCTATATAAAATCTCAAATGGTGTACACTTGATACTGGTGTGTCGACTGGTGTTGTATGGAAACTCCACCGAGTAGATATAGTCGTCCCAAATTCCTTTCCATTCTAAAGCACAACCTCACAGCATGTCCTCTAGTGTCTAAAATTGTACGATCTGCATGTCCGTCTGTCTAAGGATGAAAAGCCGTGCTAAGCTAATGTCTGGTGCCCCAAGCTTTCTACAGACTCTTCTAGAACCGATATGTAAAACGAGGATCTCTGTCCGAGATGATGCTTGATGGAGTTCCATGTAGTCTCATGATCTCCTTTTGATAGATATCTGCCAATCTGCTAACTGGATAATCCTTGCGGATTGGTAGGAAATGTGCATATTTGGTCAGTCCATCAACAATAACCCAAATGGCATCATGCTTCTTCTGGGTCTGCGGAAGTTTGGTGAAAAAGTCCATGGAGATCTTGTCCCACTTCCACTCTTGAATGTCTAATGGTTGTAGTAAACCACTAGCTCGTTGATGCTCAATCTTAACCAGCTGGCAGGTAAAACATTTGGAGACAAAGGTAGCAACATCCTGCTTCATACCACTCCCCTAGGAGTGCTGCTTGATGTCATGGTACATCTTGGTGGAACTAGGATGAATGAAGAATGGAGAGTTATGAGCTTCAGTCAGCAAAGCCTCCTTGAGTGGAATGGCATTAGGAACACATAATCTAGTGCCCTGCCATAAGATACCATCATCATCTACACGAAACTCCGTCTGCTGGTCGATGTTCTGAATAATCGTCCAGATTTCACCGTCATATTTCTGAGCTTCCTTGATCCTAGAGAGTAAGTCTGGCTCAACTCTAAGATTAGCTCAGTAGCCATGATGTCCACGTACCATAAACTCGATGTCCAGTCGTTCTAAGTCATGTATGATTTATGTTTCTATCTTGATGCCGTTAATCATGCCCGACTTCCTGCTGAGAGCATCTGCCACTACATTTGCCTTGCCGAGATGATACTGAAGATTGATGTCGTAGTCCTTCAACAACTCTAACCACCTTCTTTGCCTCATGTTTAGTTCTGCTGGGTGAAGATATATTTAAGGCTCTTGTTATCTGTGAAGATATTACATGATTCACCATACAAGTAATGCCTCCAAATATTTAGTGCAAAAATAACTACTGCAAGCTCCAAGTCATCGGTAGGATAGTTTTCTTCATAGGGCTTAAGCTGTCGTGATGCATAAGCAATCACCTTCCCATGTTGCATGAGAACGCAACCAAGACCTTTCCTTGAAACATTACTATAGATTTGAAATCCACCTGTGCCATATTGGAGAGCAAGAATAGGTGCAGATACAAAATTTTGCTTAAGTTATTCAAAGCTCTTCTCCCGCTCATCACTCCAGACGAATTTCTCCCCTTTTCGCATCAGCTTAGTTAAAGGCAAGGCTAAACGTGAAACGTTCTCCACAAACCTGCCATAATAACCAGCTAAGCCTAGAAAATTACGAACCTCAGTCGCCGACTTCGGTCTTGGACATTTTGTGATAGCCTCAACCTTTGTAGAATCTATGGTTATCCCTTCTGCGGATACGATGTGGCCCAGAAACACTACTTTGCTCAACCAGTATTCACACTTGAAGAACTTAGCATACAGCTGCTTCTGGCGAAGTATCTGTACTACTATACGAAGATGCTCTTCGTGTTCCTCCTTGGACTTTGGAAAATCAGAATATCATCAATGAAGACGATAACAAACTTGTCCAGAAACTCATGAAAGACACGGTTCATCAGATCCATGAAGACTTTTGGAACATTGGTGAGTCCAAAAGGCATGACTACAAACTCGTACTGACCATAGCGTGTACGAAAAGCAGTCTTAGAGACATTTTGCTCTTTCACCCGTAGCTGATGGTAGCCAGACCTCAGATCGATCTTAGAGAATTGTGGCGCCTTGTAGTTGGTCAAGCAGATCATCTATACGTGGCAAAGGATAACGGTTTCTAATTGGGATCTTATTCATCTCACGATAATCAATGCATAAACGCATGTTGCCACCCTTCTTCTTCACGAACAACACCGGTGTACCCCATAGAGATACACTAGGGCGGATGAAACCTCGTTCCAAAAGTTCCTGCAGCTGATCTTTTAACTCCTTGAGCTCAATGGGAGCTATATGGTAAGGAGCCTTGGAGATTAGTTCAGCTACTGGAATAAGCTCAATACCAAACTCTACTTCACGGACAGGTGGTATGCCCGAAAGCTCTTCAGGAAATACATCAGGAAATTCTGACACGATAGGCTGATCCTAAATAGATGGAGTTTCAACAACAATATCATGAACAACATGCTAAGAAACCCTCGTAGCCATGTGACAGTAAGGCACGTGCCTGCAAGGCTAAAATGATTTGTACAGACTTTCCTGGTATGAAGCCATTATGAATGTACTTTGGGGCGTTGACATCACCGAAAATAACTCGACATGAATAACAGTCTATGGTGGCATGGTGTTTGGGTAACCAGTCCATGCCTAAAATCATGTCAATTTCGCATATGTCCAACGAAAGTGCGTCAACGCTACGAATCCTGTCATCAAACTCTAGGGGGAGATCTTTGTACCCATGTGTGATGCGCACAGAGTCTCTCAGGGGCGTGGATATTTTTAAGACATTATCAAGTCGCATAGGGGATATCCTAACACGAGTGGCATAAGCAGTGGAAATGATTGAATGAGTCGCACCCTTATCAAATAAAACGCAGGCAGCTTGACCATACATGAATAAGATTCCAGTGATGGTACATGACGACCTGTTTGCTTTATCCTTGGTGGTAGTATACACACCTCTAGTTGTCAGAGGTGGTTTGGAATCAGCATGCCCTGAAGTACCCTCAATCTCACCCTTCCTGCAGTCTTTCATCTGGTGGCCTTGCTAACCACATTTGAAGCAACCACCGGTAGCCCGATAGCACTGACTTGGGTATATGCGCTCGTAGGTGGTTGATAGGTGTGAAAACACCCATCCTTTTAACACTTATTTATGGCTAAAACTAGACCAAAACACGTATTTAATATCATTTGTTTGGAATTATGCCTGATTTTTGTGTTTATTGTGTTTTCAGAGTCAACCGGATGAATATTGAAGAAAACATGGGATTGCACGGGTTTTATCGAAGAAAAAGACTCAAGACGAAGTCTATTGTCCAAAAGATGCAAAAGATTTGAAGTCATTGTGCCTATTTGAAGATTTATCGAAGAAAAGGGCCAAAGATGGAAGATTCATATATGTCGAAGAACTCGAGTCTATTAAATAAAAGATTATAAGACGAGTTGGAATTATTCACCGACACTTCTCAAAATCCAAAGTCGGAAACGTTTATTTAAAGAGACGTAAAGACTAAAGAAGAAAGAAGAAAAGAAGCCCAAAACCAAAGCCCATTCACAAGCCCACCACCACACGCCTATATATAGGATTTCACTTCACCATTTCGGAGTTAGTTTTTTAGTAGTTGTTAGTTTTCATTTTCTCTAGTTTTAGAGAGAGAAAGTTCTCAACTTTCTCTCACTAGTTTTCATCTTTCTTTCTTTCAAGATTAAACTTTTGTATTGTTTTTCATTAATCAAGTTTAAATTCAAGCTTTTAATCTTTAATCTCATTCTACCTTTCTTGATTTTAGTTAACTTTTGGTGCGAATTTCATATGATCTGTGTTGTTCATCCATGTTTTCGTACTCAAAAAGTTAATCTTTTTATGTTTCCTTAAGTTTCTTTACGAATAAGCTTTAAGATCTTTGTGCTTATTGGCTTATTTGTAAGTTTAGCTTATTTACTTTTTAAAGTTTTCATAAAAAGTTCATCTTTTTATTATTTGATTTATAAGTTTGCTTAACTTAAGTTTAGATAAGTTGTAATTTGTGCTTATTTGATTTGTTTCTTATTAGATTCGTGCTAGTTTTGGTGTTGGCTTATTAATTTAGCTTATTACCCTAGCTTATTTCGAATCAAAAGGTATCGGAAAGGGTAAAACCCTTTTCCGATTGCATTTATTCCGACGAGAGCACCCAACACCTTATTCCGATCTATAGATCAGAAAAGGGTTTTCATATTCCGATTGTGCAGTCTTCATATTCCGATTGGGGGTTCTTGTCTAACCTTCTGATTTGGTTTTGATGTGTGGTTATTCCGATCAGGTGTTTTTCAGATATTCCGATTTGATTGCTTTGTTGAACATTCCGATCAGAACCTTTTTCCTATATTCCGATTAGACTATGTTTTCAATTATTCCGACGGGGCCTTTGGTTATTCCGATCTGGGTCTTTTATTTAACATTCCGATTTGCACTTCTCTTTGAACATTCCGATCAGTATCATTTTACATATTCCGATGGTTTAGTTTCCAAGTGTTAGTTTTATTAAGTGTTCTAGTATTTTTCTAAATTTGTCTTTAAGTTTTCAAGTACTTATTTTCAGCTTGTTATTTTAATTTAATCTTTAAAACTCTTTTCGCTCATTGACATTTACATTTAATTGTTATTAGTTTAAAAAAGATAAACAAACCAACACCTTTTTACTAACCAAGAACAAATCATTCCACTTAGAACCGTGATCAATTCGAGAGGATACCGAGAAACGAACTTTCAACTAGCAAAATTTCTTTTATCAAATGGCGCCGCTGCCGGCTCTTCTCGTTAAGATTACCAGTTTTTTGTGAGAACTTGGATTTTGGGATCCGTTCGCCGTGAACGTTACTTTTTCATAAAATTTTCAAAAACCGAAAAAAAAATTAATATAAAATTTTCAAAAATAAAAAAAAATTAAAAAACCATAAAAACCAAAAATATTTCTTGTTTGCTGTGTTAGTTCTTTTGCAGGTGCATGCGTACACGATCAACGTCTTATCAAGAGCCCGAGCCTCTCAAAGACTTAAACATGGCCGGTGTACAAAACAACAACAATAACCCACCTCTCAACAACAATAATAACAACAACAATAACAATCCACCTCTCAACAATGAGCCTCTACCAGACAATCGCCCGATGATTGAACTTCTGCAAGCACATGTAGACGGCAACAATGATCCCATTATCATACCCGCGATTGCAGCCAACAATTTTGAGCTCAAATCCGGCTTTATCCAGATGGTCTCTGCTCAACCATTCTTGGGGCGTACCATTGATGATCCACATGACCACATCAAGAGATTCTTGCAACTAACAAATACGGTCAAATTCAATGGTGTTCCACAAGAGGTAATCCGTTTGCAACTTTTTCCTTTCTCCCTAGAGGGACAAGCCCAGCATTGGCTTGCTAAGGAACCGCCACAAAGTATTCTTACGTGGACGGATTTGGAGACCAAATTTATCAACTACTTTTTCCCACCCTCTCGTACTACCGCTTTGCGGAATGAAATTATCAATTTTGAACAAAAGTACGATGAGTCTTTTAGTGAATCTTGGGATCGTTTCAAAGATCTTTTAAGAAAGTGCCCACAACATGGTTTTACCAAAGTGCACCAAATTAATACGTTTTATAATGGATTAAGCATGAATGACCAAGATTCACTAAACAGTGCCTCGGGGGGTAATATTTTGGTTAAGACTTCCAATGCCGCTAATAAGTCTCGTGTGCAAACCAAGAGTGTTCGGACCAATGTCGCTAGTGCTAGTACTAGTGACAGCGACAAGCGACTTGACAAAATTACTACGCTTCTTGAATCGCTTGCCGCCCAAACCGCCAGCAACACCAACAACATCAATGCTAAAAACGCTCAAGTCAATGCTGTCAACCAATCATGTGAGATATGCGGGGGTCCCCACTCTTACATCACTTGTACCACCACCCAAGACTACCCTTCTGAGAATGTGAATGCAGCATACGGCACCTATCCTCCGGCCGCTTATCAAGCTCGTCCTCAGGGTGACCGCAACTTGCTTAGCTACCGCTCTAACAACTATCTCTCACCACCCGATTTTCCTCCTAACAACCCAAACCAACAACAAAACCTCAATCGCCCTCCTCAACAACAATAACAACCTCGTACACCATACATACCACCTCACAAACAACCATATCCACCTCAAAGAAACAACCAAGTTTACCAGCAACCTGCTTATCAACCACCCGCATACAATGCTCCTCCCAACCAACCCACCGCATTACACCAAGACATTGGAACCTACATGAGGACTAATGATGTGATCGTGGACAATCTCCAACGGGAAGTGCTCAACTTGAAAGCAGACCTGGTGAAACAAGGGAACGATCTAAGAGCTGATATGAGAAACACTTTGGATAGTCAAATGACTGACTTAAGGAACATGATGGCTAGTTTCTTCCAAGGTAATCAACCCTCTTCTTCGGGTACTCTTCCGAGTAACACCGTTGCGAATCCAAGAGGGGAGATGAAAGCAATCAGCACTCGCAGTGGCAAAGGTACCCAGGAACCCGAGCTTCCTATACCTCCACCGGTGATTGTGACTAAGGAGAACGAGTCACCTACTCCTATTCCTCATCCTTCTACTTCCCCAATTTCTCCACCTCTTACTTCTACCCCTCCTCCACCCAAGGATGTGAGTGATCCTTCGATCCCAAAGACTTCCTCTTCTTCCGATATACCTTATCCCTCAAGGTTGAGGAAAGAGAAGCTCAAAAGCAAGGATGATATTCAAGTTTCGAACTTTCTAAAAATGTTCAAACAATTGAATTTTAACATCTCCTTCGCTGAGGCTCTCGCTCACATGCCTAAGTACGCGAAAATGTTCAAAGATCTTCTTAGCGACAAGGAGAAGCTTCTTGATATTGCTAACACCCAACTTAATGAGAATTGCTCTGCAGTGCTCTTAAGGAAATTGCCAACCAAGCTTGGTGATCCGGGTCGTTTCTTAATCCCTTGTAACTTCCCGGGAGTAGAGAATTACATGGCCCTAGCCGATCTAGGTGCCAGTATTAACTTAATGCCTCTAAGCGTTTGGAAGAAATTATCTCTCCCTGAGCTAGTCCCCACCAAAATGACTTTGGAATTAGCTAACCGTACGGTTGCTTATCTAGTGGGGATAGCCGAAGACGTCTTTGTAGGAGTCGACAAAATCACTTTTCCTGCCGATTTCGTTGTCGTTGACTACGACATGGACCCTCGTGTGCCATTAATTGTTGGTCGTCCATTCTTGAGGACCGGTCGCACTCTCATCGATGTTGAAGCCGGTGAGCTTATCATGAGAGTGGGTGACGATAAAATTGTCTTCAACATGGGAAAGCTTTCTAAACAGCCTTATTCTAACGAGAATGTTAATTGTATTGACGTTCTTGATGAGGCTTGTGAAGAACACTTCAAAGATGCTTGCAAAAGTATTCCTACCTCTCTTCCCAATGTTGAGATCGTTTCCTCTATTGATTCATCACTATCTCTATTTGGACAAAGTGATTTCCTTTGGAAAGATTTGGAAGCCACCATGGGAGATGTGAACTTAGCTAATGACGATTCTACCACTGATTGGGATGAAGATCTTCGACTCATTGAGAACATTCTTAAACAAGACAATCTTTCTCCACCATCTCCCACGGTTATTGCTATCGATGCTCCGACTTTGAAAACGCATCCCATCGAAAATCCTCCGGACTTAGAACTTAAGGAGTTGCCGCCCATCTCGAGTACGTGTTCCTTGAAGATAACAAGAAGTCGCCTGTCATCATCGCGAAGGACTTGAAAGAAGAAGAGAAATCTCGCCTCATCGCCGTGCTTAAAGATCATAAGAAGGCAATTGCTTGGAAAATTTCCGATATCCGCGGAATTGATCCGAACTTTTGTACTCACAAGATTCTCATGGAAGATGACTTTAAACCCGCAATATAGAGCCAAAGAAGGGTTAATCCTCGTATTCATGACGTCATCAAACAAGAGGTTATCAAACTTCTTGATGCCGGCTTGATTTACCCTATTTCGGATTCGCCATGGGTAAGTCCTGTCCATTGTGTGCCCAAGAAGGGCGGAATAACCGTTGTTCCCAATCAACAACGAGTTGATTCCCACTCGTCTCGTTACTGGGTGGAGAGTTTGTATTGATTATCGCAAGCTCAATGATGCCACGAGAAAATATCACTTTCCTCTTCCTTTCATGGATCAAATGCTCGAGCGTCTTGCGGGTAATGACTATTACTGCTTCTTAGACGGTTTCTCCGGGTATTTTCAAATTCCCATCGATCCCAAAGACCAAGAAAAGACCACATTCACTTGTCCATACGGAACATTTTCTTACAAACGTATGCCTTTTGGTTTATGCAATGCTCCTGGGACGTTCCAAAGGTGTATGATGGCTATCTTCCATGACATGGTGGAAGACACTATGGAAGTATTCATGGATGATTTCTCGGTTTTTGGCGATTCTTTCTCTTCTTGCCTTGCCAATTTAGAATGAATGCTTAAGCGGTGTGAAGACACTCGCCTTGTTCTTAATTGGGAAAAATGCCATTTCATGGTAAAAGAGGGCATCGTGCTAGGACACAAGATCTCCAAAGCCGGTCTTGAAGTAGACCGTGCTAAAGTCGATGTTATTTCTAAGTTACCTCCACCTTCAACCGTGAAGGGTGTGAGAAGTTTCCTCGGTCATGCGGGCTTCTACCGTCGATTCATCAAAGATTTTTCTCAAATCGCTCGCCCGATGAACTACCTCTTGGAAAAAGATACTCCTTTTATCTTTTCCAACGAGTGTATTGAAGCCTTCAACTTTCTTAGGGATAAGCTTACTAAGGCACCCGTCTTGGTTACCCCAAATTGGGAGCTTCTCTTTGAGTTGATGTGCGATGCTAGTGACTTTGCTATTAGAGCGGTTTTGGGCCAAAGAGTGAACAAACACTTCCAACCAATCCATTACGCTAGCAAGACAATGACGGGGGCTCAATTGCATTACACGACAACCGAAAAAGAGCTTTTAGCTGTTGTCTATGCTTTTGAGAAGTTCCGCCCCTATCTTGTCCTTTCTACCACAATCGTTTATACCGATCATTCCGCGTTGAATTACTTGTTGACTAAGCAAGATTCCAAACCAAGACTTCTTTGCTGGGTTTTGCTACTCCAAGAATTTAAAATCGAAATTCGCGATAAAAAAGGAGCTGAAAACCTAGCCGCGGATCATCTCAGTAGACTTGAGGATCCTTACCAAGGGGAACATCCGAACAAAGATATCAATGATTCTTTTCCCCTGGAGACCTTGATATCTATCAACTCGACTTCTGATGAAACCCCGTGGTTTGCGGACATTGCAAACTACTTGGCGGGTGGAATTCTCGTTGACGGGTTAACATCCCAGCAAAAGAAAAAGTTCTTCAAAGACATTAAGACTTACTTTTGGGATGGCCCGTATCTTTTCAAACAATGTGCTGACTTGATTATTCGCCGATGTGTTGATGGACCGGCAGCTTTAGAAATCCTTGACGCTTGCCACAAAGGACCCATCGGTGGTCACTTTGGTCCCAACTACACCGCCAAAAAAGTGTTTGACTCGGGATTTTATTGGCCCACCATTTACCGTGATGCTCACGAGATGGTTAAATGATGTGATGCTTGCCAAAAACAAGGCAAGATCACACATAAAGACGAGATGCCTCAGAATTTCATTCAAGAGTGTGAAATCTTTGATGTTTGGTTTATCGACTTTATGGGGCCATTCCCTTCATCTAAAGGAAACAAATACATCCTTGTAGCCGTTGACTACGTTTCAAAGTGGGTTGAAGCCAAAGCTTTACCTACTAATGACGTTTCAAAGGAAACAAATACATCCTTGTAACTTTTTGAAATTGCTATTCGCTAGATTCGGTGTGCCTCGTGCCATTATTAGTGATCGCGGGACTCATTTTTGCAATGACCAATTCGCAAGAGTCATGGCTAAGTATGGTGTAAATCATCGTCTTTCCACCGCCTACCACCCACAAACTAATGGCCAGGCTGAAATATCCAACCGAGGATTAAAGCGAATTCTTGAACGAACCGTGGGAGAGCATCGTGCCTCATGGGCTGATAAACTTAATGATGCTTTGTGGGCTTTCCGTACCGCTTACAAGACTCTGATTGGTTGCACACCATATCGTCTCGTGTACGGGAAAGCGTGCCACCTCCCCATTGAGTTGGAGCACAAGGCTTACTGGGCCTTGAAGTGGGCTAATTTCGATATCAACAAAGCCGGTGACCTACGCAAGATCCAACTTAATGAGCTGAATGAACTCCGTAATGAGTCTTATGAAAATTCTTTGATCTATAAGGAGAAGACTAAGCTCATTCACGACTCTAAGATTAAAAACCGAGAGTTCCAAGTTGGAGACAAAGTTTTACTCTTTAACTCTCGGTTGAAAATCTTCTCGGGCAAGCTAAAATCTCGTTGGTCCGGCCCATTCACCATTGCCCAAATTTTTCCATATGGTACTCTCGAGCTCGCTCAACCTAATGGACCTAATTTTAAGGTGAATGGCCAACGAGTGAAGTTGTACTTTGGTGAGGACATCTCTCATGAGATGATTCCATCCCTCACCACGTTTCCCATGAACTAATTTTGGGTCGAGTCAGGCTCGTGACTCGGTTATCAAAAACAAGCGCTCCTCGGGAGGCAGCCCATGTATCTATCCTTTTCCGTTTTAACCTCCTAAGTGTAGGGGGACCTATATAGGTGTTTGTCTTTGTGTGGTGATGTGATTACAGGGATCAATGCACTTTTGGAACCTTCGAAGAACCGTGCTCCCGTGTTATCCGAAATCCGGTTCTATCTCTCAACTATCGTGATTCAATTTTCTTCATATTCACATTTGAAATTGATCACTGATTAGACTGCTTTTATACATGGTCTCATCGTCCAAATCGGGCTTAAATTGCATAAAATATCATAAATACACCAAATATATGCTCGTGTTTGTTACTTGTGTATTTTTAGGTACGGATATTGAGGAAATGGCAAAAGATCACAAGAATCAATCAAAAACGAACACGGGAAACGAAGTCGCACAATGAACCGGGCCCAAGTTTGGAATTTTTCAAAATGACCCTTGAAGAATTGAAGATTGGCAATTTTGGTCCCTCATCTTTGAAGAACTTGTCACAATTAACCCTCCAAATGTCAATTGTACAAGTATGGTCCTTGATGTTTGAAGATTGCACAAGATCAGCCCTTGGAAAATCCAAAATATGCATTTGAAAGTTTTTGTGCCATATTTGACAACTTTCCAAAAGTTGTCTAGTGCAAATTAGGCGCTGATGGAGTTATTTACAACTTGAACAAAATAGAGAAGCTTGGGGGCCAAGTCTGCCAAACCACCAAACCTCCTCATCCACTCAGGACCTGCCACCTCATCACAACCCACCCATATTACAAAACCCATACCCAACCCGTACCCACCACCCATTAACCCAACCAGTTTATTAAATAAACTGGTCAAACCCCAGTCAAAACTTACCCTTTCCCACCCAAACAACTTTTTAAATCATTTTATTTCCCAAAACAGATTAAAAACCCCACTAATCCCTCCTTAAACCCTAATCCTACCCAGACTCAATCACACTCAAACCAAAGGGGTTTTTCCCCTTTTTGTCCAGATCCTTAATTCACTCTTCTCTCATCCTATCCCACACAAAACCCCTTTCCCCAACACAACCATGTGACCTATGGGACCCTCCCCTGCACCCGTCTCTTTCCCACAACCCCAAAACCCGACCAAACCAACGTGTAGGATCCTTCCCCTTGACCTCCAAGCTCAAACCAACGTCTATGATCAACCAAGACAAGCTGGCACATCACTCTCATTCACATGGGCGCATTTGACTAAATTTGAAGATGAAGACCCAAGGGCTTATTTGGAATTCCAGCAACTAGGGTTTAGCATTAGTTTATGCATACTAGAATGTTCTTGTACGCCTATAAAAGGCAGCTTAGTTTAGCCTTTTACTCTTGTTCCAGTTTTTAGCTTTCTCCATTGTAATTCCTTTTTAATATTATAAAAGTTTGGTGTTTGTGTTTAAAACAATTGTAATTCCTTTTTATCAGTGTTAAAAGTTGTGTGAGTGTGATTGAAAGCTAAGAACTGAGTTCCATTTTTAATTGTGAAACACTTTGAGTGTTTAAGGTTTTCAAAAAGGATTTTGAAAAAGGGTCAAATTTCAGAAATCCAAAATTCCTTTGAAGTGAAAGTGGATAAAGAGGTGTTGGATTTGTGAGTTTGAAGCTGTTTTTAAAAGTTGTTAATTGGTTTCAAGGTTTTTGCAAAGGGTTGTAAGTTTTCAGAAAATCAGAAAGTGTTGTATTGTTCTTTTGTTTGATTTTCTCTTAGCAGGATTAAGAGATTGTTGTTGTCCAAGGTTCAGCTCGCCCCAGCCTGAAGGAGGTGACCTTGCTGTCACAAAGGGTCCTGGATGTAGGACCCTTAAGGTAGTTCTCATTTTCCCTTTTTAGTTTCTGAAAATTTTATGTGGTTTGTAAGATTTATTGTGCAAGCTGTTTAAGTGTGTTTATATGGTTTGATATTGCTTCATTAAGGTTATTATGCATGCTGAGATTGATTGAAATCCATTTGGTTTGATTTTGGTGTGATTTGCTTTGTTAAAAGTTAATATTCAGTTCTTAAAGGTGCGTTTGGATAAGGGTTTAAGTACGGTAAATAATCATTACTTGTGCTTAAAACCTGTTTAGATATACTTCATAGGGTAGCAATAGGTTATTGATAGGTGTGTTATGAGTTTGGAACAAGTTTGAAGCAAGTTTGTATGAAAAATATTTGGTTTATAGCTTAAATCTGCCCAAGTCATTTTTCTGCTTATTTTGTATGAAATTTGCTCATCAGTCTTGTTAATTGTTAGATTCTAAGGTTGTTTAAGGGTTTTGATTTGCTTGTATGCTAGTAAGTGAGTTGTATGCAAGATTTTGGCTTTTGAATCTTAGTTTTGTGCAAGCAATTAAGCTCTTAGACCACCAGACCAAGCTAAGCATTACAGCAACCTTGATTTGCTTTGTTTGTGAGAATTTGTGTGGTGACCTGCCTGTTTTGTGCTTGTTCTGACTCCTTGTACTCCAAAGAGTACAAGGGTGCCCTGATTGTCCACAAAAACAACACCAAATACTCACAACCAAGCCCTCTTGGTCTTTGCACAAGTGATGAACTCACACTTGTGTTCGTCAGAAACATAAGTGCTAACTGGGCACGTTTCTGCTCATAATCTGTTTAATCTTGATTGTTTTGGATTGTTGTTTGTGAATTTGTAACTAAAAAGGTAACTAGATTTGAGTTTAAAAAGTAAAAAAAAAAAAGAAAGTTTTGTAAAAAGTTCACCCTGCCTGGACTCGAACACGCGACCTTGCGTTCCAAGGAGTAGCGTGCTTACCAGTGATCCAGATGACTTTTTATGTTTACACTTCATTTCATTAATTACTTAAGGTGATTTTGTTTTGTTCTTATTTAAATAAGCCGTAGCTTATTTGGTCTTTTTTAGCTTATTTATTAAGCTTAGTTGGTCTAGCTTATTTTTCCTAGGATATTATTAAGTTTTCAGACTTTTCTGTTTCAAAAGTGTATTTTTCCCGTTTTTAATTTATTTATTAGGATTATTTTTAGATTTATTTTTAGAAAGTAAATTAAAAATAGTAAAAAGTATTTTAAAAATCCAGAAAAATAGTTTTTAGGTTTTAATTAAGTTATTTGAGGTTTACATTCCAAAAAGTTTTCAAAAAGTCTTATTTTTAATTTTATTTGATTTTAGGGTTTTTAGACAACTTTAAAAATTAATATAAAATTAATAAAAAGGTTTTAGGAACTTTAATTTACATTTTTGTTCTAGTTACATTATTTAGGATTTTTGGTAATTTTTTAGAATTTATTTTTAAACTTTTTATTTTTTAGAATATTTTAATATTATTTTATTAGTAAAAATAGAAAGTTTAATTTTTAACCTTTTTTCATTTTTCCTAGGTTTAGGACATTAAATTAGGAATTTTGTCACTTTCCAAATATTTTTTAGGCTTTTCAATTAATTTTTAGAATTAATTTAAGATTTAATAGATTTTAATAGTTTTTAGGAGTTTAAAAATAGTTTAATTTGGTTTTAAAATTTTAAAAAATAGTTTTTAGCTTAATTAGGTTATTTTTGAGGTTTACAAACTTGAAAATCTTGTTTGGGGCTTTTTAATAATTAATTGCGATTTTTAGGGCTTTAATTAGCATTAAAAAGTCATTATTTAATTAATTAAAAGGTTTTAGCAAGTTTTGATTTTTTGTAAACTCTTAGAATATTATTGTGGATTTTTAGTAATTTTTAGGAATTTTTAGGTTAAAATTTTAATTTTTGTGTTTTTACGTTTCTACGTCTTAACTTTCTAGTAGTAGTTTTTGTTAATTTTTATTTTTACGTCTTCGTCATTCTCTTCTCTTTTCTTCTTGTTAATAATCAAAAACATTAATCATCAATTCATTACACAACACACGTGCCTCCTCGAGAGAACGATCCCCACTTAAGGGTCATAAGTGCTTGGTTTTCCTAAACCGACACTTAACGCTTACCACTACTATTTTGTTGCTCTTTTTCCTAAAAGGGTATACAAAAAGCTACATCATATTTTTGGCGCCGCTGCCGGGGAGGCGTGTTGTGTTTTGATTGAACAATTGTTGTTTTCTATATAAGCCATAATAGTATTTGTATTAGTAGCACTCTACTAATACGTATTATCGGTTTTTGGTTTTTGTGTGAATATTATTAATATATTGTATACGTAGAACAATAAATACACAAGTACTCCAAATACGTGAGCAATCACAACCTTGATTCGGGATTTCATCACTCGATCATTGTATTCGAATCTCAAACCAAAGAAAAAAAGGCAAAAATAGATAAATACTTTCGTGAAGCTTAATTTTGATAATACAAACTATAAGGTGGGTATAAGGCGGTTGTATTTCACAACCTAAAGGAAAAAGGCTCTTAAGTGCTTCGCGCCGCCTCGTTTCCTCCGCTTGCTTGTGCGTATTTGATTTTGAGAGTGAATCGAGGGTTTTGCCGCCCAAAGTATTACTACATATCATATATATTTTCTTGGTTTCATTTGATTAAACCCTCTTGAACGATTTGGTGTTCCACCATCGTTCTAAAGTCATCGAAGGCGTTCACTCCACGTGATCGTTTTCATTCATTGAGGCTTCTTTAATCAAGAGATTTGATTAAGGAGGAGATTTGTGGACTTTTTGTCTACTTAATATATTTCACCAATTTCCAAAAAAAGTTAATACAATCAAAAACCACAAAAAAATTGAAAAACACAAAATACCAAAAAGAATCTTCCTTGCTCGTCTCCACGTTGTACGTGACGTTTATGCTCACTCGTAACAAAGCAAAACGTGCACGTAAACAAAAGAACAAAACTCCCACTCCAACTCATTCTAGTGAGGAGTCTCCTATTGACGAACCCATTGTACGAGAAGAACCAACCATGGCGAATCGAACTATGATGGAGTTACTTCAAGCACCCACCGAGGGTTATGGAGAAGCTATTGTGATTCCCGCAATCCTTGCGGAGAATTTTGAGGTGAAAACGGGTTTGTTGTCCATGATCCAAAACAACAAATTCCGTGGTGATGAGAAGGACAATCCCCACAACCATATCCACCAATTTAATCGTCTTACCGCCACGTGCAAATTTAAGGATGTCTCGAATGACTCGATTAAGATGATGCTTTTTCCGTATTCCTTAGCGGGGCCCGCTAAAATTTGGTTAGAGAAAGAGCCACCCAATTCTATATTGACGTGGAAGGATCTCGTTTCGAAGTTTGTGAACCAATTTTTTCCGCCCTCTAAGACTACGCATTTGATAAATGAGATTTCTAAATTTTCACAAGAATCAAATGAAAGTTTTTCTACGGCTTGGAATAGGTTTAAGGAGATGTTACATGAATGTCCTCATCATGGTTTTTCCGACTTGCACCAAATAGACACGTTTTACAATGGGCTTAATGATCATGAAAGGGATTATTTAAATGCCGCCGCGGGTGGTAATTTTTTGTGTAAAACGGTTGAAGAAGCTTTGGTCATAATTGAGAATAGGTCTAAGGTTTATAGCCCTCGTCACACACCGAGTGTTGCCAAAATGGGCTCATCATCGTCTCGTAGTATCAATGCCTTGCAAGATGAGGCAAATGAAGAAAATCGGTTTTTCGATAGGTTTTCGATCCTTATGTCCCATTGGAAGGCTCAAGAAGCTTCCAATTCCGCTTTGGTTAAAGCGGTTTCTAAAAGTTGTTTGTCGTGTGGGGGAGCTCATGATCTTTCCGAGTGTATTACCGCGGATGGTAACACTTCGAATGCTTTTGTAGCCACGGGAACTTACAACCAAATCGGTCAAGGTTCTCGTTCAAATCAAGCTCCACCAAATCAAAATGCTAATAACTATCGCAACAACAACCAAGGTGGAAATTACCAAGGAAATCAAAGGAATTATAACAAGGGTAATTACCAAAGTGGAAATGGGCAAATTTCAAATCAAAACCAAAACCGTGATTTTCAAAACAATGCCCAAGGTTTTCAAAACGATCACACCAAAAATCTCCAAGGAGAATTTTTGTATTATGCAAAGGCTAATGATGCTAAGTTTGACAACATGCAACGTGAAATGGTTAGCTTAAGGTCCGAGTTGAAAAACGAGCTTAAAAACGAACTTGCTAATGAACTTAAAACTCATGCTAATAAAATGGAAGGAAATGTCACACGTCTCCAACAAAATCAACAAAAAATGGAGCAAGGACAACATGAGATTAAGCAAGAATTGTTAAAAGCGGATGCTAGGCAATCTAAGTTTGAAGACCGTATGGCTAAAATGTTTGAAGCTATCATGTGTAAGCCCTCTTCTTCGGGTGGTCTTCCTAGTGATACCATCGTGAACCCGAAAGGAGAATTGAAGGTTATACTACTCGTAGTGGTAAAACTTTCAAAGAACCCATTTCTCGTCCAAGTACTTCTATGGAGAAGGAAAAAGAGAAAGAACCCGAGGTTGTGGTTGAAAAGGAGCACATTACAAGCCCACGAAGTACCACTCAAACCACACCTACGGTTGAACCTACACCAATCATGGAACCCGAGCTTCCAAGGCCGATGCCTATGCCTACTTTGCCCCAACCCACACCACCTTTACCCTACCCTTCAAGACGAGACAAGGAAAAGGCACAAGAACGAAATAATTATCAATTTGAACTTTTTATGAAAATGTTTCGTGACTTGCATTTCAATATAAGTTTTGCCGACGCCTTAGTCATGATGCCTCGATTTGCAGCGAACTTCAAAAGTATGTTGAATAACAAAGAGAAATTGCAAAAATCGTCTAGTTGTTCTTCGGTTTTTCTAAGCCGCATACCTCAAAAAGTCGGTGATCCTGGAAAGTTTTTAATCCCATGTGCTATCCAAGACATGGAAGAATGCTACGCCTTGGCCGATCTTGGTGCTAGTATTAATTTGATGCCTCTTGAGATTTTTAAATCGCTCAATCTTCCAAATCTCACTCCTTCAAGAATGTCAATCGAAATGGCCGATCATTCTACGATTCTAGCTTGTGGAGTTGCCGAGGACGTCTTTGTGAAAGTTGGAAAGTTCTACTACCCTGTAGACTTTATTGTTGTTGATATTCCTATCGATCCTAAAGTTCCGTTAATTTTAGGTCGATCTTTTTTGGATACCTCGAGAGCACTTATCGATGTGCATGCGAGAAAAATCACTCTTCGTTTCAATGAGGAAGAACTCGTCATTAATGCAACTCAAAACTCCACACTTTCTCATGTGTATTCTATCACATCTTTGTACAATGTCAATCCCATCAAAAGCATTTGCAAAAAGATTTCCAATAGAGTTTTAGGAGTTGTTGAGAAAAATGAAGTTCCGTCCCCTCCGCCGGTGGAGGTTAAGAGTGTTAAGCCTACGATTCCAATCTCGAGTGAATCTTCGGATGATGAATACGTTAATCCCGATGGGGAGGTTTTCTTTGTTGACAAAAGGTTTGAAAACTTGCCACCACCTAAACCAAAAAGATTTCAAAATGTGAGAATTTTTAGTGTGACTAACATTGTTTTAGATACACCAAATATTTTTGACATAATCAAATCGGGTTTTCACAAGGAGAGTGTAAAAGATGAAAAAGGAAAAGATTTTGAATTGAATTTAAAAGATTTTTCTACAACTCTAACTCCGTCATCACCGCGTGTATTGAGTACTACAAGCTCGTCTTCTCCTTTTGACGATGCTTTGTGTGGACTTAGTGTGGGGGATTCCCCTTATGTTCCCTTCCCTTTCTCCACCGAGGACGAGATATTTGATCCTGGAATTTCTTATAAAGGGAAATCTCGGTCTTCCACCGATGCAATAAATGGAAAATCTTTTCATTTGATTGGTGCGAGTCTACCTCGAGTAGCTCATGTTTTTAGAGACTTACCCATTGTCCCACCCTTCTATTTCTTCTCTCCTATTTTCTTCTACCCCATTGGGGTTTGTGTTGAAGTAGCGTTGTCTCGTCTTTCATCCGAAAACGAAGACGCTATCTTTGACCCCGGTATACGTTTATCGGGTCTTTAAAGTACTCCACGTGCTTTTGGGCCTTGTTTATCATGTAAGCCCCACCAAAAATTGACCACACCATGATTATCCCTAAATGATCACATTTATGGGGATTCGAGTCGAGCTTTTGACTCGGTTATCAAAAACAAGGTGCCTCGTGGGGGAGACCCATGCTTATCCATGTACATATTATTGCTTTCTAATATAGTTTAATGTGAGGGGATTTGTGCCCTTCCAACCTTTGTTCCGTGGTTGTTTGTGAATTGTGGTTTTTAGATCATGATCTTCACGATTAGAGCCTCTCGTGTTCGTTTTATGGGAGCACTCGATCGTTTTCTTTGGAGGCCTTTCCCAATATCCATATGATATATCCTTTTATGTTCTAACCTTAGGTTTTTAGCACACTTCATAAACGGCTATTAATTTATTGGTTACACCCTTTCCATGCTAGATTAGGCATTCGACTATGTCTCTAGTATGGGGGTGTTTACACCCCTAGACTCGAAACATTGAGGACAATGTTTAACTTTAGTATGGGGGGGTGAATAGATACTTGCCTTGTCAAACCTTCACGCTTTCCAAAGTTTATCGTTTTGTTTATCATTTTTATTGCAAATAAGGCTAAAAATGGCCAAATTTTAAAATTTTTCTCATGTTTATAAGTGTTTGAAGACACGAATGTAGGTTTTCCGATGGCGAGAATAAGAGTAATTTTTGACTCGACCGTGTGTGTTGAGCACTTAGCTTCGATTTCTTAACTTTTTAGGCTAAGTCTCTTAAATGAGGACGAGAAATGATAGAGTTAATTATAAGTTACTATGCTAAACGTAGAGTACTCGTATTCTTTCAAAAACTCATGTGTTCTCGTTGTTTGCTTATTCTCCCTTCGCATGTAAATATTTTTTGCTTAATAAATATTGACTTAGCGGTTTAGTTAGGATTGTTAGGTTTCTAGTCTTTTCTAGTAGCTTCCGTGTAATTAAATTGGGAAGACATTAAGGTATCGCCAGCGTCACGGTTTTGAAGTATTGGCACCCGAATAATCGAAAGCTTCACCTAATAATAAGATTTCAAGTGCTCACCTAAATCTAGCAACAATTTGAAGCCCCACAAGGCCTAAAATCTATGCAAAAATTGAAAGTGAATCAAGCCTTAATCTTCGAAGCTTTAAAGATCCAAAATTCGCTTTAGCGTGAGGATATACGTCTTTGGCTAATAAAACCACCGATGATGGCGGATAATAAAAGGCAGGGCAAGACCGAAGTCATAATAAAAGCTTCATGGCGAAGTTGAATAAAAGATGGAGGTAAACCAAAGATAATAAGGCCCTTCCGTTAGGGGGCGTATAAAAGTCTTGGTAATAAGTCTCATGTTCAAAACCGTTATAAAACCGTGTTTATCGATCCTTCTTGTCAACTTAATTTTTTAACATCGTTGTCTATTAGGAGGGGTTATTGATTTAATGGTCTTAGTTACACCGTTAGGACTCTATTTTTAGACCTAAATCTCTATTATCGCATAAGTCAATGATGTATCCTCGTGATCATTAAGACATAATAAAATATAAGAGATACAACTTAGGAATAATGGGAGAATAAGTACGTGATTAGGGCATATGAGTAGTGTTAGCATTACTAACTTATAATGACAATGATCTCGTTGCACGCTTGGCATGGAATTGGGTGAAAATCGAGGACGACGAAATTATTTCTAACAAAGCATTCACGTGTTCTTGTTCTATGAACCTAAACGTCCCATTTTGCGATGAAAATCATACATTATGTATAAAACACAAGTAGTAGTAATAGTGTAATGTAGCTAGTTTATCATTCCAATAAAGTGAATAAAATGAATTTTGGAGATGCTTTGATACTTTATTCTAGCATTGCGTGAGGGCACGGCAATGGTTTAGTATGGGGGAGTGATGAGACTGCTTTTATACATGGTCTCATCGTCTAAATCGGGCTTAAATTGCATAAAATATCATAAATACACCAAATATATGCTCGTGTTTGTTACTTGTGTATTTTTAGGTACGGATATTGAGGAAATGGCAAAAGATCACAAGAATCAATCAAAAACGAACACGGGAAACGAAGTCGCACAATGAACCGGGCCCAAGTTTGGAATTTTGCAAAATGACCCTTGAAGAATTGAAGATTGGCAATTTTGGTCCCTCATCTTTGAAGAACTTGTCACAATTAACCCTCCAAATGTCAATTGTACAAGTATGGTCCTTGATGTTTGAAGATTGCACAAGATCAGCCCTTGGAAAATCCAAAATATGCATTTGAAAGTTTTTGTGCCATATTTGACAACTTTCCAAAAGTTGTCTAGTGCAAATTGGGCGCTGATGGAGTTATTTACAACTTGAACAAAATAGAGAAGCTTGGGGGCCAAGTCTGCCAAACCACCAAACCTCCTCATCCACTCAGGACCTGCCACCTCATCACAACCTACCCATATTACAAAACCCATACCCACCACCCATTAACCCAACCACTTTATTAAATAAACTGGTCAAACCCCAGTCAAAACTTACCCTTTCCCACCCAAACAACTTTTTAAATCATTTTATTTCCCAAAACAGATTAAAAACCCCACTAATCCCTCCTTAAACCCTAATCCTACCCAGACTCAATCACACTCAAACCAAAGGGGTTTTTCCCCTTTTTGTCCAGATCCTTAATTCACTCTTCTCTCATCCTATCCCACACAAAACCCCTTTCCCCAACACAACCATGTGACCTATGGGACCCTCCCCTGCACCCGTCTCTTTCCCACAACCCCAAAACCCGACCAAACCAACGTGTAGGATCCTTCCCTTTGACCTCCAAGCTCAAACCAACGTCTATGATCAACCAAGACAAGCTGGCACATCACTCTCATTCACATGGGCGCATTTGACTAAATTTGAAGATGAAGACCCAAGGGCTTATTTGGAATTCCAGCAACTAGGGTTTAGCATTAGTTTATGCATACTAGAATGTTCTTGTACGCCTATAAAAGGCAGCTTAGTTTAGCCTTTTACTCTTGTTCTAGTTTTTAGCTTTCTCCATTGTAATTCCTTTTTAATATTATAAAAGTTTGGTGTTTGTGTTTAAAACAATTGTAATTCCTTTTTATCAGTGTTAAAAGTTGTGTGAGTGTGATTGAAAGCTAAGAACTGAGTTCCATTTTTAATTGTGAAACACTTTGAGTGTTTAAGGTTTTCAAAAAGGATTTTGAAAAAGGGTCAAATTTCAGAAATCCAAAATTCCTTTGAAGTGAAAGTGGATAAGGAGGTGTTGGATTTGTGAGTTTGAAGCTGTTTTTAAAAGTTGTTAATTGGTTTCAAGGTTTTTGCAAAGGGTTGTAAGTTTTCAGAAAATCAGAAAGTGTTGTATTGTTCTTTTGTTTGATTTTCTCTTAGCAGGATTAAGAGATTGTTGTTGTCCAAGGTTCAGCTCAGGCCCCAGCCTGAAGGAGGTGACCTTGCTGTCACAAAGGGTCCTGGATGTAGGACCCTTAAGGTAGTTCTCATTTTCCCTTTTTAGTTTCTGAAAATTTTATGTGGTTTGTAAGATTTATTGTGCAAGCTGTTTAAGTGTGTTTATATGGTTTGATATTGCTTCATTAAGGTTATTATGCATGCTGAGATTGATTGAAATCCATTTGGTTTGATTTTGGTGTGATTTGCTTTGTTAAAAGTTAATATTCAGTTCTTAAAGGTGTGTTTGGATAAGGGTTTAAGTAGGGTAAATAATCATTACTTGTGCTTAAAACCTGTTTAGATATACTTCATAGGGTAGCAATAGGTTATTGATAGGTGTGTTATGAGTTTGGAACAAGTTTGAAGCAAGTTTGTATGAAAAATATTTGGTTTATAGCATAAATCTGCCCAAGTCATTTTTCTGCTTATTTTGTATGAAATTTGCTCATCAGTCTTGTTAATTGTTAGATTCTAAGGTTGTTTAAGGGTTTTGATTTGCTTGTATGCTAGTAAGTGAGTTGTATGCAAGATTTTGGCTTTTGAATCTCAGTTTTGTGCAAGCAATTAAGCTCCTAGACCACCAGACCTAGCTAAGCATTACAGCAACCTTGATTTGCTTTGTTTGTGAGAATTTGTGTGGTGACCTGCCTGTTTTGTGCTTGTTTTGACTCCTTGTACTCCAAAGAGTACAAGGGTGCCCTGATTGTCCACAAAAACAACACCAAATACTCATAACCAAGCCCTCTTGGTCTTTGCACAAATGATGAACTCACACTTGTGTTCATCAGAAACATAAGTGCTAACTGGGCACGTTTCTGCTCATAATCTGTTTAATCTTGATTGTTTTGGATTGTTGTTTGTGAATTTGTAACTAAAAAGGTAACTAGATTTGAGTTTAAAAAGTAAAAAAAAAAAAAAAAAAGTTTTGTAAAAAGTTCACCCTGCCTGGACTCGAACACGCGACCTTACGTTCCAAGGAGTAGCGTGCTTACCAGTGATCCAGATGACCTTTTATGTTTACACTTCATTTCATTAATTACTTAAGGTGATTTTGTTTTGTTCTTATTTAAATAAGCCGTAGCTTATTTGGTCTTTTTTAGCTTATTTATTAAGCTTAGTTGGTCTAGCTTATTTTCCTAGGATATTATTAAGTTTTCAGACTTTTCTGTTTAAAAAGTGTATTTTTCCCGTTTTTAATTTATTTATTAGGATTATTTTTAGATTTATTTTTAGAAAGTAAATTAAAAATAGTAAAAAGTATTTTAAAAATCCAGAAAAATAGTTTTTAGGTTTTAATTAAGTTATTTGAGGTTTACATTCCAAAAAGTTTTCAAAAAGTCTTATTTTTAATTTTATTTGATTTTAGGGTTTTTAGAAAACTTTAAAAATTAATATAAAATTAATAAAAAGGTTTTAGGAACTTTAATTTACATTTTTGTTCTAGTTACATTATTTAGGATTTTTGGTAATTTTTTAGAATTTATTTTTAAACTTTTTATTTTTTAGAATATTTTAATATTATTTTATTAGTAAAAATAGAAAGTTTTATTTTTAACCTTTTTTCATTTTTCCTAGGTTTAGGACATTAAATTAGGAATTTTTTCACTTTCCAAATATTTTTAGGCTTTTCAATTAATTTTAAGAATTAATTTAAGATTTAATAGATTTTAATAGTTTTTAGGAGTTTAAAAATAGTTTAATTTGGTTTTAAAATTTTAAAAAATAGTTTTTAGCTTAATTAGGTCATTTTCGAGGTTTACAAACTTGAAAATCTTGTTTGGGGCTTTTTAATAATTAATTGTGATTTTTAGGGCTTTAATTAGCATTAAAAAGTCATTATTTAATTAATTAAAAGGTTTTAGCAAGTTTTAATTTTTTGTAAACTCTTAGAATATTATTGTGGATTTTTAGTAATTTTTAGGAATTTTTAGGTTAAAATTTTAATTTTTGTGTTTTTACGTTTCTACGTCTTAACTTTCTAGTAGTAGTTTTTGTTAATTTTTATTTTTACGTCTTCGTCATTCTCTTCTCTTTTCTTCTTGTTAATAATCAAAAACATTAATCATCAATTCATTACACAACACACGTGCCTCCTGGAGAGAACGATCCCCACTTAAGGGTCATAAGTGCTTGGTTTTCCTAAACCGACACTTAACGCTTACCACTACTATTTTGTTGCTCTTCTTCCTAAAAGGGTATACAAAAAGCTACATCAATCACGTTAGTCGTCTCTCCCTTAACTTGATTTAACCAACGTGCACAATGTCATAAGTGTAGGGGAGACTTTTCCCACATGCTTAAACATTAAGGACAATGTTTATCTTAAGTGTAGGGGGACTTCTATCGAAGTTTTAAGTGGACTTTTCCATGAAAATGCCTTCATTTAACCGGAAAATCATTTTTTCAACATTTTTCAAATTTTTTATTAACTTTGGCCATTTAGTCGTAATTTTTAAATTTTTATCGTTGCTTTCATATGTATATATCCCACAATAAAGTCAAAAATATTAATAAAGTGGTGTAGCTAGTTTTGAAATCTTTGACATATTAGGCCCGTTGCGATTATTTTGACTCAACCTGAATAGACTTATCTAAGTTTATTCTAGCTAGTACCCTTAACCATGTAGACCTTAATTAGTTTATTAGGCTAAGCATCCACGAGTCTCATTACTTGAGATTTTAAATTGTTGAGAACAAGAAATGATAGAGTCAATTATAAGTCGGCATTTTTGCACAAGCTCACTTGGTGTAACTATCTGCCTATTCTCCCATCACTTGCTGATAATTTATGTGCAATATGTAAAGTCGTACGATTTGAAAAGTTACTTAGCTTCTAGCCCAAGATCGTTTAAAATTTGCTCGGTAATGATAAGAGTTCACAGCCAAGGCATAACTTATGAAGCGGGGCGCGAAGATTGGCGAGTCCGAAAAGGCCCTAACAAGGCATGAGGATTCAATTTTATTGCTGAAGATCCAAAGTGATGTGAAAAGCATTATTCCCAAAATCAATATGAAGGATCAAGACTCACGACGAAAAGCAATCAACTCCCATAAAGATCATGGAGAAGTCTATCCGAAAAGACCCTAACAAGGTATGAGGATAAATAGATCCAAGTCCGAAAAGGAGGCGGATCGTTGTATCTCAAAATCCCAATTAGAGATTGAAGAAATAATCATGAAGTCGTGGTCAACAAAGTTGGAGTACCCCTCAAAAGTCTCCAAGTGAAGAAACTCTATAACGAAGAGAAGACCATTATCTCAAGAACGTCTCAAGATATGAAGTATGAAGTACATGCCAAATATCGGCCCGAGAAAGGTCTCAAATCGTGAACCGAGTTATGCCAAGATATGAACTTTTTGATATCCCGAGAAGCAGTTTTAAGAGATTTTGTCCTTTAGCTAACTATTGATCAAATCGTCCTACTTTGCTTTTAGCCTAAATAAACTATCGAAATAAGTCCAAAAATGCATCTTCATGATCATTCTAAGACAAAAATAAAATATAAGAGATACACCTAGGAATAAGGGAGTTTAAGCATTTAATTAAGCCATGTGTGTGAGTGTTTGATTTGCTAACTTATAATAACAATGATCTCGTTTCTAAGCTTAGTTTGGGGAACGTGAAACTTGAGGGTGATAAATCTTCGCAGCGCCAAAGCCCTAATGTAAGTCCTTGATCTCTTTGCAAGTTATTTCCATATAGCTATTTTCAAGTGAAAATGGTTTTCTATCCTTTTGTTTACTTTAAAGTTTTAATTTCTCTTAGTACTTTAATTTTTGTTTAGTAATATTTTAATAAGGCCAAGGTTGATTGATTATGAGAAAAGTGTAAATTAGCTTTGTCACTAAGCATTGCATGAGGGCATGGCAATGGTTAAGTGTAGGGGATTTGATAGGTGTGAAAACACCCATCCTTTTACCACTTATTTCTGGCTAAAACTAGACCAAAACACGTATTTAATATCATTTGTTTGGAATTATGCGTGGTTTTTGTGTTTATTGTGTTTTCAGAGTCAACCGGATGAATATTGAAGAAAACATGGGATTGCACGGGTTTTATCGAAGAAAAAGACTCAAGACGAAGTCTATTGTCCAAAAGATGCAAAAGATTTGAAGTCATTGTGCCTATTTGAAGATTTATCGAAGAAAAGGGCCAAAGATGGAAGATTCATATATGTCGAAGAACTCGAGTCTATTAAATAAAAGATTATAAGACGAGTTGGAATTATTCACCGACACTTCTCAAAATCTAAAGTCGGAAACGTTTATTTAAAGAGACGTAAAGACTAAAGAAGAAAGAAGAAAATAAGCCCAAAACCAAAGCCCATTCACAAGCCCACCACCACACGCCTATATATAGGATTTCACTTCACCATTTAGGAGTTAGTTTTTTAGTAGTTGTTAGTTTTCATTTTCTCTAGTTTTAGAGAGAGAAAGTTCTCAACTTTCTCTCACTAGTTTTCATCTTTCTTTCTTTCAAGATTAAACTTTTGTATTGTTTTTCATTAATCAAGTTTAAATTCAAGATTTTAATCTTTAATCTCATTCTACCTTTCTTGATTTTAGTTAACTTTTGGTGCGAATTTCATATGATCCGTGTTGTTCATCCATGTTTTCGTACTCAAAAAGTTAATCTTTTTATGTTTCCTTAAGTTTCTTTACGAATAAGCTTTATGATCTTTGTGCTTATTGGCTTATTTGTAAGTTTAGCTTATTTACTTTTTAAAGTTTTCATAAAAAGTTCATCTTTTTATTATTTGATTTATAAGTTTGCTTAACTTAAGTTTAGATAAGTTGTAATTTGTGCTTATTTGATTTGTTTCTTATTAGATTCGTGCTAGTTTTGGTGTTGGCTTATTCATTTAGCTTATTACCCTAGCTTATTTCGAATCAAAAGGTATCGGAAAGGGTAAAACCCTTTTCCGATTGCATTTATTCCGACGAGAGCACCCAACACCTTATTCCGATATATAGATCGGAAAAGGGTTTTCATATTCCGATTGTGCAGTCTTCATATTCCGATTGGGGGTTCTTGTCTAACATTCCGATTTGGTTTTGATGTGTGGTTATTCCGATCAGGTGTTTTTCAGATATTCCGATTTGATTGCTTTGTTTAACATTCCGATCAGAACCTTTTTCCTATATTCCGATTAGACTATGTTTTCAATTATTCCGACGGGGCCTTTGGTTATTCCGATCTGGGTCTTTTATTTAACATTCCGATTTGCACTTCTCTTTGAACATTCCGATCAGTATCATTTTACATATTCCGATGGTTTAGTTTCCAAGTGTTAGTTTTATTAAGTGTTCTAGTATTTTTCTAAATTTGTCTTTAAGTTTTCAAGTACTTATTTTCAGCTCGTTATTTTAATTTAATCTTTAAAACTCTTTTCGCTCATTGACATTTACATTTAATTGTTATTAGTTTAAAATAGATAAACCAACACCTTTTTACTAACCAAGAACAAATCATTCCACTTAGAACCGTGATCAATTCGAGAGGATACCGAGAAACGAACTTTCAACTAGCAAAATTTCTTTTATCAGTGGTGCAAATAGAATGCCTGTACCCTCCAACGGGTACTCTAGCTGGCTGGGAGCATGTTTCAGAAAATATGCGTGAGACATGATGATTGGGGCACAACATGACTACACAGAAAGTTTAGATTGTAATACCAGATGAAGTTGCACGGTTAGGCTATGAACCTCTGCGGTCCTGATCCCGTCCATTGCCAGTGTTCCTGTTAATAAATGCTTATGTGTCAGAATTTATGAATCATATATCAACATAACATATAAATGAATAACTTTTAGCGACATGCTGTTGCTAGAGTTGTTGGCGTTCTTACGGATTGTCACTATCGCCTCGCTTATCAGATGTAGAACGGTCCTGAGTTTGATTGTTTCCCTAGGAGTGGTATTGCTGAGTGGCCGGTTAGGACCGGTACCAGTATTTTGCCTGAAAGATACAATTGTATAGGGAACAATATAAAATGGACAGTACTGAATTGAATGAATGATTATCGTTTGGTGACTAGGATATACCTCTTCTCAGATCTGTTTGCTTCACCAAACTCGTCTCTCTCCTGCAGCATCTCTAGCTTGCGATCTGCATCTGCCACCTATGCTACATTAGTAAATGTAGCACACACCAAGTTGTTGGCGACAGAAGTACGAACAACCCAGCGAAAATGATGCGCCTGCTCCTCTGTTGTTCCGGCTGTTGCACCCAGAAAACCAGCAATTCTAAGGAATCTCTGCATAAATTCCGTACTATTCTCTCCAGCTCTCTGTCGAATGCCATGGTATTCCCTCTTGAGTCAATCTTGCTCAGCTTTCGGAAAGAACTGATGAAGGAACAACTCTATAAACCGCGCCCAAGTTAAACCAGCAACCCAGTTGTCACCTCCATTCGTTTGCTTGAGTTCTTTCCACCATGCCATCACATCTCCCTCAAATTTGTAACAAGCCAGCCTTGCCTTAAAGACACCATCACACCCCATGGCGTCGAAAACCTTCTTCATGTGTGCAATCCAGCTCTCAGCCTCAGATGGACTGTCAGTCTGCTCAAAAGATCTAGGTCGCTATTTATTGAACCTTTCCAGCCATGTGATAAGAGTATCTAGTGGAGGAGGAGGAGGGTTGTTCTGATTCTGGTGCTGATTGTGGTTAGTTTGAACTTCAGCACGAATCTCATTTCTGAGTTGTGGAAGCAAGGATTATAGAGCAACTTGGACAGCTGCATTCAGTTCCTGCTCGCATTTGTTAACCATCTGATAGTTTTAAAAGAGGAAATGAAATGATTAATCTGATTAGATCATAGGATAAACATAAGAAAATGATGCATGGAATAGTTTATGAAGGCATAACCAACGAAAATGACATGAATATGGGTGAACGCTTATGGGTCGGTTCACCAAAAACAAAAATTGACATGATAAGCGTGAACGCCTATGGGTCGGTGATGTAGTGGTTTTTAGTTGTTTTACTTACCTTTAGGAATAAGTAAGCAAAAAACCAATGTCGTGGTAAGTATAAGTATCAACGTTTAGGAAAACGTCAATACTGATAGTTGAGTTCGTTCTCGAGGAGGTATGGTCTTTAGCCAACAATAATTATACGATATTTATTCGAGTTATTGTGTTTTCTGGAAAGAAGGAAAAAAGAAAATGGAGACGAATTACGCCAAAAACGGTCGAAAACGCTTCAACGTACGAACGTAAAAATGAGACCAAACGGAAAATTTCACCAAAAAATTAATTAAAATTTATTAAAAAGTCCTAAAAAGTTTAACTAAGAAAAATATTAAAACCAAAAAAATTGAAAATACTTAAATTAATTTATATTCATATTTAAAGTCAATTAAAAATCCTAAAAAAATTAACTAAGAAAAAGACAAAATTCAAACTTTTATATTTGTTTCTAAAATACTTTATTTAAAAACTAAAAAATACTTTTTTGAAACTTTTTCTAGCTTTTTTTCTATTTTTAATACCCAAAAACACTTATAAAATGAAAAGTGCATAAAAAATTAACTATAAAAAGGAAAAATCTGATTTTTGGTAGAAAAGTCCCTAGTTATATACTAAACATAGGAAAAATAAGAAAGTAGAAAAACACTAAGTCAATAAGCTGGAAATGGAGGAATAAGCTACGGCTTGTATTTTTGATAACTAAACAAAGTGTCTTTAAATACAAAAGAGGGTAAAGTATAACCAATAAAGACCCTATGGCGAATGGTTAATGTGTGTGTGTTGTAAGGCGTAGAGACTGAGTGGGTCACTGTTCGATTCTTGGCAACACCTAACAATTTTTAAACCTTTTTTTTCTTGGCTACTGGTGGGTGCACAGACCTCCATATACTGCACAATCACAATCCTAAAACCAACTCAAGCCACGAATTTGAATAATATACACAATTAAACCAACAAGGACTTTATGCCTCTCTTTTTTTCCTTTATACTTGTTTTTTGTTGGGATGATGGATACACAGGCACCCCGTTTGCGTCTTGTAGATTTGTTTCACTTGGTTAAGCAATCAAGAAAACCAAAATTTAAAACACAAACAACATGCCAAAATCACTAATCACGTCAAACATTATGCTAGAAAAGGGACACATCAGGCCTTTTTTTATCTTTTTGTTTCTCTAGCTGTGTGGTTTACTTGTTTGGACAGTAAGCTACCCCACAGCAATTGCTTGTGGGGAGTGAACCATAAGCATAAAGAAAATGAAGTAAGTCACATACGAACAAGAGAGATGCACCAATAAATCACAGCAAGTAAGCACACGTTGAGCTGATATCACAACAAGCCTAAAGCAACACCATAATGAACATTATCAAAGAGTGGACTGGTAAGCAACTTATTTAAGGCTAGTTACGCTCAAAATTTCAAGGCACCCTACTTGAACTAAAAACTAACATATAAACTTGTAAATCAAAATAGGTTCACAGCTAATAAACACAATATAGTTCAAAACCAACATAACCAAATAATGCACGAACCAAGCACACGCAAACGAATCACACAGACCCAGATCATAAACCACAAGCAGTCAAGAGGATTACAACAATCGCACCACGAATTTTTCTAGAGTGCACAGTAGATGCAGATAAGCCAACAGTAACCCCCCTTTTGGTTATGCAGGTACAACAAAAAGTGATCTTGGGTTTTTCTATTGGGTGTATTCGGTTTTGCTGTGTGGAATTTTCTTGGACAGTAGGGCACACAAATTAACGCAGCAAACACAAACACAAACACAAACACACAGACCTCTATTCACTTTTTGTATTTGGAAATGATGATTTGGTGATGTTAAGGCAACAAGTAAACAAGCACCACGGTGAGTGGGTCACATAGACTTTACGCCAACAGTAGGTTAACACTGCGAGACAGAAAGTGGACAGAACAGTAGGCTTCAAGTGGACTTGTTTTTAAGCACGAAACCCTAAATGAACCTAGAAACTAAAACTGACCACTAGCACACCTAAGTTAACTGACCATACTTGATCTTATGTTCACGCAGTAAGCTTTAAACAAACAAGAATGACCAAAACTCAAATCACATTCAATGTTAAACAATCTCTAAGCTACATACCTAAACCAAATTCTAAGGGTTGAACAAAAAGTGAAATTAGACTTACTTTATGTGATTTGACCTTTCTTATGAAGGTTAAAGTTGCTCTAAAATACTCTAATCTTCTAAGACATGCTGCAAATAAAATTTAGACCTAAGACTTAAAATTTGACAGAGATCCAACTCATGCCAACATTGTGCTATAAACACCACAAGTGTTAACTAAATGCACATGAAGCAAGGAGGACAAAACACGAAAAATAATAAGACTTAGAATATCAGACAGTGGGCTTAAGCTATATGATGCACTGATCTTGTGGCTATGAGCTGTCCTTACTACAAACAAAAAATGGTGATCATAACTAACTTAAAACCCCCAAAACAAACTCCAATCAGTCGGAAACTTCAACATTCTACAGCCTCTAACATTCTTAAACAGAAAACTATGCAAAAGTATTCATACTTGGCAGATTTATATAAAAACATACAAAATCATTTGTTAAATTAAAAGCATCAAACTTTTTGCTAAAAATCAACAAACCTACTCCAATAGAGTGGATGCAGAGCTAAGTGAAAGCTTAATAGGCACGTACGACCTAACAACCTACTGATGAGATGGCTTTTATACATGATCTCATCGTTCTTTTCGGGCTTTAAATGCATTAAAATGTCATAAAATACCATATATATGCTTGTATTTGTTTACTTGTGTGTTTTAGGTATGGATATCGTGAAAAAGACAAAAGATCACAAGAAACAAGGAAAAACGGACACGAGAAACGAAGCCGTACAAAGAACCGGGCCCTAGTTCATGAATTATCCAAGATAAACCCTTGAAGACTTGAAGATGTACAAGATTGATCCTCAAAATATGAAGAAATGACACTTAAAACCCTTGTATATTGATAATTACAAGTTTGGTCCCTTAAGTTTGTCAAAATTACAAAATGGTCCTTTAACTTTGAAGAATTGGCAAGATTAGTCCCTCAACAATTCTAAATTTTCAATTATTGTCCCTCATGAAGTCAAAGATACAATGAAGACCTTTGAAGATCAAGAATGTCCAAAATCAGTCCTTCAACTATGCAAAAATGCCAAAAACAACCCTTGAAACCCTTTTACCAAAGTTTTGTGGCAAAACTATAAACTTTGAAAGTTTATTAACAAAGGAAAACGGGTTTAAAGGCTGACAAACTTGTTTTACCACCTTTCCCAAAACACAAGGACTTATTGTGTCATTTCCCTAAGTTTAAATCACACAAACACGCGCCAAACAACTTTATCCAACAAAAATCGGATCAAAGTTACTACTGTTCACCATTCATCCACCCAGATTTACCATCCACTTAACAAAGGGTAAATTGCAATTACCTTAACACACGCTTGATTCACACAAGCAGAAACCCATCCCACACACAAAACCCTCAATCCCACTACCCAAGTGACCCCACACTCAACCTCGTCCACCAATGAAAACACAACTTCCTCTCCAAGGAATCCGACGTTGCCAAATCAACAGCTTAGACTCATAGCTTAACCCCAAAGCTAAAATGAACGGTTTTGATCAAAATGGACAGCTCAACAACAACAAGCACTCAAGGGCATTCCTGGAAATTCATAGCTAGGGTTTTCATGTATTTCAGCATTCTAGAATCGTCTACTAGTCCTATATAAGGAGACCTCAACTTGTGAGAGTCCCTTGTTCCAGATTTTAGCTATTACTTTGTAATTCCTTTTTATTGAAATAAAATTGAGTTTTCTAAAAATTGTGATTTTCTTTCTTGTTATTTATAAAAGTTTGGTGATAGAATAGCTGAAATCTGAGTTCCATATTCATGTTTTAAAGTTTTTGAAGGAAGGTTTTAAGTAATAAAGCTTGTGTTTCAAAAAGATCAAGTTTCATAGTTTGTGTTCATCATTGTGGTTTGTTGTTCTTAGCAGGTACAAGGAAGCTGGTGCTTGTTTTGCTAGCACCTCAGCTCAAACATTCCAAGGCTTGGATGTGAGTCTTGGAGGTTTGCATCTCTCTCCCTTTTTATTTTTCTGATTTTTATTGATTTTTTGGTGATTATGCATGTTTTATTGTGAATCTGTGTTTTTATGTTTGATTTGAGTTTCTGAGGTTGATTAATAGTTGTTAGGGTGGATTGGATCTTGTTTGATAGGTTAAAACACAAAAATCCTTTGGAAGATTGCAAAATCAGATTCCAAAGAGGTGTTTGGGTTAACTGATTCAAAGGGATTTAAGGCTTCCTTTGTTGTGGTACTTGGTTCTATTGAGTTGATACATGTTATTCTGGTGCTAAGTGTTGGTTATCTGCAAGTTTGGTAGCTATTAACACCTAGATCCAACAATAGGCTATAAAATCTTGATTACTTGGTAATATTGGCAGAAATTTAAAGGACACCTAGATCTAATCATAGACTAGGGTTAACAAGTGTTAAATGTAAGTTAATACAACCAGGGAAGTAGGATTTGAGTGTTGAATTTGGATTTGTGGTCATCTATATCAGAAAAAGCATATGTGTTCTTGAAGTTCATAATCAGTAACATGCATATGCTTTGATCTGCTTGTAGTCTTTGATTCAGTGATTGAAATAAGTTTGTTTGCGCTTATTAACAGTTATTATAGCTTGTGTATGCATTTGGTTCATTCTGGTTTGCTTATTCATGCTAAAATTGCTTAAGAGTGCATAACTGCTTATTTGCTAAGTCTGTGTCATATGTGGGCATTGTTGGCTTATTCTGTGCTCATTGGCTTATTGGAAGTGTGATATTTTGCTTGATTGTGACTCCTTACAACTCACTGGTTGTAAGGGTGCCTTTGTTATTGTAAAACCCGTAAAAATAAGGTCATAATTTAATTCTATTTTCAATTATTTTGTAGTATTTTATAACATTAAATACTATTATGCTTAACGGTTTAAGCTGAAACCGATATTAAATATTATATTTTAATATTTTGACGAGTAACGAGGACTACTAGTGATCGCGATACCGACAGATGCCAAAATTTTATATTTTATTATCGATCGTTCGATATTTAATATTTTCAACGATATCATTTTAATTATGTATCGAGTCGTTATATTATTATTTTTCGTGTGTGTTTAAACTTTTAAAAAGTATTTTTACGAAACCCGAGTCTAGTAAATATTTGTAAAATTGACTAATAGTCATTTCCGGCATTTTTAGCTAACTATTTTTATTTTGAGCCACAACTATTGCAAAATTACAACAATGATCCCTCAAGCACTATATAAAAAGCCTAAACAAACACACACATCACATTATTTCCACTAAAATTTTCTCTCTCTCTCTCCTTGTTTTTCTTTTTTGGCCGTGACTTCAAACCCACCACCAAACCCATACATTTTCAATTTTAACTTGATTTTGGCAACGATTTGAGCAAAACTAAAGCAAGACACTCTTATAAATGATCAAGGATCATTTTGGTAAAAGAAAATCTTACATGCAAGGTATTTTTATTTTTTATGTTGGTAGGTAGAAGCCATGATCATGCATGGTGTTCTTGCCATGATCAATGGTATTGTTGCAAGAATCTTGTTAAAAACTTCATTTTGATTCAAAGGTTTTTATTTTTATGATGATTTGGATGTTATGGTTCATATATGTTGATGTTAGGGTATAGGAATGAATATTTCTATGGTTGGTTTTGATCAAAAAGGTGATTTTATGCAAGTTTTTAATAGTCATTTTATAACAGTAAGTAAACAGTAAAATCCAAATTTTTATGTTTTGAAAATGGCTTAACTTATAGCCTAGAGTTGTAGATAATTTTATTAGCTTCGATTTGATATAAGGTAGAGCTTCTAGCTCCAAACGAGCGCGAAGTTATGATGTTTTGATTGATCGTGTACCGGGAGACGAGTATCGGCACTACATATAGTTGTTGATATTTGGATCGAATCTCGGGGACTATAAATTGAAGTTTTGAAATGTGTAACCTACTGATAATGAGGTGTTTACCTTATAGGTTGAGTTTACTTTAAAACCCGAGTGTCGGTTTTGTAAACGGAGTCGTTTAAATAAGTTAAAACGGTTTTATGAAAAATTAACGTAAATCTGTCCGGATTTTGTAGTTTGAAAATGAGTCGGGTAAAGGACTTTAAAAGTAATTTCATTTTATAAACTTGTAGGAGGACTTTCTATATAGAGTAAGTTAGTTTATCGAGTCGTTTCATAAACGGTTGCCAAGTTTAAAATGGGTAAATAAGCTAGTACATGTAGTATGTACCGGCGGACTTGTTAAAAGTGTAAAATGGTAAAGTAAATGTGTAGTAGAGTATAATGAAGTTATTTATATCATTTTCTCTCGAGTTTGTCGTGATTTTATGAGTCGAGTTTTATATTCTTATGTATGGTTTATTTCTCGAGTCTATTATTAATGTACGCACCTTATTTGCTAGGTTGCGGTTGTCGTGTTTATCGGGCATCTACTATCGTCGGCGATCGTCTTCAACTACTTCTACTACTTAAGGTGAGTCTATAGCCTCGCTTTATAGTAGTTATTAAATGATTTTAAACCCGCGAGGGGCATACATGTTTTTATAAACATAGAACACAAGTCTTTTATGGTATGCTTGTCCCTCTTTGAATGGACCCGTGGTTGCCTTTAAATTGCATTAAGTGATTGCCATTGTTAAAGCCTCAGTTATGGATCGTTAATTAACCTATGATGGGTTAACCGCTAGTACAATTAATAGATCTATGGGGGAAGCCGTCCCGGTTCAGTTTGTGTGGACTTGTCACAGAAGCTTAGGCCCGACCTCTACACTGTTTGAACATATTGTATTGAGAAGTCAGGTATACGGCAATGTACCAATAATCTGGGGGTAATGACAATTAATAAATCTCCTGTCTTATCAGACCTCTAAAGGGAGTGTCTAAGGGCTCGGTTCCATGAGCTTATTTCAATTTATGCTATATACAATTATCATTGTTGATGCAAATTATTATTCGATGCTTAATATGCATGCCACAAACTTATAATCTTTGCTTGTGTTCAAATTGATTACATAAACCTATAGATTTCACTCGGCATTTTTGCTGATTGTTTTACTCACATGTATTTCAGGTAATCATGAAGTGGAAGCTTGGAGGTCACGGGAATGAAGTTGTGCACTGCTTTTGTTGTTCAAACTCTTTGATTTATTTATCGTTCCATTTTTAAAACAAACTAATATGTTGTTTTAACTTATCTTTTGGTAACGATTACTTGGGACTACGCTACTCTGATGAATGTTTTAGGAACGATAAATTTGAAACGTCTCTTTTTGAGTCGTTCTTCATAAATTTTGTGTTTTTATACCATTGTTTAGCACCCAAAGATATATTCCGCTGCGTGTAAATTTGGGGGTGTTAAAGATTGGTACCAGAGCCATGAGTTATAAAGAACTAGGTCTTTATTTTAAAAACCTAAACTATAACTGTCAGTTTTTATTTTTCAAAGAGTCGGTGCACATGACTTCGCGTGACTTCAGGTTCAAGCTACTTCTGAGATTACAATTTTAGTATACGTTATTACGTATACCTGATTGGCAAGTTTTATAAATAAATACTATGATCCATTTATGGATATATATTTATATCTAGGATCCCTTTATCGATATATATTTATGTCGTTAAACTTTTCGATAAAAGTTTATCATTTATTAATGATTAACTTAAATAAATACAATGAATTTAAAGATCTTTCTGTATTTATTTTTGAAGTAATTAAATTGCTTTTATTGCAAAATTTTATATTATGACCTTACATACCTTCATCTGCGCGCGTTACTTTCATTGTTTAACCCTTTGTGATATCTATATAGATATCCAAACCGCTTTCCGGCTGTTTGTGCTTGGACGTCTTGAAACGTAATATCTAGAATATTGTGTAGCTCAATGTGTCCTTAGAATTGACTAACTGCCATCGTGTGGGTCACACATTTTGAAACGCTTCCAATAATCGTGTTGAATAATATCATGGGTTTTCATAATATTTTGTTGATTTTTATCACCGTTTTACACGGCATACGAAGATTTAATTCATTGACATTTATATGTATCGACTCAGAAGTGTATTGTTCGCTTATATCTCGGTAACGTCATCGTCATTTTATAAATCATCGTCTAGATTATGGCGCTAGATTGGAATACGATTTTAGATCTATAAACTTGTATTATCCTCTTTCATTAACCTTCTTGCTCCCGGAACGCAACCTATGAATGTTCCATTCTTTTCTTGTTATGTTTTGTGTGTTAGAAATACGTTTTAACGTATATTAGAAGTATCGGTCACTCCACAATATGATTTATGTTGTAATAGCTCGTAGTTAGTAATTAGTTATTATTTGCTTATTAACTTAAGTAAGAACCGGTCCATGGGCTTGTCATGGACCGGCCCAAGCCCATGTTATGCTTGGAACTATAAATACCCCTTTCCACTAAGGAAAGGGGTTGGTTGTTGTCATTTCTTGTTTTCCATATTAATAAAATACACATAGTTTCTCTCACTTTCTCTCTCTAACTTTCTCTCTCTAGAAATCAACAAACCCCTTCATAGATTCATTGATTATCAATATTCTACATTTGGTATCAGAGCTATGGGGTGATTTAAGGTGGTGATTTGTGTGGTTTTTTAGTTTTTGATTGTATTAGTGTTCTTTAAGAAAAATCATCTTGATTCTTGGTGTTTTTGGTGTTTTTGTGATTGGGATTAGTGGATAAGTATTAGTTGTTACTTATTTTAGTCGAAAGCACAAAACTTTTTGAGTTATTTGGTCAAAATCTGGGCTTAATCTTAAGTTTTACTGTTCGACTGTTCATCGGAGGAAGTTTCTGTTTATTCAGCAAAACTTCCGGATCAAGGAGTTCCGGATCAAGAAGTTCCGGATCAAGGAGTTCCGGATCAAGGAGTTCCGGATCAAGGGGTTCCGAGTCAAGAAGTTCCGAATCAAGAAACTTCCGAACCAAGAAGTTCCGGATCAAGAAACTTCCGAGTCAAGAAGTTCCGAATCAAGAAACTTCCGAACCAAGAAGTTCCGGATCAAGAAACTTCCGAGTCAAGAAGTTCCGGATCAAGCCAAACTTCCGAACCAAGAACTTCCGAGTCAAGAAGTTCCGGATCAAGCCAAACTTCCGAACCAAGAACTTCCGAGTCAAGAGGTTCCGGATCAAGCCAAAGTTCCGAACCAAGAACTTCCGAACCAAGAAGTTCCGAATCAATCCAAAAGTTCCGAATCAAGGTAATCTTCCGAATCAAACTTCCGAATCAACAAAAAGTTCCGAATCAAGGGTTATTTTGCTTGTTTTTTCGACGATTTTTTAGAGGATTTAATCTTGGTTTCTTACAACAAAAACACAACACAATTCACAAGCTTTACTTCACTGCTCGATCAACCGATAATCTCTGTTTCTTTGAAGAAAAACAAAATGAATCCAAATTCAGTAATGCCTCAGATGACATCTCTTACGGATATATCAATCATAACGGGAACTGATAGCCGTCCACTGATGCTTATTAAAGAGGTGTTTGAGGCATGGCAAGGTCGAATGATGCAATATCTAAAGGGGAAACCGACATACGGAAGGCTTATGGTCAAATCGATTTTGAATGGTCCACTCGACTATGGTACCATTACGGTTGACAACGTGACTAGACCACGAGAATTTGAAGAACTCACTCCAGCTCAACAACTTGTTGCAGATGCAGATGAAAAAGCTCTTCAAACAATTCTCCAAGCTCTTCCCCATGACATCTATAGGATGGTGAGTCAGTATACGGTGGCAAAGGATCTATGGGAACGTCTTAAGGTGTTGCTACAAGGAACGTCTCTCACCAAACAGGAAAGGGAATGTCAGTTGTATGACCTGTTTGATAGATTCACCTACAACCCAGGGGAAACGCTTCACGATTATTACTTCAGATTCACCACACTCATGAATGATCTGAATGTATACAATCTCGTGATTGCACCATTTCAGGTTAACACCAAATTCTTGAATACTCTACCTCAAGCTGAATGGGGTGAGTACATTACCGATGTCAAGTTAACCAGGGATCTGCATAAGTGCAATTTGGATCAAATATATGCCTTCCTTCAGCAGCATGAGAAGCATGTGATTATGCACCGTTCTCCTCGCGGTATGTACCCAGATTCCTTAGCTTTGATGGCGAATCAACCAAGCTTGTCTCACAACAACACACCTTATATCTTGGGACATCAAGCTTATCATCAATCACCTTACATGACACCAGCCTTTCCCCAATACTCGATTCTACCACAACCACCCACCTCACATCAGCAACAATATCGGTTCAATGCACCCTCACCACAGTATGCTTCACAATTTCATCCAGAAAATGTTGCACCTTATGCAGCATATCCAACAAGCTACCCTGATCAAATGAGTCTTCCTTCTACTGATTATGCAGCTCATCCAGATCAAGCACTGTATTGTGATGATGAGGAAGTCCCAGTTCCTGTATTCCAACAAGGAGCTGACCCAGTTGAAGTGCTAACTACTATGTCTGCTTATCTCACAAGAACTTTAAGCAAACGAGGATTCAGAGGATCAGCTCCTACCAACAATCAGTTGAGGAATTCATCCAATTCTCGCCAACAAGCTACAATTGAGAATGGCAGGGTAATGGTTCAGCCAATTCAACCATATCAGGGGAGAACTTCCACATCAACCAATGTTCGCACCGTCAATCCTGCTCCTGCTCCAATGGTCAACAACCCTCCACGGGCTAATACAGGCAAGTTGAGAATGATTACATGCTACAACTGCAAGGAAGAGGGTCATATGTCCAGGGATTGTAAGAAACCCAAGAGGAGAAGGGATGGACAGTGGTTTGCAGAAAAGATCTATCTGGTAAATGCTCAGGCGCAAGGAAGGGAACTTGATGAAGAGGAGCTTGCATTTCTTGCTGACCCAGGGATTGCTGAACAAGACGTTGTCACTACGCAGAATGCAGCTTACCAAGCCGATGATCTTGATGCATATGACTCCGACTGTGATGACTTTCAATCTGCAAAGGCTGCTCTCATGGCAACTATCTCCAGCTTAGGGCCAGAAAAGAGATCTGAGGTACTTATTAATACCACCGATAATTCCACTGATGCTAGTATTCAGCCACATCAAGTTGTGCAAGAGAGTGCTGACTCGAATGAATCTTCGGTGGTGAGTCCTTCAAACGAGGAGACAAACAATGATAGCAATATCAATGTGAGTCCCCAGACTTCGAGTGAATCACAACCGGGACCCAGTTCGCATACGCCTACTCCTGCTCAACAAGATTTGGTAATGGTTCCGGCTACATTACTTAGCCAAATGAATGCTGCACTCTTAGAAACCTTAGCTAAGAATAAGAATTTGTCTGATGAGCTTGCCTTAAGCAATGAGTAGTACAAACTTTGGAATTAGTGCCTTCGTCAAGTGTTCTCACAAATCTAGAATATGATCATTTTAGAAACAAACAAATGGGTCACTTGCAAGAGATCGAAAACTTAAGAGCAAATCTGTCTAATGAACTTAAAGAAAAGGAGTTAGTGGTCACTAATTTTCAAAAACTTCAAACTGATTTTGAATTACTCGAATATAAGAAGAATGAAATGGAGATTAATGCTGCTAATAAGATTAGAAGTCTAGACTACTTGCTTTTAAGACAATACGCTGCTTCTCAACTAGTGCACTTATTTGATGCTTCGTTTAGAGAGTTTAACTTATCACGTCAAAAAGGCCTTCCCCCTAACCCAAAGTATGCAAAACAAGCTTTTAGACATAGTCCAAGATTGTATAATGCAACTCAATTAGGATTGGCTTTAGACCCGATTGTTTTTCCCGATGATCGAACAAATAAGGATCTAGTTGATGAGGATCGGTCATACAATTCAGCAAAATATCCAGATTGTGATTATTTTAAAATGAATAAGGAGCTTGCAAAAACTGATTTTAGAGTTCGCTTCCATATGGATAAGGATCTCATTACAGCACCAACCTACATGATAGAGGAAGAAAGCCCTAGTACATTTCCTACACTTGTCAACATGGAAGGTCCTAAGGATATTCCAAAGAATCTTCCACCTGTTAGCACTGTATGGTTAAACTTGCAAGAGATTAACCGATACTTTACTAACTTTGACAAGGTCATTTTGGAATGTACGACTTCAAATGGCTTAAACGCCAGAGAATGGGCTTTCGAACACATGAACGAGGTGTTTAAAACTGAGATCAATCCGTTTGTCGAAAGTCTAAAAGGAAGTTTTGCATCTCTTAAGGAAAATCTTCAGTTTGAAATTGGGGAAGTTCAAAAAGTGTTTTATGAAATGGACACCGCTTACGAACTGCAACTAATTGAAAAGGAAAAGATTTTAACCGAATATGACCGATTCTTGTCCGAAGTAATCTCGTGTGATGTGCTTACTACTGTAAATGTTAATTATTCAAATGAGCTTACATCCGCTATGATGAATTGTGATGCTGTGCATATTTGTGATGATGTTTGTGATCTTTCTGTAAATGTTGCTGAAACTGTAAATGAGGTAGATAATCATTCTTGTCACGAATCTAACGCTGAGTTTTTAAAGCTACAAGATTCTTATAATTTACTTTCACAACGCTTTAATCAACTAGAACAACATTGTATATCTTTAGAATTAAAACAACAAGCTCAAAATGAAAATCTTTTGATATCAAATGTTTGTGAAAACGGTGTTGAGACAAGTGACAAGATGATTGAAATTGTTAAGACATTAGAGGAAGAAATCATGAGATTGAAGAGAGAGGTTTCATCAAAGGAAACATTAAAAATGGAACTAGAGGCTGCAGAGTCTAAAAACCAAGTCTTAGAAATTAGACTATCATCTGTTCTAGGGGAGATGGATCGGACAAGACAGGGATTATCCGCTCTTTATGGTTCACTAGAAGAACGCTTCGCTTTTAATGCGGCACAGCAACAATATTTTGTTGAACAACTGAACCAAAAGTGCGAGGAAATCTCTGATTTGAACATCCTGCTCATAGACAAAAATATGGTTTTGGCTGAGTTAAAGGAGACACTTCTTCTCACCCGAAAAGAAGTTATTGATAACTTAGCTACCGACTCTGCACCGTCCACTAGTGCTCCAACAACCAAATCAGTAGTGCTTTATAAGAATCCGCTTCATAAGAGAAACCCGGTTACCTACGATGACTATATGAGGAATGCCATTAAGCATGTCGATCTTCTTAGGGATATTTTAGACGATCTTTATGCCTTAGATCCCTCTAGTAGCGACTATTATTCGGCTCATGAATATGTTAAGCGAGTTCAATATTGCTTGGCTTATTTGCAATACATAGGTACACCAGGTTCTGCACTACTTAATAATAGGCCCATTGCTGTCACTCCATTTAATAAGACTCCAGGAGCGAAACCGTCATTGGCACAATCAAGTAAGACACCATTAAAATCTGTTGCTAATGTTCCCACTTTGCCTTCTACAGGATTAAAAGCGACTACTAAGGCTAAAGGATCGCCACTCAAGAAAGCTAAGATCAAGCCCTCCACTAGTAGTGCCACAAAGAAGAAAGTAGAAGTTCACAATAGGAATGCTAGTTCAGTTTTAAATAAAACGAATCATGTTAAGACTAAAAGCTCTGCGCCTGTGCAGCAGCCTAAACCATTCGTGAATTCTGATTTAAATTGTTGGAATTGTAATGAATGTATGTTTTCCCAGCGTCATGATTTGTGTCTGATTGATCACGTTAATGAAATGAATGATATTAAGAATGGTCTTGAATGGAAGCCAACGGGTAGAACTCGTGCCCAAGTTGGCTGGCAATGGCGTCCCACTGGTAGGACCTTTACATTAGATGGAAAAATGTGCCCTTTAACTAGGAATGCATCCATTGAGGTTAGGTCTGAGCGTCCTTTAGTTAGGAACACTCGCACTCAAGTATGGAAACAGCGCCCTTTAATTAGGTCAGCCCCCACTATAGTGCCTATCAGTGAAGAAATACCTCAGGATTTGAGCCAACTAGAATCTACACCACCTATTAAGAAAAAGAAGGCTAGGAAATCTAAGAAACCTAGAGTTAGCAAATCTAAGATTATTAAATCTGTACCTGCTAATAACAAGGAACACTCAGATTCCGATACCTCTACATTGTCTTTGTGTGGTGATATTTTCAGGTGGTCCAAATCATCCTGTGGTATTTGGACTCCGGTTGTTCAAAACATATGACCGGAAATCGCTCGATGCTCCGAAATTTCGTCAGCAAGTTTCTTGGTACGGTTAAATTTGGAAATGATCATATAGCAAAGATTATGGGGTATGGTGAATATCAGATTGGAAACGTGACGATTTCTAGGGTATACTATGTAGAAGGTCTTGGTCATAACTTATTCTCAGTAGGACAGTTTTGTGATTCCAACCTTGAGGTTGCTTTTCGACAACACACTTGTTTCATCCGCAACTTGGAAGGAAAAGATTTGTTGAAGGGATCTCGTGGTGCAAATCTTTATACTTTGTCCTTACAAGACATGATGGCCGCTTCTCCAGTATGTCTTCTCTCTAAAGCTTCTAAGACCAAGTCATGGTTATGGCATCGCAGATTATCTCATCTTAATTTTGATGCTATTAATCATCTGGCTAAAAACGAGTTAGTTCGTGGTCTTCCAAAGCTTAAATTTCACAAGGACCATTTATGTTCCGCGTGTTCAAGGGGGAAAAGTACCAAGAAATCTTACAAGCCCAAAGCTGAAGACACCAATCAAGAAAAACTTCATCTTTTGCATATGGATCTTTGTGGGCCGATGAGAACTGAAAGTGTGAGCGGTAAGAAATTCATTCTGGTTATTGTGGATGATTTCTCAAGGTTTACATGGGTTAGATTTTTACGTACAAAGGATGAAGCACCGAAGGCTATCATTACTTTTCTGAAGTTCATCCAGGTACGTTTGAATACCACTGTCCGCCGTATTCGTACAGACAATGGTACAGAGTTCGTCAACCAGACTCTTCGTGATTATTATGAAGGAGTTGGTATATCACATGAAACATCCGCTGCACGCACTCCACAACAAAACGGTGTCGTTGAAAGACGGAATCGTACACTTATGGAAGCTGCTAGGACCATGCTTATTTATGCGAACGCTCCATTGTTCTTGTGGGCAGAGGCTATTTCTACTGCATGTTTCACCCAAAACCGTTCTATCATTCGGAAACGCCATGGAAAAACACCTTATGAGCTTCTACATGACCGCAAACCCGATGTTTCATTTTTCCATGTGTTTGGTGCCCTGTGTTATCCAAACATCAATAGTGAGAACTTGGGTAAGCTTCAACCAAAAGCCGATATAGGTATTTTCATTGGTTACTCACCGTCCAAAAGAGCATACCGAATCTATAACCGTCGTCTTGGCAAGATTGTAGAAACTATGGACGCAGATTTCGACGAGCTGACAGCAATGGCTTCTGAGCAACACAGCTCTGAACCCGCGCTTCATGAGATGGGAACCGGTGCTATAAGTTCCGGATTAGTTCCCAATAATCCTACTTCTACATCATTTTTACCACCATCAAGGCCCGAGTGGGATAAACTGTTTCAACTGTTGTTTGATGAATTCTTCGATCCCCCGACTGATGAAGTTCCAGCACCTGTAGTAATTGCTCCAATACCTGAAGTGGTTGCTCAAGTTAATGAACCTTTATCTAATGCATCTACAATTCACATTGAACCGGATGCACCTTCACCAAGTGATTCTCAAACTACACCTGAATCATCACCCCTACTTGTGCCTAATGATGTAGAAGAGGATACTACTGATCATGACTTGGAATATGCTCACTTGCAAGAGCTTCCTTTCTTTGGTGTAGCGATCCCTGAAAACCCTTCAGCCGCGTCTACCTCAGAAGAAGCTCCTTCTATTGTTCACTCCAGACCACCTAGGATTGAAAACCATAGCACTAAATGGACAAAAGATCACCCAATTAGGAATGTTATTGGAAATCTAGATAGACCAGTCTCTACACGCCATCAATTACAAGAGAGTGCACTTTATTGTTACTTTGATGCATTTCTCTCTGAAGTTGAACCCAAAAATTGGCAGCAGGCTATGACCCAATCATCTTGGATTGAAGCTATGCAGGAGGAACTCAATGAATTCAAACGACTAGAAGTATGGGAATTGGTTCCTCGCCCTGACAAGGTTAACATCCTTACTTTGTTATGGGTTTATAAGGTTAAACTTGATGAGATGGGTGCGGTATTGAAGAATAAAGCTAGATTGGTCGCTAGAGGATATAAACAAGCCTTGGGTATAGACTTTGAGGAATCTTTTGCTCCTGTGGCTAGATTGGAGGCGATTAGACTATTCCTTGCGTTTGCTGCTCATATGAACATGATCGTCTATCAAATGGATGTGAAGACGGCATTTTTGAACGGTGAACTAAGGGAAGAAGTTTATGTTAGTCAACCGGATGGGTTCGTCAGTACGGAGTCTCCTAATCATGTGTACAAGCTTAAGAAGGCTCTTTATGGGTTGAAACAAGCTCCACGCGCGTGGTATGATCTCCTGTCAACATATCTCATGTCGGAAGGCTTCTCCAAAGGCAAAGTGGACCCCACTCTATTCACTCTCAAGGACGGCAACGACATGCTTCTGGTACAAATTTATGTTGATGATATAATATTTGCTGCCACTAACATAGAATTGTCTAAACAATTTGAGAAGATAATGTCCACACGCTTTCAGATGTCGATGATGGGAAAAATCTCATTTTTCTTAGGATTACAGATTTCTCAGAATCCCAGAGGCATCTTTATAAATCAATCCAAATATGCTCTAGAATCACTTAAGAAATATAACTTTGAGAATTGTGACCCCGTAGACACTCCAATGGTGGAGAAATCCAAGTTAGATGAAGATAGGAATGGGACTATTGTCGATCCAAAACTTTACCGTGGGATGATCGGCACCCTTCTATATCTGACTGCTAGCAGGCCTGATTTGCAATTTGCTGTATGCATGTGTGCCCGGTATCAGGCTCGGCCTACCGAAAAGCACCTACATGTTGTGAAAAGGATCTTTCGGTATCTAAAAGGAACACTTCATCGTGGTCTATGGTATCCGAAAGATTCCTCGATTGCTTTAATATCATACGCAGATGCCGATCATGCTGGATGTCAAGATACGAGGCGTAGCACTTCTGGATCTGTGCAACTCCTAGGAGATAGATTGATCAGTTGGTCTTCAAAAAGGCAGAAAAGCGCTGCAATATCAAGCACGGAGGCTGAATACATCGCCATGTCCGGTTGTTGTGCTCAAGTCCTTTGGATGAGATCACAATTAACTGACTACGGTCTTGGATTTAATAAAATCCCGATGTATTGTGATAACAAGAGCGCCATTGCCCTTTGCTGCAACTATGTTCAACACTCCCGGGCCAAGCACATAGACATTCGCTACCATTTCATCAAGGAGCAGGTGGAGAACGGAGTGATCGAGCTGTATTTTGTCACTACTGAGTACCAGCTGGCGGATATGTTCACCAAAGCCTTAGATCGAGGACGAATCGAGTTTTTAATCGACAAGCTTGGCATGAAATCATTCACTCCAGCGACTCTCAAAGAGTTGGCAGAAGAATCAGCTGAATAGTCGTGGTAAACTATTCAGAGTATCCTTTGGTTGTGATCATGTATATTATCGTAAATATATAAACCACAAAAAGAAAATACAAAAATATAAAACCAACAAAAACCATAAAAAATATAAAACCTAGAAAAACCATAAAAATTATAAAATCAAGAAAAACCAAAAATATTTTTCGTTTTAAAACGGGCATGTCTTTTAGTACGGTAATATTTACGGCCTTAGAAATGTCGATCAATATTGACACGGTGCCATAAATAGAGTCCGTATAAAAGTTGTACATTTTTTAAAACATGCCCATAATGGCTTGTAGTTATTTCAGACTGCAACCTGGTTTTCATATTAAAGTCACGTATTTCCTTGGAAAACGTTGGCTCAGAACGGGAATTAATTTTCTCGGGCGTGATTTACAAGCCAAATCATGCAAAGGGATCAAGTTTACTTTATAACTTGGTCTAACACGAATTTGTGTACGTCTCAGTGCATTAATTTGTTAAAATAAGAGAAATCTTATTGACACCACGAATCAAACTTTTTCAAGAGATAAATTGGAAATGCTTTCATCAATATCTGACTCTTTAAACAATGACTACAGCTCTTTAAATAGAAAACGGGTCATCGTTTAAGGGGGAGAAAATATTAAAATCATCTTCGTCATTAAAATTGATCTTCAAAAGTGATTGTGAAAATTAAGGGCTACATGGTATTTGAGTGGTTTTGCTTTAGAAAATGACTTGTGTTCGTTCTAAGTGATAGGCATGGCTTTTAGATATAGGAGATATGCTAACAGATTGCGTTTGCTAAGTTGTGTGTACGTATAACAAGAGTTAGGTGAAATGAAAAATTTAGAAACAAAAAGGAAAAGTATAGATAATAGAGGGACTAAAAGTGAGATTTATTGGAACTAGTCAAAATTGACCTAAGTCAAAAATCAAACACCCCGCCCCTCACTTTCTACATTCACTGTTTCTATTTCATACTTGCCGCCATTGTTGCTTAATCACACACAAACTCTTACAAGCATCTTGTCTGATCATTCCTTCGTGTTCATTCACTAAATAAGGTAATTAACATCATATTTTAACTTATGAATTCGTCTAAATCGCCATCTATATCCCCTTAATTAAATCGGATAATTAACATTTTCAGATTTAGGGTTTATTCCTTAATTAGGGTTAATTAACTAGGGATTTGTGGTGGGTTTTGTGCGGATTAGCAAGATATGATGTTTACATGCCTTAGATTGCCTTAGAAATGCACAAACGCGTTTAGAATTGATCATCTTTGGCTGTGTTTGAAAAGTTCCGGATGAACTAGGATAAGAACTTCCGAATGAAGGATTTCTTCTGAAAAACTTCCGAATGAGGAAGTTCCGAATGAAGGACTTCCGAATGAAGGAAGTTCCGAATGAAGAACTTCCGAATGAAGGAAGTTCCGAATGAAGAACTTCCGAATGAAGGAAGTTCCGAATGAAGAACTTCCGGATGAAGGAAGTTCCGAATGAAGAACTTCCGGATGAAGGAAGTTCCGAATGAAGGAATGTTCCGGATGAAGGAAGTTCCGAATGAAGAACTTCCGGATGAAGGAAGTTCCGAATGAAGAACTTCCGGATGAAGGAAGTTCCGAATGAAGAACTTCCGGATGAAGGAAGTTCCGAATGAAGAACTTCCGGATGAAGAAGTTCCGAATGAGGAGAAGTTCCGAATGAGGAAAAGTTCCGGATGAAGATGTTCCGAATGAGGAAAAGTTCCGGATGAAGAGTTTGATTATTATTGCTTGCATGATATATATGTACTTGTTGTTTTATCTTATGAAATGTGTTATGCTTAGAAGTAAGAATGATATATATCTATATGCTTTTGTGCATCAACCTTTCATGTCTTATCTTAAGCAGATACAATGACTAATCCAACAGTACAAGCAATCCAAGAATCTAGAGAAGCCGACATTGCTAAAGCACGAACACTTAAGTTTATACCCAACAACTATCGGCTGAAGCAAGTCTCTAAATCCACTCACCATGGTTTTAAGGTCGCCATAGCCATTCTCGATAACTCTCATTTCAAGAACGCCCTTAGGAATACAGCCTCGGTGCCTTATGAGTATATGTTTGAATTTTGGGCAACTAAGGAAATCACTTCGAACAAGATCACCTTCACCATCGACAACAAGCAGCAGACACTCACCGTTTCAGACTTCCGTAAGATTCTTGGTATACGGGATACACCCAAGGGCATGTCATTCTCGAGGGATCCCACTAAAGATGAACTCGTGGAGTTATTTGACGCACTTGGATGTCCGGAAATACGAGTTGCATCTGAGTTTACCACTGCTAAGGTGGGACAACCTTGGAGAGCGTTGATGGGTATTCTCAGTAAATGTCTTACACCAAAAACGAGTGGCCATGATGCTTTGCGCAGTCCAATAATCAACCTCTTCTATGGCATGTACAAAGCCGCAAATTCAGATTATGCTTTGTTGATATGGGAAGAATTCACCTTTCAACTCTTCTACAACAAGAAGCTGAAGACAAACTTCTTTCTTTATCCTCGGTTTATTAAGCTTATCATAAATTATTTTATGAAGCTTGATGCTACTATTGATAGGCGTGCAGGAGGTCGCTATCACACTGAAGAAGCTGATGATACTGTAGATCTGAGGCATGAAGGACCGTCTATTGGTGTGATTCCGGGTCCTATTCCTGATTACCTTCTGTCTGACAAAATCAAAGGTTCTGCTGATTACAAGCTACTGCAGATAGAGATCAAGAGGCTGAAAGCAAACCTTCAGACTGGAGAAGACTCGTCCACAACGGTTAAGAGTAAAGGTAAACGCAAACAACCAGCAGCGTTACCTGAACCCGAACCCAAGAAGAAGAAGACAGAGGGTAAGAAGGGAAAGGGTAAGGATGAGATGCGTTTACGTGATGAAGAAGATATTGTTGATCCTGCTCTTGATAAAACCGAGCAACAAATGATGAAGATTGCTATTAAAAGGAGTAGGAAAGATACTGGAGGTAGTGGTTCAGGGGCAAGGGTAGATATTGAGGATGAGTACGTAGAACCAGATGATGTTGATGAGTTTGGGTCACCTGAACACTATTCCACTTCGAAGGAGCCATCAATCCCTATTTCAGCAAGTGTGGAAAAGGAACCTGTTGCTCCTACGATCATGGTGACAACTCAACCTCCACCCATACAACCCTTAACAACCAGACCGGCCTCAACACCATTTCTTCAACCACCGATAATTCCCATCCTTAGCACCGCAGTAACAACCGAGCCTATTCAGTCAACCCAGAGCAGCTCTGCAACATCTGCAATGGCTGCATTAGTGATGGCCGAAATGTTTGACAAACATGTGGACACTCACAAACGCGAAATGGATGAACTTCGCCAAGAGTTGCAAAGACGAGCTCAAAGGGAAGAAGCATCTCAGAAAGCCCAAGAGGAGATGATTGCTAGGTTCGCTTCAGATATGGAGTTGACTCGAAAAGCACATGCGGAAGAACTTGCTCGGGTTAAGCAGGCTGAGGCTGATAAGCATGCTGCACGCATTACCAGACTTCAAGCGATGAGGGATAAATATAAGGAACAAAAAGAAGCACTTGAAGCATCTGTGAAAGAAAGAGTGCAAGAATCCGTTGAATCCTTAATGCCTAAACTTCGCGATGAGTTGAAGACACTTGCTGCTGACAACTTGATGGTCAAATCATCCAACCCTTCAGAAGCCGCCTACAAGATTGCTTATGACCTGACGGATTTTGAATTGAAGAAGATCCTTAAGGCTCGTATGGTGGAACTTGGGTCGTTTGATAAGTCGAGGATTCAACGGGCTCTATATAAATCCCTGAATGATGCTATCATGGAGGATGATAGATTATTCAAGACGTTTGGAAGTGTGGTACCATATCACATCTTACCTGAGGAAGAAAGGGAAGAGAGTGAAGAAGAGGGTACGGGTGCAGAAGAGGAAGAAGAAGAAGAAGAAGGAGAAAAGGATGATGAGGGTGGTGATGATGATGAGGATGATGACGATGATGACGATGATGAGGATGATGATGATGGCGATGATGGTGGTGATGAGAATCAGGAGAGTGCTAAGGGTAGTAACGGGGATGACAATCAGGATGATGATGGGGGTGAACAACCGAAAGAGGGAGACAAGGTTACCAGCTCCAAGAAGACTGCTACTAAGACTGGAACCAAGTCCACAAAAGATGCAGCACAGAAGGACAAATCGACATCCTCAGAATCAAGACGAACTAAGTGGCGCCACGATGTAAATGCCACTACAGCGTCTTCGGCTCCCGGTATCTCTATCGCTGTATCTTTACCTATTACCACTAACCCCATTAGTTCTGTTGTTGTTGCTCCTGTGATCGCAGAATCAGTGACGGAACCCGAAGCTGCACAACACTCACCAGTTCACGACACTGCTGAAATGCCTGAAACTGAACCAACAGATGTTCGCACTTCAACTCCTCAACAACAAGCTCAACAATCTACGGTTCCTGAACCAAGCATACGAAATTGGGAAGACACGTTGGAGATAGACGAGTCTGCACCACCATAAGCTTGGATCACGGCAGCAGCACAATATGATCCGATCACAGACGCTGACAAAGATGTGTTGTATCTCCGTATCCGAAGTCCGATTGACTTATGTGCATTTTTTGCTCATGAGTATAAGACTTCGGTTACTCCATCCTTGGTCAAGAAAGCGCTGAAAGATAAGAGACTGCGTGCCAAAACCCGATTAACTCGAATGGAGTTCGAGTACTATGCCGATGAGATCTTGAAGGCTCTGAAAACCGTTCAACGGCCAGGTCTTCATGAATCAGAAAGAGCTCCACCTCCAATGGATCCTGCTCAAGATAATCAGATTGCTCTTGACTTCTTCGTCACCAACGATCTTGTGTATCTACTGAAGGGGTCATCAAAGTACGCAACATCCCTGACATTGCTGAAAGCTGCCAACTGGGGGACAATACCCTTTATCGAGGAAAAGGTAAACAGACTCTGGGTCCCTAAGATAAATCATAATTATGATATGTATGCTGTCATAGGTGCATCTCATTGGGACGAACGAGTTCGAAGGGCGTACAGGGGTTGCTGCTTGGTTAATTCTGGAAGCAATGTTAGATCCGACATCCGCATCTCCAGCATCTTAGGAATGAAAACTGAAGCCAAGAACGGCTATTATCATGTGACGGAGATTCGCTTGAAAAGGGAGGATGACAGGGAATACAAAATCCAGCAAGGAGATTTTTCCATCATTCGCCTTGAGGATATCGAAGATATGCTGCTTCTGATGACCAGAGATCAACTTACACACATTCCTCGTGAAGACCTGATTGCTTTAAATACAGCACTTCGTATGTTCACACGAAGCGTTGTCATCAAGTCACGAGTTGAAGATCTTCAGTTGGGAGTCGAAAGCTATCAGAGGAAGCTCAATTTAACCCGTCCTGTGAATCAAGTGTTACCTCAACATGTAGAAAGATGTCCCTATACCGGCATTTCTGTCCCGAATTACGGCATTTTCTACTTGAACAGTCGAGGTTTGATGAAGTTTATGAGGGTGGGGGAGCTTCACAAGTATAGTGATGGAACTCTTATACAAGTCAGAGGTAAGTTGGAGCATCTGAACTCGGGTGGGACTCTGCCAGAGATGACGGAGGATTGGCATCCGGGTTACCGGCAGATGGCGAAGTACGTGATCAAGAAGATTGATCAAAAGCTCCGGGAACGTAGATTGATGAGGATCTTGGAAAGATTCGTGGGTGGTAGACCATATGGAGTGCACTACAGGACACTGCAACGATCCATCTAATGGGTCGTACATTTCAGGTCACTCTATATTGGTTTTCAATTGTGAATATGTAAATTTGTGAATAATGTGCTTGAATGGCTTGGTGTAGTGTTAAGGTATGATAATTTTTCAAGAATTTCTCATGAGATTCTAAATCTTTCAAAATATGTCATACCAAAGCACTACAACTATCCCTTATTAACTTAAGGGGGAGCAATAACTTGTTCTATGGCCAAACATCGATTTCATTTTTACCCAAAGACCGGTTAATCCATTCAATATCCCAAATATTAATGGTTAACATTTTGGATAAGGGGAGAAAATGGGATTAAGGAGACGTAAGTGATACTTGGCTAAAAGATGAAAAAGACTTAAAGATTATCCAACTTAATATGTGTAAAGCACGTGTTAAGGGGGAGCGTTTTTTGATGAACAAAACACCTAAGGTACAAAACTTTTGATTTCAATATCACAAGTACTTTAGGTGATTTTCAATGATTTTTCATGGTGGCAATTCCTTCCCAAAACACGCTTAATTCACGACGGATGTGGTGACAAAAGGGTGGTAGGAATAGGTTAAGTCCAATGATTCATCAGAGCCGATGGAATCTTCCCAAGGACAATTCCCTAGATAGAATTAGAAGTCCTAGGAAAGATGGAGAAAGAATGTGAACGTAGCTGAATGCCGACCAAGTACTTAAGCTAGCACTGGAACAATCACAACAAGGTGCTAGTGATGACGTATTGGTAAGCATTGAAGGGGTTGAAGAATGAAAAAGAAATGTAAAGATAAAGGGTGTAAAGAAAGAAGCCCTCCTTACAACTTTAGGCAGAAACCGGGTCAATACATATGATATTGAGGTCATTTTTGTTAATGATTCTCGGTATTGAAGAAAGACATCATGGACCCAGTGATGCAATGCACAACCCTTCCCCAGCTAACTCAAATATCTCTCAAAAGATATTTGTTTTAATCACACGGAGATCAACACGTTATCTATTGGTTTATTCACTCCGAATAAACTGGTATTGAAAAGGTGGCACTCCTCTCCAGCCATCGCTCACTAAATCAAAACGCACAATCGAGTCTAGAGCCAAGAGATCATCAAAAGTCTCATTAGGACACTTTCCATTTATTCCTTGCTTTCTCACACACTGTGAAAAGTAAGAGATTTTCATGAGTCCTACGCAATATTCCTGTAATATTGCCAGAACATCCGAGTAATACGTAAGTATTACAATGAAGATGGAAATCCTGCTTGAGCCAACATCAAACAAGCTCATGGTAGGTTACACGTGCGGTTCTTTTAGAACCAATCTTGTGAAAAACTGGAAGGTAACAGTGGTTTAATTCTTAATTGAACTTAAACTCATTCCAGGCCTCTTCGCATTATCATATGATCTTGCCAGAACACTCAGAGTGACTCTTTATTGACCACAGTGACGAGTGGAAATCCTTCTAGTGTCAACATCAAACAGCACTTGGTAGGTAACGTGCAAGATTCTTTATGAATTGAGCTCGTGACAACTGGAAAGCAACGATGGTGAAAATCTTAATTGAAATTCACTTGTTCCAGGTTTCATGAATTGACGGCTTTCAAATCACAAGGATAATTTATCCAAGTGATTCACTCTTTATGTTCGCAGTCAGCTTTGGACGGTCGAATAAAGAGAACGGGTTTACCCGCGAAATCCTGCCAGGAAGTTACTTAATTGAAACTATCCGTCACGGGTACGATATCTAATATCGTCCAACGGTCTTCACCGACCGGAGGTAAAATGCTACCGAATTAGAATAAAATGTTCAAAGCCATTTTATTCGTGTCGTTGCTGTGTACCTGTTAAAGACGGTGGCGATGCTGTGTACCTGTTGAAGACGGTGGCGTTGCTGAGTACCAGTGAAGACGGTGGTTTTGCGGTGTACCTGTAAAAGTCGTTCCCACATGCTTATGTCTTTTGCAACAAAGTTCAGCAAAATTCAAGAAAGTATAAGATGAAGTCTTCCGCTGTACCAAACTCTGAAGCTTTCGAGAATTCAATAAAAAGACGTAAGTGTGTGGAACATGAAGTCACGAGGAGGCAAAGTTCACAAGAAAGGCAAAGATCGCACGTGAAAGGCCAAAGAACAATGCTATCAAGTCAAAGCCAAAAAGATCAAATCAACATATTCACAACAAAAGAAAGAAAAGAAGAAAGGACTATGAGCTAAAGAACGAAGACTTAGTATAGTATGCTAGGTTTAGAACTTTGTAACGTGGAGTGACCTCCCTTAGGGGGAGATTGTTAGAAATACGTTTTAACGTATATTAGAAGTATCGGTCACTCCACAATATGATTTATGTTGTAATAGCTCGTAGTTAGTAATTAGTTATTATTTGCTTATTAACTTAAGTAAGAACCGGTCCATGGGCTTGTCATGGACCGGCCCAAGCCCATGTTATGCTTGGAACTATAAATACCCCTTTCCACTAAGGAAAGGGGTTGGTTGTTGTCATTTCTTGTTTTCCATATTAATAAAATACACATAGTTTCTCTCACTTTCTCTCTCTAACTTTCTCTCTCTAGAAATCAACAAACCCCTTCATAGATTCATTGATTATCAATATTCTACATTGTGTTTTTGGACAATCGTGGAACCAAGGAGATTTGCCTACTTTGCACCTTGAAACCTACATTATGAACGTCATTCACCGTTTTACTTCCTAAATTTTGTGTTGGATACCTTGAAGCATCTTCTGTCATTTATTATGCTATATTTTTATTTGATGCTCATTATGAGATGTATTTTTCATCGTTGTAAAATCCACAAGACATGTGTGTATATATATTTTGAGCCGTTAGGAAGTGTCGAAAAATACATTTTATGGAGAAATTGCAGGGGGTGTATAAACAGGCCAAAACTTAAAAGTAAAACATGCGTTTTCAAAATAAAATAGTCAAACCTGCACAGAACTTGCAGGGGTATTTTGGTTATTTAATATTGGGTTTTAGGTCTCGGGTAAAATTAGAAAGTCGTCTGACACGTCGTTTTGCATCAAAATGATTTAGACTCCGAGTCTTGGAGATGTTGTTTATCGGGTCAATTAATCGGTTCATATTTAAAATTCAAATCTGATAGAAAATTCGGAACATGGGTTTTAAACGTTTCTAAGCAGTTTTGAGTTCATTTGAGATCGTAAAATTTTAACGAATATTATTTTACAACTAACTAATACTAGTTGCATGTGAAAATGTTTAAAAATAGAAACATTACAGGATTAGCAATTACCGGATTAATGGTGTAATTTGAAAACGAATAATATACTTTCTTAAAAGCATGTTGTGTCGAGTATCTTACATAGAATACACATGTGGATTGTTTTATTATTTTTTATATATGATTCATTTGTCATTCCACGTTATTTTATTTTTATTTTTTTCTAACCTTCCATTGATTTGGGTTAAGTTTTGAAGATTTGCTTTCACATTCTTCATCGACATTCTCATCACGTGTCTCATGGCGATTCCGTCTAAACCTTATATCCTTTTGAAACCTTATTAACTTGTAACCATTTCATTGGTTTTCCTATAAGCTACTATTTGCAACTTTTTGCAAAACCTTTGGTTATTATATACTTCATCAAATGTCACCTTATAATTTTAATTGACATTTTTATTACAATTATTTTCACAAATTGTTTTACTTTGATATTATGAAATAATTTTTGTAACATTTGAGTTATTGCTTAAAAATCTCGCCAATTACTTGTATCCTATAAATTTATAAACTATTTTTTTTAAATTCCATTTTACAAATGACATGGTTTATATATAAACATAAGAAACGTAATCATTTTTAACGAATTGGAGCACTGCATTGCTAGCCCAAAATTATACATGGCTTGATCACCTATGTCTAATTTAGAAGGAGCCATGCTAGGCTGAATAGTAGTCACCTTAAAAATCTTGATAATAACCGACTTTTTACTTGTATTTATGATAAAGATAAATAAAATGAAATAAAGTGAAAAGAAGTTTTGAAAACCTTTATATTTTATGCAAGTAGCACAATTTATATGCATCTGCATATGTTTTCTTACCTTCTCTTGAACGAATTACGCGCTTACGAGTACGTATTTACTCGACGATCTTTTTCCACTTGTTACTTCATTTTGTCTTATAACTGATTTCTTTTGACCGTTCGTCTAATTAATGACTGTTGATAAATGAGTTGAAAGTCTCGATGTTGTATCCTTCCTTCTTGTCCAATCTTCTTTATACGACTGGGTAGATCTTTGGAATGTCTCCGCACGTGAATAATGAATTATCACTAGAGTGATTTCCGTATATCCAGGATGAGGTCCGTCACTCTCGTTTGTCTCGAAATCCACTCTTGTGAACCGTGCTTTGACTTCTCTCTTTAAACACTAACATTGTTCATTTGATTTGTTTTAATTACAAGTGATTATTAGGAATTTTCTTTGATTAAAATTTTTGTATGGATCTTATTTCCGATCATGTATCGACCACCGCTAAGTTAACAAACTGATATTGGTGAACCATCGACCGCACTAACAAAATTGACAACTTGTTTAATCTACTGTTTCTTAACGTCTTACTATCAACGCCTTCATCTTATTATTCTCTTTAAGAAGTCATACGACATTTGCTCCGCCCTCTTCTGTACCGTTGATTTCGTACTAATTGTTGACCATTACTTCCATTCGTATTCGTTTGTTATCTTGTCACATTTTGAAACCCGAATATATCCCATGTTTATTTTGAAATAATAAACACCTTTATGTATTTCTACCACGCATTATAAAATTTTCATAGAACTTTTATACATTTTTCCAATGATTTTCAATTATCAAAATAACTATCATAAGAAAAAGGTCAAATTTATACATCATATTTTGTATAACTAAAACTAATGTTTAAAACGAAATTATGCTCTATCTTTTGAACTAATTGACTTATCATACTTTACTTTTAATGTAATGAAATTACCGGTTTAATTTATATTCCTAATAATGATTTAATTTGGAAATTATATTTTCTAATTGTAACCATCAATACGAGTTTAATTAATAAATTCATGTCATTCTTTCAAAGTTTCTTAAGACAAACTAAAATAAATTATGAAGCTATTTAACTCCTATTTTTGATATATCATCCTTATCAAGATAGTACCTCAACTGAGTTTTAAGGTAATACCAAATCCGGGACGGATAATTGTGATAAACGTTATTTTAATATTAATATTTAATTCATTCTTCGCTCTCATTTTTCTAGTATTGTGAATTATTATGTTTTACGGTTACGTGAGTCGAGATCCCTCGTCGATCGTCAACCTTAAATCATTTTACCACATTTTGTCCGTTTATGCGTTTATTGAATTCATTTTTATCTCGTTCTGTTCCTCGTATTGAAGATCACTATTTTATTCTGAGTTTAAAATGAATCTCGGGAAGCAGTGTATACGAAGAAACGATAAGTGTCACCCGGATTTATGCGTGTACTTGTGGAATGATTGAGGACCGAATCTCTTAATGAATGGAGTTAATAAATTCGTTACAACCTCGAGGAGTATGTTGAAGCCGACACCGCAAGTGGAATGACTCTGGAGATCAATTTGTTATTATCAAGGGTTCGTTCAAGGTTTTCTTGATGATTAACGGTGGAGATCTATAATCGATGTTTATGTTCGACCTTTTCTTTTATGTACTTATATGGTGTGTGATCTAGTCAAATGATCGTAAGTTGTGAGAACTTGAGACGGCATCATCTGATGACGTCCGATCATGTAGAACACATATTATGTAATATCTTTTTGACTTTCAACGACGATGTTTATTGAGACTTTAATGCGCGTTGGCGAACGTGAGATGGTATCTTTGTATTATCTTTTGAGTAGGGACCCGCGTGTGAGCACCCTCCGATGACGAAAATGTTTTTCTTGTTAATTCTTTTGATGTGTGTCCATGGCTATCCGGCCGTAGGATATCCTTTTAATTTGCAACCTTCCTTTTAACTGGACTTACCCGAAAATCCTGTCATCTATTCTTGTCGTCGAATGAGCTTCGCGTGATTCATAAAATTTTCATGTGTCAAGCTTGACGGGTGACTGGTGGATAAGGATTTATTTATTCCTTTTTGGTGAGATACAACTTGACGATAAGTTTCATTTTGTAAAAGAACCAGTGGAGATCGTGGATCGAGATTCACGTGGGAACGTGAGGACTTCTTTATAAGGAATGCCCTTATCCTTCCGGGTAGTGAACAACTCGTGTATGAGGTGAGTTGAGCGCCGGGACGTTGCTCCCTTAAGGTGGCGAGGATGTAAAACCCGTAAAAATAAGGTCATAATTTAATTCTATTTTCAATTATTTTGTAGTATTTTATAACATTAAATACTATTATGCTTAACGGCTTAAGCTGAAACCGATATTAAATATTATATTTTAATATTTTGACGAGTAACGAGGACTACTAGTGATCGCGATACCGACGGATGCCAAAATTTTATATTTTATTATCGATCGTTTCGAAATTTAATATTTTCAGCGATATCGTTTTAATTATGTATCGAGTCGTTATATTATTATTTTTCGTGTGCGTTTAAACTTTAAAAAAGTATTTTTACGAAACCCGAGTCTCGTAAATATTTGTAAAATTGACTAATAGTCATTTCCCGCATTTTTAGCTAACTATTTTCATTTTGAGCCACAACTATTGCAAAATTACAACAATGATCCCTCAAGCACTATATAAAAAGCCTAAACAAACACACACATCACATTATTTCCACTAAAAATTTTCTTTCTCTCTCCTTGTTTTTCTTTTTTGGCCGTGACTTTAAACCCACCACCAAACCCATACATTTTCAATTTTAACTTGATTTTGGCAATGATTTGAGCAAAACTAAAGCAAGACCCACTCTTATAATTGATCAAGGATCATTTTGGTATAATAAAATCTTACATGCAAGGCATTTTTATTTTTTGTGTTGGTAGGTAGAAGCCATGATCATGCATGGTGTTCTTGCCATGATCAATGGTGATTGTTGCAAGAATCTTGTTAAAAACTTCAATTTGATTCAAAGGTTTTTAATTTTATGATGATTTGGATGTTATGGTTCATATATGTTGATGTTAGGGTATAGGAATGAACATTTCTATGGTTGGTTTTGATCAAAAAGGTGATTTTATACAAGTTTTTAATAGTCATTTTATAACAGTAAGTAAACAGTAAAATCCGAAATTTTATGTTTTGAAAATGGCTTAACTTATTGCCTAGGGTTGTACATAATTTTATTAGCTTCGATTTGATATAAGGTAGAGATTCTAGCTCCAAACGAGCGCGAAGTTATTATGTTTTGATTGATCGTGTACCGGGAGACGAGTATCGGCACTACATATAGTTGTTGTCGATATTTGGATCGAATCTCGGGGACTATAAATTGAAGATTTGAAATGTGTAACCTACTGATAATGAGGTGTTTACCTTAGAGGTTGAGTTTACTTTAAAACCCGAGTGTCGGTTTTGTAAACGGAGTCGTTTAAATATGTTAAAACGGTTGTATGAAAAATTAACGTAAATCTGTCCGGATTTTGTAGTTTGAAAATGAGTCGGGTAAAGGACTTTAAAAGTAATTTCATTTGATAAACTTGTAGGAGGACTTTCTATATATAGTAAGTTAGTTTATCGAGTCATTTCATAAACGGTTGACAAGTTTAAAAGGGGCAAATAAGCTAGTACATGTAGTATGTATCGGCGGACTTGTTAAAAGTGTAAAATGGTAAAGTAAATGTGTAGTAGAGTATAATGAAGTTATTTATATCATTTTCTCTCGAGTTTTTCGTGATTTTATGAGTCGAGTTTTATATTCTTATGTATGGTTTATTTCTCGAGTCTATTATTAATGTACGCACCTTATTTGCTAGGTTGCGGTTGTCGTGTTTATCGGGCATCTACTATCGTCGGCGATCGTCTTCAACTACTTCTACTACTTAAGGTGAGTCTATAGCCTCACTTTATACTAGTTATTAAATGATTTTAAACCCGCGAGGTGGAATACATGTTTTTATAAACATAGAACACAAGTCTTTTATGGTATGCTTGTCCCTCTTTGAATGGACCCGTGGTTGCCTTTAAATTGCATGAAGTGATTGCCATTGTTAAAGCCTCGATTATGGACCGTTAATTAAAAATGATGGGTTAACCGCTAGTACAATTAATAGATCTATGGGGGAAGCCGTCCCGGTTCAGTTTGTGTGGACTTGTCACAGAAGCTTAGGCCCGACCTCTACACTGTTTGAACATATTGTATTGAGAAGTCAAGTATACGGCAATGTACCAATAATCTGGGGGTAATGACATTTAATAAATCTCCTGTCTTATCAGACCTCTAAAGGGAGTTTCTAAGGGCTCGGTTCCATGAGCTTATTGCAATTTATGCTATATACAATTATCATTGTTGATGCAAATTATTATTCGATGCTTAATATGCATGCCACAAACTTATAATCTTTGCTTGTGTTCAAATTGATTACATAAACATATAGATTTCACTCGGCATTTTTGCTGATTGTTTTACTCACATGTATTTCAGGAAATCATGAAGTGGAAGCTTGGAAGTCACGGGAATGAAGTTGTGCACTGCTTTTGTTGTTCAAACTCTTTGATTTATTTATCGTTCCATTTTTAAAACAAACTAATATGTTGTTTTAACTTATCTTTTGGTAACGATTACTTGGGACTACGCTACTCTGATGAATGTTTTAGGAACGATAAATTTGAAACGTCTCTTTTCGAGTCGTTCTTTATAAATTGTGTGTTTTTATACCATTGTTTAGCACCCAAAGATATATTCCGCTGCGTGTAAATTTGGGGGTGTTAAAGATTGGTATGAGTTATAGAGAACTAGGTCTTTATTTTAAAAACCTAAACTATAACTGTCAGTTTTTTTTTTCAAAGAGTCGGTGCACATGACTTCGCGTGACTTCAGGTTCAAGCTACTTCTGAGATTACAATTTTAGTATACGTTATTACGTATACCTGATTGGCAAGTTTTATAAATAAATACTATGATCCATTTATGGATATATATTTATATCTAGGATCCCTTTATCGATATATATTTATGTCGTTAAACTTTTCGATAAAAGTTTATCATTTATTAATGATTAACTTAAATAAATACAATGAATTTAAAGATCTTTCTGTATTTATTTTTGAAGTAATAAATTGCTTTTATTGCAAAATTTTATATTATGACCTTACATACCTTCATCTGCGCGCGTTACTTTCATTGTTTAACCCTTTGTGATATCTATATAGATATCCAAACCGTTTTCCGGCTGTTTGTGCTTGGACGTCTTGAAACGTAATCTCTAGACCATTGTGTAGCTCAATGTGTCCTTAGAATAGACTAACTGCCATCGTGTGGGTCACACATTTTGAAACGCTTCCTATAATCGTGTTGAATAATATCATGGTTTTTCATAATATTTTGTTGATTTTTATCACCGTTTTACACGGCATACGAAGATTTAATTCATTGACAGTTATATGTATCGACTCAGAAGTGTATTGTTCGCTTATTTCTCGGTAACATCATCGTCATTTTATAAATCATCGTCTAGATTATCGCGCTAGATTGGAATACGATTTTAGATCTATAAACTTGTATTATCCTCTTTCATTAACCTTCTTGCTCCCGGAACGCAACCTATGAATGTTCCATTCTTTTCTTGTTATGTTTTGTGTTTTTGGACAATCGTGGAACCAAGGAGATTTTCCTACTTTGCACCTTGAAACCTACATTATGAACGTCATTCACCGTTTTGCTTCCTAAATTTCGTGTTGGATACCTTGAAGCATCTTCTGTCATTTATTATGCTATATTTTTATTTGATGCTCATTATGAGATGTATTTTTCATCGTTGTAAAATCCACAAGACATGTGTGTATATATATTTTGAGCCGTTAGGAAGTGTCGAAAAATACATTTTATGGAGAAATTGCAGGGGGTGTATAAACAGGCCTGATACACGGCTTTTGACACCCCGTATAAAAATTAAAGTTCGAAGTAGTATGTATAATCAAATTGATCTAGGTTCTATGTGTGACTCAGTCGTTCTTTGGTGGAAACAATAGATTTGTCATTGTAGTATATTAAAATGTGCAAAGACAATTAAAGTAAAAAGGCGTTAAAATTAAATCTAAATCTAATTAAAAGAAAGGGTGCAATATTTAAAAACTTTTTAAAGTAAATTAATTAAATGACTTAAAATTAGAGCGTGACGGAAATTAAACTTGACAAGTATTAAAATGTAACTAGAAAATTAAACAAAGCAAAATTAAAATCCAAAACCCATAACCATCGGAATCCTCTATCGGAATGCTGTCACCATACCATTGGAATCCAGATCGCAATGTTCTATCGGAATAAAGGGAGCAACCTATCGGAATGTAACCTATCGGAATATGGTCCAGAACGCAATGCTGTTCAGATCGCAATGTGTCAGATCGCAATGCAGTTCAGATCGCAATGTTACTTAGGAAAATTGGGCAGCACTTCGACTAAGTAAACCTCAAGAGCCGTCAGAATGTGTGATCGCAATGTGTGATCGCAATCCCAGATCGGAATGAGGGGGATGTTACTTCTATCGCAATCCCGGATCGGAATGCAGTCCTTTGTCCCAACACTGTAACTATCGGAATGTGGAGAAAGCAAGCCGTCGCAATGTGTGTTAACCCTTCTTTTCCGATGGATCTCAATTTCGTAATAAGCTCAAATCCAAATAAGCTAACTCTAATAAGCATTAACAAAGAACTTGAATGAAATGGAAACAAAACGAGAAAATAAGCTAAAAAGTTAAAAACTTTCAAACTAAAAAAAAACGAAACTTAATGAAATGGATTTTAAAAAGTAAAACTTTTAAGAAAACTTTCAAAACAATTAAGCTAAATACCAAATAAGCACATAAGATTGTCAAACTTATGGCTATTTCGTATGGAAGCTAAAAGGAAAAAGAAAAGACAAGACTTTTAATCAAATAAGCAAATGGATTAAGCAAAAGTTTGCTTAATCCGAATTTGTAACCGAATCAAAAAGAAGAAGAGTAGATAGAGATTTGTAAAAATAAGCTTGATCAAATTATAAAGAAAGATTAAAGACTCGAATTTAAACAACGCAAATTAAAAACTTACTTGGAATTAAAAGGATAATTAAAGTGCAAAACATGTATTAAAAATGACAAGTAATTAAAGGTGCATAAAATAAAAGTGGAAGAGCTAATTTGTCAAGTTAGCCAACAACATGAAAATGAGATACTCATGGTCTATTTATAGGAGATTAGGAGAGTGGTTAGAGGAAGCTTCCTCCTCTCCTTCCTTTCTTGTTAATTGCACCATTAAGTCCTTCCTTCTTAGTCTTTTGTTAATCTTGGACTTTAAGGACTTTTGGCTCGGGATTTCTTTAAAATCGTCTTTTAATTCTTCAATAAATAAGACTCGAGTTCTTCGGCTTTTGGTAAACTTCCGTCTTTTGACTTTTTCTTCGATAAATCTTCAGAAATGGTCTTGGACTTCCGTTCTTTTTGCACTCTCGACTTCTTGACTTCATCTTTCATCTTTTTATTCAATAAAAGCCCGTAAATGCCGTGTTTTTTCCACTTTTCACCTTTTCGTCCTAAATCACAACAAAAACACAAACCACGCATAATTCCGACATAAAAGACATAAAATACACTTTTTGGCTCGGTTATTATTGTAATTAAGTGGTAGAAAAGATGGGTGTTTTCACACCTATCAAATCCCCTACACTTGACCATTGCAATGTCCTCATGCAATGCATTAGTTACAAAGCACGTTTACATTTTTCATCACAATCAATCCATAATGGCCTTTATTAAAGAGCTAGAAAATTAAAAACATACAAAGTAAAGAAATCAAAAACATACCTTGGGTTTTGGAAATGTCATGAATAATCATCATCCTCAAGTTTTCACTTTCTCCAAACCAAGCTTAAAAACGAGATCATTGTTATTATAAGTTAGCAAACTAACACGAACTCATGTGGGCCAATTACTCACTTAGACTCCCTTATTCCTAGGGGTATCTCTTATATTTTATTGTTGTCTTGAATGATCACGAGGATACATTGTTTTACTTATTTCGATAGTTTATTAGGCCGAAAATAAAGTGAACGATTTAATCAATAGTTAGCTAAAGGACAAAATCTTTTAAAACTGCTTCTCGGGACCTCATAAAGTTCATATCTTGGCATAACTCGCTTCGCGATTTGAGACCTTTCTCGGACCGATATTTGGCAGCGACTTCATACTTCAAACCTTGAGAGACGTTCATGAAATTATGGTCTTCTCTTCATAATGGAATTTCTTCATTTGAAATTTTGAGAGATTCATACTTGGACAACGACTTCTTCATTTTTCTCCAATCTTTATTTTGGATTTTGATATACAACGATCCGCCTCCTTTTATGACTTGGATCTATTTATCCTCATACCTTGTTAGGTTCTTTTCGGATACACTTCTCCATGACTTTTGGGGAGTTTTTGCTTTACGTCGTGTGTCTCGATCCTTCATATTGATTTTCGATAAATGATTCTTCACATCACTTTGGATCTTTAGCAACAAAATATAGCCCTCATGCCTTGCTAGGGACGTTTTGGACTCTCCAATCTTCGCATCCCGCTTCAATAAGTTATGACTTGGCTATGAAATCTAATCCATACCGAGCAACTTTTAAACGATCTTGGGCTAGAAGCTAAGTAACTTTTCAAATCGTACAACCTTATTTATTGCAGATATAATTATTAGCAAGCGATGGGAGAATAGGCTTATAATTAACTCCCATAAATTCCCGAAAGAATACCAAACTTATAATTTGCACTATCATCTCTCGTTCTCCACAGTTTAAAATCTCAAGTAATGAGACTCGTGGATGCTTAGCCTATTAAATCAAAGTTTTGGGTTTTCGAGTCGCCTATAGGATCTTGCAAACTCTTAGACTTTTAAAAGTTTAGAAATTGCGTTTTAAAGTTCCCTTGATAAACGACTCTCTAGGATCAATTATAGGAACTTGCGAAAAGTTCTTGTTCTTAACCCGTGAGAGTTTAAGACTTTCGCGTTTTATAGCTCCCTATATAAAAGCCTAGCAAAACTTGATTTAAACACGTTAAGGATACTAGTTAGAGTAACTTAGATAATTAAACTCGGGTTGAGTCAAAAGATTCACAACGTTTGAAAATTAAAACCACTTTATTAAAAATTTATTCTAGCAAGGAAAGAAAAATAACTATACAAAGGGAAAAACTAATAGGCCAAAATAGATCAAACATTTTGAAAAATGTCGAAAAATAGATTTTCTGGTTAAAATGAGGACAAATACAAGGAAAAGACCACTTAACTTCGATAGAAGTCCCCCCTACACTTAACATAAACATTGTCCTCAATGTTTAAGCATGTGGGAGTAAACTCCCCTACACTTAGGACATTGTGCACTTTGTTTAAATCTTGCTAAGGAAGAGACAACTAAAGAGATTCCTATTTTAATATTGAGAAAATATAAAATAGTGAATCGAAAAGAGTTTAGGATAGAACCGGGAAGAAGTGAACACGGAATCACGGGTCGTCAAGAATCATCAAGAGTGGATCATTGAACGCTCGAATCCCTGATAAAGAAGAGAGGAGAGGAAAGCAAACCAACGGGTCTCCCCCTACACTTATGATAAAGAAAGCTAACAGATAGATGCATGGGTTGCCTCCCAAGAAGCGCTTGATTTTTGTTAACCGAGTCGTGAGCCTGACTCGACCTTGATCATCATAGGAAGAAGCATGAAACATATCCACCAGGATCAAAGACATAGTTTTCGTCCATCAAATAACAGAGGCTTAAGGCGAACAAGGCAAGCCAAAGAAGAGTAGGCAAGGTTCCCTTAAGCAGTGATGGAGCATGGTGGAAGCAAGGGTGAAGTGGTGCAAGCATGTCTTTAATAATTCCAAAGATGTTTCCTTTTATTTCATCAGGTGGATACTGAGATGGCTTAAAGATTTCAATACCGGGGTCGAACACCCTTTCCTTTAAGGGAAAATAGCACTCAGGCTCAGCAGAATGGGAAGAAGATCCGCGAAGAATCACAACCTCGTCCTCAGAAGGGGGACAAAGAGGTGTTAAATCATATGTGCTGCGGATATTGGTGTCGACCGGTTTCTTCTCCTTAGAAAGTATTTTCTTCAAATCCAAAGTAGGATCAAGACGATAATCTTCAAAATCATAAGGAGGAGCATCACTCTCATGAGGGAAGTAAGTGTTGAGAAACGCAGAGAAGTCTTCCTCAAATGAGTAATCGTCCAAAGTAGGATCGAGTGATGGCGGAGGATCTTCATCATGTGAAGAATCGCTCGAAAGAGTATCGACCTCATCAAAATCATCATATGTGGGCAGCTCGGGATACTCGGAAGTACAATCATGAAAATCATCTGAATCTGAGCTAGAATCATCATCATCATAAGCATCAAAGACCGGTGGAGAATCATAAATGGGAGAAGGTTACAAATTGGGGAGAGAATCATCCACATCATCTTGAAAAAGTGGATTATCGATGGAAGAATCGAATAGAGGATTGTTGTAGAAAACAAAATCATCATGCACGTTAATCCTATTCACTGATTCTCTGCCTCCAAAGGATTTACTTGTAAGCTTTCCCATTTTAAAAACTTGTGCATCATCCCCGACTCGTAAGATTAACTCACCTTCGGCCACATCTACTAAAGCTCGTCCGGTTCTCAAGAATGGCCGACCAAGTATTAAAGGAATACGAGGGTCCATTTCATAATCAACAACGACAAAATCGACCGGGAAAGTAAATGTGCCAACTTTTATGAACACGTCTTCGACAATACCAACGGGGTAAGCGAGAGTGCGATTTGCAAGTTCAAGAGTCATCTTTGTTGGAGTGAGGTCGGGCAATGATAGTATTTTCCAAACACTCAATGGAATCAAATTAATACTTGCCCCGAGATCAGCAAGGGCAGTAAATTCTTTAGTTTTGTTGAACACGCAAGGCAACACAAAACGACCGGGATCTCCAAGCTTTTCCGGAAGTTCTTTAAGAATAACTGCAGAGCAGTTTTCATTTAAGCGTGTGTTGGCGAGTTCAATCAGCTTCTCCTTCTTGTTAAGCAATTCCTTAAATGCTTTAACAAATTTGGGCATGTGGACAAGTGCTTCAAGAAAGCTAATGTTGAAGTTCATTTGAGAGATCATCTTCACATATCGGGTCACTTCGGAGTCATCCTTGGTTAGCATTTTGGTCTTGCCTAAACGAGAGGGATAAGGGATATTGGGTTTGGGTGGTGAAGGTGCAGGTGTAGCAGGTAAAGGTTGAGATGTTGAAGGGTCCTTCCGAGGTACATCGTCATGACGAGGCGGAGACGGTAATGGTGCACTAATACTAGGTGTAGGAGGAGTAGGGATAAATGGTGGTGGAGGAGGTGTAGATGATGGGGGTGGGATTGGTGGATGGACAATGGTAATTCCACTACGCGTAGTAATAGCACTCACATTTGCTCGCGGATTGGGGACGGTGTTTGAAGGTAGAGAACTCGAAGAAGAAGGTTGAGCGGCGGGCTAGAAACTAGCAAGCATATTCTTCAAATCAGTCGTTTGATTGCTGAAGGAGGATTGAATATTATCTCGAAGCTCGGATCTAATCTCATTTCCTTGCTTGGTGATATCTCCTTTAAGATTGATAATTTGGCTCTGCAGATTCTTGATTTGCTCACCTTGGGTTCTCATGATGGCTTCAACATCGGGATTAATGGGTGGGGTTTGTTGGGCGGGTGGGTGATAGGGATTAGAAGCTCTTGGTGGGATTTGGTTGCTTCTATTGTAGTTGTTGGCGGGGTTTTGGTTTTGAGGAGAAAAACCGGGTGAAAGGTAGTTGTTTGATCGGTAACTCAGCAAATTTCTATCCCCTTGAGGGCGAGCTTGGTAATTTTCCGGTGAATAATTACCATAAGCTGCATACACATTTTCCGGATTTCCTTGTGTCGAAGGACAATCGGTGTTTGAGTGAGGACCGCCGCATGTTTCACAAGGATTAGCAACCGCTTTAACTTGTTGTTGTTGTTGGTTTGAAGCGAGAAGCGTGATACTTTTGCTCATTTTAGTCATCATGCGGGTGAGTTCGGTCATATCAGGGTTTGCTGAGGTGGAAGAAACATTGACTCTCGGGTTGTTCCTTGAAGAAGCAGAGGAATCCCAGTTTTTGTGGTGAGTAGTCATGTTCTCAATTAGCTCTCTACACTCCTCGGGTCTCCTTTTCATGAATGTGCCACCGGCGGCTGCATTAATCGTATCACGATCACGAAAAGTCAATCCGTTGTAGAAAGTATCAATCAATGTGACAGGGAGCATGTTGTGGTTTGGACAACGATCAATCAAGACATTATATCTTTCCCAAGCATCAAAAAGAGATTCATCGGATTCTTGCATGAAACCGCTGATTTGATTGCGAAGGCTCGTGACCATGGATGGTGGAAAGTAGCGCGACAAAAAGCGTTGAGTCATGTTATCCCAAGTGTGAATAGAATTCTTCGGGAGATGATCAAACCATTTCTCGGCATGATGTGATAAAGTATGTGGGAAGAGTTGTAGGCGAAGAACATCCATTGTGGCACCAGGCAACTTCATGCTTTGGGTGATTGTAATGAACTTGTCGAGGTGTTTGTTGGCATCATCATCAGGCAATCCACGGAATGGGTTAGTTTGTACTTGCTGAATCATGTGGTGCTTCAACGAAAACTCAGGAGCGTTGATTTGCATCGGCGCAATCGGTCCTCCTCGTCCAAACATGGTAGGTTGACAAAGTTCCTCCAGTGTCCAAAGATCGGGCTGTGGAAGAACATTGTTGTTATTGTTGAGGTGCGGTGGATTATTGTTGTTGTTAACACCTGCCATACTTAAATCTTCTTGAGTCTCGGGCTCTTGATAATTAGAAGATCTAGTACGCATACACCTGAAAATGCAAAAGAAAACAAAACCAAACGCAAAGACAATATATATACACAATAAAGATAAAATCTTTTTGGATTTTTGAAAATTTTAATTTTTATGGATTTTTATCAATTTTTAATTTTTATGATTTTTTGAATTTTTTATGCAAGAAAAATAACGTTCACAAGTGAACGGATCCCAAAAAACAACGCGTCTCTCACAGAAAACCGTTAATCTTTACGAAAAGAGCCGGCAGCGGCGCCATTTGATACACGGCTTTTGACACCCCGTATAAAAATTAAAGTTCGAAGTAGTATGTCTAATCGAGTTGATCTAGGTTCTATGTGTGACTCAGTCGTTCTTTGGTGGAAACAATAGATTTGTCGTTGTAGTATATTAAAATGTGCAAAGACAATTAAAGTAAAAAGGCGTTAAAATTAAATCTAAATCTAATTAAAAGAAAGGGTGCAATATTTAAAAACTTTTTAAAGTAAATTAATTAAATGACTTAAAATTAAAGCGTGACAGAAATTAAACTTGACAAGTATTAAAATGTAACTAGAAAATTAAACAAAGCAAAACTAAAATCCAAAACCCATAACCATCGGAATCCTCTATCGGAATGCTGTCACCATACCATTGGAATCCAGATCGCAATGTTCTATCGGAATAAAGGAAGCAACCTATCGGAATGTAACCTATCGGAATATGGTCCAGAACGCAATGATGTTCAAATCGCAATGTGTCAGATCGCAATGTTGCTTAGGAAAATTGGGCAGCACTTCGACTAAGTAAACCTCAAGAGCCGTCGGAATGTGCGATCGCAATGTGCGATCGCAATCCCAGATCGGAATGAGGGGGATGTTACTTCTATCGCAATCCCGGATCGGAATGCAGTCCTTTATCCCAACACTGTCACTATCGGAATGTGGAGAAAGCAAGCCGTCGCAATGTGTGTTAACCCTTCTTTTCCGATGGATCTCAATTTCGTAATAAGCTCAAATCCAAATAAGCTAACTCTAATAAGCAGTAACAAAGAACTTGAATGAAATGGAAACAAAACGAGAAAATAAGCTAAAAAGTTAAAAACTTTCAAACTAAAAAAACGAAACTTAATGAAATGGATTTTAAAAAGTAAAACTTTTAAGAAAACTTTCAAAACAATTAAGCTAAATACCAAATAAGCACATAAGATTGTCAAACTTATGGCTATTTCGTATGGAAGCTAAAAGGAAAAAGAAAATACAAGACTTTTAATCAAATAAGCAAATGGATTAAGCAAAAGTTTGCTTAATCCGAATTTGTAACCGAATCAAAAAGAAGAAGAGTAGAATGAGATTGGTAAAAATAAGCTTGATCAAATGATAAAGAAAGATTAAAGACACGAATTTAAAGAACGCAAATTAAAAACTTACATGGAATTAAAAGGATAATTAAAGTGCAAAACATGTATTAAAAATGACAAGTAATTAAAGGTGCATAAAATAAAAGTGGAAGAGCTAATTTGTCAAGTTAGCCAACAACATGAAAATGAGATACTAATGGTCTATTTATAGGAGATTAGGAGAGTGGTTAGAGGAAGCTTCCTCCTCTCCTTCCTTTCTTGTTAATTGCACTATTAAGTCCTTCCTTCTTAGTCTTTTGTTAATCTTGGACTTTAAGGACTTTTGGCTCGGGATTTCTTTAAACTCGTCTTTTAATTCTTCAATAAATAAGACTCGAGTTCTTCGGATTTTGGTAAACTTCCGTCTTTTGACTTTTTCTTCGATAAATCTTCAGAAATGGTCTTGGACTTCCGTTCTTTTTGCATTCTCGACTTCTTGACTTCATCTTTCATCTTTTTCTTCAATAAAAGCCCGTAAATGCCGTGTTTTCTCCACTTTTCACCTGTTCGTCCTAAATCACAACAAAAACACAAACAACGCATAATTCTGACATAAAAGACATAAAATACACGTTTTGGCTCGGTTATTATTGTAATTAAGTGGTAGAAAAGATGGGTGTTTTCACACCTATCAAGGCCAAAACTTAAAAGTAAAACATGCGTTTTCAAAATAAAATAGTCAAACCTGCACAGAACTTGCAGGGGTATTTTGGTCATTTTATATTGGGTTTCAGGTCTCGGGTAAAATTAGAAAGTCGTCTGAAACGTCGTTTTGCATCAAAATGATTTAGACTCCGAGTCTTGGAGATGTTGTTTATCGGGTCAATTAATCGGCTCATATTTAAAAGTCAAATCTGATAGAAAATTCGGAACATGGGTTTTAAATGTTTCTAAGCAGTTTTGAGTTCATTTGAGATCGTAAAATTTTAACGAATATTATTTTACAACTAACTAATACTAGTTGCATGTGAAAATGTTTAAAAATAGAAACATTACAGGATTAGCAATTACCGGATTAATGGTGTAATTTGAAAACGAATAATATACTTTCTTAAAAGAATGTTGTGTCGAGTATCTTACATAGAATACACATGTGGATTGTTTTATTCTTTTTTTATATATGATTCATTTGTCATTCGACGTTATTTTATTTTTATTTTTTTCTACCCTTCCATTGATTTGGGTTAAGTTTTGAAGATTTGCTTTCACATTCTTCATCGACATTCTCATCACGTGTCTCATGGCGATTCCGTCTAAACCTTATAACCTTTTGAAACCTTATTAACTTGTAACAATTTCAGTCGTTTTCCTATAAGCTACTATTTGCAACTTTTTGCAAAACATTTGGTTATTATATACTTCATCAAATGTCACCTTATAATTTTAATTGATATTTTTATTACAAATATTTTCACAAATTGTTTTACTTTGATATTATGAAATAATTTTTGTAACATTTGAGTTATTGCTTAAAAATCTCGCCAATTACTTGTATCCTATAAATTTATAAACTATTTTTTTTAAATTCCATTTTACAAATGACATGGTTTATATATAAACATAAGAAACATAATAATATTTGACGAAATGGAGCACTGCATTGCTAGCCCTAAATTATACATGGCCTGATCACCTATGTCTAATTTAGAAGGAGCCATGCTAGGCTGAATAGTAGTCACCTTAAAAATCTTGATAATAATCAACTTTTTACTTGTATTTATGATAAAGATAAATAAAATGAAATAAAGTGAAAAGAAGTTTTGAAAACCTTAATATTTTATGCAAGTAGCACAATTTATATGCATCCGCATATGTTTTCTTACCTTCTCTTGAATGAATTACGCGCTTACGAGTACGTATTTACTCGACGATCTTTTTCCACTTGTTACTTCATTTTATCTTATAACTGATTTCTTTTGACCGTTCGTCTAATTACTGACTGTTGATAAATGACTTGAAAGTCTCGATGTTGTATCCTTCCTTCTTGTCCAATCTTCTTTATGCGACTTGGTAGATCTTTGGAATGTCTCCGCACGTGAATAATGAATTATCACTAGAGTGATTTCCGTATATCCGGGATGACGTCCGGCACTCTCGTTTGTCTCGAAATCCACTCTTGTGAACCGTGCTTTGACTTCTCTCTTTAAACACTAACATCGTTCATTTGATTTATTTTAATTACAAGTGATTATTAGGAATTTTCTTTGATTAAAATTTTTGTATGGATCTTATTTCCGATCATGTATCGACCACCGCTAAGTTAACAAACTGATATTGGTGAACCATCGACCGCACTAACAAAATTGACAACTTGTTTAATCTACTGTTTCTTAACGTCTTACTATCAACGCCTTCATCTTATTATTCTCTTTAAGAAGTCATACGACATTTGTTCCGCCCTCTTTTGTACCGTTGATTTCGTACTAATTATTGACCATTATTTCCATTCGTATTCGTTTGTTATCTTGTCACATTTTGAAACCCGAATATATCCCATGTTTATTTTGAAATAATAAACACCTTTATGTATTTCTACCACGCATTATAAAATTTTCATGGAACTTTTATACATTTTTCCAATGATTTTCAATTATCAAAATAACTATCATAAGAAAAAGGTCAAATTTATACATCATATTTTGTATAACTAAAACTAATGGTTAAAACGAAATTATGATCTATCTTTTGAACTAGTTGACTTATCATACTTTACTTTTAATGTAATGAAATTACCGGTTTAATTTATATTCATAATAATGATTTAATTTGGAAATTATATTTTCTAATTGTAACCATCAATACGAGTTTAATTAATAAATTCATGTCATTCTTTCAAAGTTTCTTAAGACAACCAAAATAAATTATGAAGCTATTTAACTCCTATTTTTGATATATCATCCTTATCAAGAAAGTACCTCAACTGAGTTTTAAGGTAATACCAAATCCGGGACGGATAATTGTGATAAACGTTATTTTAATATTAATATTTAATTCATTCTTCGCTCTCATTTTTCTAGTATTGTGAATTATTATGTTTTAAAGTTACGTGAGTCGAGATCCCTCGTCGATCGTCAACCTTAAATCATTTTACCACATTTTGTCCGTTTATGCGTTTATTGAATTCACTTTTATCTCGTTCTGTTCCTCGTATTGAAGATCACTATTTTATTCTGAGTTTAAAATGAATCTCGGGAAGCAGTGTATATGAAGAAACGATAAGTGTCACCCGGATTTATGCGTGTACTTGTGGAATGATTGAGGACCGAATCTCTTAATGAATGGAGTTAATAAATTCGTTACAACCTCAAGGAGTATGTTGAAGCCGACACCACAAGTGGAATGACTCTGGAGATCAAGTGGTTATTATCAAGGGTTCGTTCAAGGTTTTCTTGATGATTAATGGTGGAGATCTATAATCGATGTTTATGTTCGACCTTTTCTTTTATGTACTTATATGGTGTGTGATCTAGTCAAATGATCGTAAGTTGTGAGAAGTTGAGACGGCATCATCCGATGACGTCCGATCATGTAGAACACATATTATGTAATATCTTTTTGACTTTTAACGACGATGTTTATTGAGACTTTAATGCGCGCTGGCGAAAGTGAGATGGTATCTTTGTATTATCTTTTGAGTAGGGACCTGCGTGTGAGCACCCTCCGATGACGAAAATGTTATTGTTGTTAATTCTTTTGATGTGTATCCATGGCTATCCGGCCGATGGATATCCTTTAATTTGCAACCTTCCTTTTAACTGGACTTACCCGAAAATCCTGTCATCTATTCTTGTCGTCGAATGAGCTTCGTGTGATTCATAAAATTTTCATGTGTCAAGCTTGACGGGTGACTGGTGGATAAGGATTTATTTATTCCTTTTTGGTGAGATACAAGTTGACGACAAGTTGCATTTTGTAAAAGAACCAGTGGAGATCGTGGATCGAGATTCATGTGGGAACGTGAGGACTTCTTTATAAGTAATGCCCTTATCCTTCCGGGTAGTGAACAACTCGTGTATGAGGTGAGTTGAGCGCCGAGACGTTGCTCCCTTAAGGTGGCGAGGATGTAAAACCCGTAAAAATAAGGTCATAGTTTAATTCTATTTTCAATTATTTTGTAGTATTTTATAACATTAAATACTATTATGCTTAACGGTTTAAGCTGAAACCGATATTAAATATTATATTTTAATATTTTGACGAGTAACGAGGACTACTAGTGATCGCGATACCGACGGATGCCAAAATTTTATATTTTATTCTCGATCGTTTCGATATTTAATATCTTCAACGATATCGTTTTAATTATGTATCGAGTCGTTATATTATTATTTTTCCTGTGCGTTTAAACTTTTAAAAAGTATTTTTACGAAACCCGAGTCTCGTAAATATTTGTAAAATTGACTAATAGTCATTTCTCGCATTTTTAGCTAACTATTTTCATTTTGAGCCACAATTATTGTAAAATTACAAAAATGATCCCTCAAGCACTATATAAAAAGCCTAAACAAACACACACATCACATTATTTCCACTAAAAATTTTCTCTCTCTCTCCTTGTTTTTCTTTTTTGGTCGTGACTTCAAACCCACCACCAAACCCATACATTTTCATTTTTTAACTTGATTTTGGCAATGATTTGAGCAAAACTAAAGCAAGACCCACTCTTATAATTGATCAAGGATCATTTTGGTATAATAAAATCTTACATGCAAGGCATTTTTATTTTTTGTGTTGGTAGGTAGAAGCCATGATCATGCATGGTGTTCTTGCGATGATCAATGGTGATTGTTTCAAGAATCTTGTTAAAAACTTCATTTTGATTCAAAGGTTTTTAATTTTATGATGATTTGGATGTTACGGTTCATATATGTTGATGTTAGGGTATAGGAATGAACATTTCTATGGTTAGTTTTGATCAAAAAGGTGATTTTATATAAGTTTTTAATAGTCATTTTATAACAGTAAGTAAACAGTAAAATCCGAATTTTTATGTTTTGAAAATAGCTTAATTTATAGCCTAGGGTTGTAGATAATTTTATTAGCTTCGATTTGATATAAGGTAGAGATTCTAGCTCCAAACGAGCGCGAAGTTATGATGTTTTGATTGATCGTATACCAGGAGACGAGTATCAGCACTACATATAGTTGTTGTCGATATTTGGATCGAATCTCGGGGACAATAAATTGAAGTTTTGAAATGTGTAACCTACTGATAATGAGATGTTTACCTTAGAGGTTGAGTTTACTTTAAAACCTGAGTGTCGGTTTTGTAAACGGAGTCGTTTAAATAAGTTAAAACGGTTGTATGAAAAATTAACGTAAATCTGTCCGGATTTTGTAGTTTGAAAATGAGTCGGGTAAAGGACTTTAAAAGTAATTTCATTTGATAAACTTGTCGGAGGACTTTCTATATATAGTAAGTTAGTTTATCGAGTCATTTCATAAACGGTTGACAAGTTTAAAATGGGTAAATAAGCTAGTACATATAGTATGTATCGGCGGACTTGTTAAAAGTGTAAAATGGTAAAGTAAATGTGTAGTAGAGTATAATGAAGTTATTTATATCATTTTCTCTCGAGTTTGTCGTGATTTTATGAGTCGATTTTTATATTCTTATGTATGGTTTATTTCTGGAGTCTATTATTAATTTACGCACCTTATTTGCTAGGTTGCAGTTGTCGTGTTTATCGGGCATCTACTATCGTCGGCGATCGTCTTCAACTACTTCTACTACTTAAGGTGAGTCTATAGCCTCGCTTTATACTAATTATCAAATGATTTTAAACCCGCGAGGGGGAATACATGTTTTTATAAACATAGAACACAAGTCTTTTATGGTATGCTTGTCCCTCTCTGAATGGACCCGTGGTTGCCTTTAAATTGCATTAAGTGATTGCCATTGTTAAAGTCTCAATTATGGACCGTTAATTAACCTATGATGGGTTAACCGCTAGTACAATTAATAGATCTATGGGGGAAGCCGCCCCGGTTCAGTTTGTATGGACTTGTCACAGAAGCTTAGGCCCGACCTCTACACTGTTTTAACATATTGTATTGAGAAGTCAGGTATACGGCAATGTACCAATAATCTGGGGGTAATGACAATTAATAAATCTCCTGTCTTATCAGACCACTAAAGGGAGTGTCTAAGGGCTCGGTTCCATGAGCTTATTGCAATTTATGCTATATACAATTATCATTGTTGATGCAAATTATTATTCGATGCTTATTATGCATGCCACAAACTTATAATCTTTGCTTGTGTTCAAATTGATTACATAAACCTATAGATTTCACTCGACATTTTTGCTGATTGTTTTACTCACATGTATTTCAGGTAATCATGAAGTGAAAGCTTGGAGGTCACGGGAATGAAGTTGTGCACTGCTTTTGTTGTTCAAACTCTTTGATTTATTTATCGTTCCATTTTTAAAACAAACTAATATGTTGTTTTAACTTATCTTTTGGTAATGATTACTTGGGACTACGCTACTCTGATGAATGTTTTAGGAACGATAAATTTGAAACGTCTCTTTTCGAGTCGTTCTTTATAAATTGTGTGTTTTATACCATTGTTTAGCACCCAAAGATATATTCCGTTGTGTGTAAATTTGGGGGTGTTAAAGTTATCCATCAAATCATAGTAAATCTCTCACAAATCTCAAGTCAAAAACTCAAAGCAGTGGGAACCAGTTCCTACTGAAAGTTCCCCCTGCTAGTCTAATTTAGTGTTTAGCTTATCAATAAACTATTCCAGCTTATTCAAACGTGCAACAACTTTAATTTTTTAATAGGTGCTCCTTATTTGACCCATTTGTTCATACTGGAGCATTTGGAGGGTTGACTTTAAGCTTTGACTGGAAAACCAACTCATTTGACTTTTTCATAAGTGCTTATTGGCTTATCCAGCTTATTTGTCTTTGCTTATTGAAATTTTCTTGATTGATTGAGCTTAATTAAGTTGTTTAGAGTCTTTTGCAAGTTGAATCAAGTACTGAGGTGGTCTAGAACTCTAAGTCGACTATTTTGTCCTTTTGTGAAATTTTTCTTGGCTTATTTCTAGCTTATTGAGTGTGCTTTTCAAAATTTCTTTTCACAGATCTCTTAGGACTCAAAAGAAGGTTGTGTGTTTAAGCAGAGCTTATGGCATTGGTTTATTTCTTAATGGGCTTATTGGCCCAATAAGAATAAGCTACTGACCTTTTAAGCTGTGATAAGCTCAAAACCAGCTTTTGGGTCTTCAGACTTTTATGTTTAGAATTAAATTTTGAGTCAGATAGGGCTTTTTCAGGTCATTTGGGCCTAGTTTGACTTTTTGGGCCCAAAAGCCCATTAAGGTTGACTGTTTTTGGTTTTAGCCCATTTGGGGGCCCATTAGGGGTATTTTGGTAATTTCACTTTCATTTTCTGATTATTTAGGTTAAAATAAACTAGTTTGCATATTTTTAGAATTTTTTAGAATATTTGGCTTTTTAATATTATTTTAATATTATTTTAATATTATTTTATTATTAAATTTCAAATTTCAAATTTCACATTTTTGCACTTTTTATATTTTTTCTTAGCTTTAGTACATTAAAATAGTATTTTTTCAACTCTTAGATTAATTTTATCATCATTAGATTAATTTTTATAATTATTTTAAGTTTTAATAGTTTTTAAATCGTTTTAAATAGTTTTTCTTAGTTTAAAAACTTATAAAAATAGTTTTTAATCTTTTTAGGTCATTCTAGAGGTTTACCAATTGAAAAATCTTTATTTGGGATTTTTGATAATTAATTTGATTTTTAGGGCTTTAATTAGCATTTAAAAATTAATATTTAATTAATTAAAGGTTTGAAAAAGTTTTGATCTTTGGTAAACTCTTAGTTTATTTATTTTGATTTTTGGTAGTTTTTTGGGAATTTTTAGAATTAATTTTTATTTTAGCTCTTTTTATGGTTTTACGTTTAGTCGTCGTACTAATTAATTTCACGTCTTCGTCATTCTACTTTCTCATCCCGTTCTTTCAAATATTAATCTCAAATCAGTTACAAATTATTCACACACATATACCTTGTTGGAAATACATTTTGTGTATTAAGAAAGTCTCGGTCACTCCAACTATATAGTTATAGGATCGTAGTATTGTTTAAGTAATACTTATGTTTAGCCCGACCCATGAGCATGTTCATGGGCCGGAGGCCCAAGTCCATTAAGGACTTGGGTATATAAACCCCTTTCCACCATGGAAAGGGGTATTGGTTGTTTCGTTTGTTTTACACATTTAATAAAGTTTCTTTGTTTCTCTCTCTACTCTCTCTCTCTAGATTAACAACAACCCTCTTGATTAGATTATAGATTATCATTGTTCTAAAATTGGTATCAAGAGCATGGGATGATTTAAGGTATGTTGATTCGTGTTGTTTAGTGTTTTTTTGGGTTAGTGGGTGTTTTAGGATAATCCATCTCAAATCTTGAAACTTTTTGTGATTTTATGGTTTAAAGTGGTAAACAAAACACACGGTATGATTATCTTGGTAGAAACCGCAAAATTTTTTAGTGTTTTTGGGTACTTTTTGGCTATTATTCAGTTCTCGTACATCCAGACGTATCAGAAATTTCGGAAAAGGGTTTGTTTTTCCGAAATTTTTCATTTCGGAAAAGGGTTTAGAAATCTCTGAAAATCCACTTATTCCGAAGAAATTCTCTGAAAGTTCAATTTTTCTGAAAATTGGTTCTTTTCTGAAAGTTAACTTATTCCAAAGAAATCTCTGAAAATCCACTTATTCCGAAGAAATCTACGAAAATCCACGTATTCCGAAGAAATCCCTGAAAGTTCACTTATTCCGAAAAAATCTCTGAAAATCCACTTATTTCGAAGAAATCCCTGAAAGTTCAATTATTCCGAAGAAATCTCTGAAACTCTACTTATTCCGAAGAAATCCCTGCAAGTTCAATTATTCCGAAGATTTTTCTGAAAAATCGTGTATTCCGAAAATCCATCATTTCTCTGAAAATCAAGATTATTCCGAAGATTTCTCTGAAAAATCAAGTATTCCGAAAATCCATTATTTCTCTGAAAATCAAGGTTATTCCGAAGATATGGATATTCCGAAGATAGGGGATTATTCCGAAGATTAGTGATTGGTTTATTTAGAATATTTTTCTAGGATTCTTAGTGGATTTCAATATTGATACATCAACACACGACCTAAATCGACAACAACATTTTTCACATCCTTACTTCATTGAATGATCAAAAGATAATCTTTTTCAATCAAGTGTTCTAACAATGAATGCTCATTCATTCATGCCTACAATGACTTCACTTACCGATATCTCAATCATCTCGGGTACCGACATTCGCCCACCTTTGCTCATCAAAGATTTATTTGAAGCATGGCAAGGTCGCATGAAAACGTACATCATGGGCAAACCCAATGGTCGACTTATGCTTCAATCAATTGAAAAAGGACCATTAGATTGGGGAGAAATTACCGTCAATAATGTGACACGAGAAAGGTTGTATCATGAGTTAACCGATGCTAACAAAATCATTGCCGATGTAGATGAAAGGGCCATCCAGACAATACTTCAAGCCCTTCCACATGATATCTATAGAATGGTAAGTGAACACACAGTGGCAAAGAATCTTTGGGATCGATTAGCTGTTTTGTTACAAGGGACTTCTGTAACTAAGAAAGAACGAGAGTGTCAATTGTATGACTTGTTTGATAGGTTTACATACATTCCAGGGGAGACTCTTCACGATTACTACTGGCGTTTCACTACTTTGATGAATGACATGAACGTGTATAATCTAAGGATTGAACAGTTTCAACTAAACACAAAGTTCTTGAACACGTTACCCCAAGAATGGAGTCAGTATGTCACCGTTGTTAAGATGATTCGAGATTTGCACAAGTCAAATTTAGATCAACTCTATGCCTTTTTGCAACAACACGAGAAGCACGTGATCAAAAAACGCATCTCTCAGGGATCTTGTCAAGAACCATTGGCATTAATGGCAAACCATCCAACATTGTCATATCAGAGCTCTCCGTTAGCTTAGGGACACCAATCTTCCTATCAACCATTGTATCAAACACCAAGTTTCCCACAGTATTCGATCTTGCCACAACCGCCTACATCTTATCACCAACAATACAAGCAACCAGCAACATCATCACAAGGAGACTCAGATCAGTTACCTTATGCTTCACAACAGTATTCACCTTATCAACATCCAACAAACCCTGCTCTTACCTATCAACAACTTGAGGCTTCTCAACCCCATTACCCAACAAATGGTAGTGTTCCTTTAAATCCGCTTATAGCTCAATCAGAACCAGCGTTTTATTGTGATGATGAGATTCCTGTCCCTGAGTTTAGAGAAGGGGATAGTCCTACTGATACACTTGCTCAAATGTCTGCTTATCTCACTCAAACATTGAACAAACGAGGTTATAGAAGACCAGCTCCAACAAACAATCAGTTAAGGAACTCTTCTAACTCTCGACAACAAGCTACAATTCAGGATGGTACAGTAATGGTGCAACCACTTCAGGGGAGACCCAATTCATCTACTGCTGGTGCACGTTCATCTAACACTGCTGCTACAAGGGGTAATAGCACTGGCAAAACGAAGATGATTATTTGCTACAACTGCAAAGGGGAAGGGCACATGGCTCGAGAGTGCAAGCAGCCCAAGAGGAAAAGGGATAGCACATGGTTTCAGGAGAAGATCTACTTGGTGAATGCTAAAGCCCAAGGACGTGAGCTCGATGAAGAAGAGTTGGCATTTCTCGCAGATCGGGGAGTCACAGACACTGACGGTCTCACAGCAACCATCACAACCAATGCCGCATATCAATGTGATGATTTGGATGCATACGACTCTGACTGTGATGATCTCAATACCGCCAAAGCAGCTCTCATGGCAAATCTTTCACTTTATGGAGCTGACACAATTTCTGAGGTACCAAATACTGCTATGGATACTAGTATTGTACCTTATCAAGTTGAGCAAGTGTCTGAGTATCCGGAACAGCCTTCGGTGGTTAGTAACTCAATCGAGGAGACAAACAATGATTGCAATATCAATGCAAGTCCCCAGACTTTGAGTGAACCACAGCCGGGAGCTATTACGACTACAAATTCGTTTACTCAACCTGATTTGGTTATGGTCTCGGCATCTTTGCTTAGCCAAATGAATAATACGGTCCTTGAAACCCTCAATGTTAATCAGACTTTATCTGCCGAGCTTGATTTGCAAAAGGAAAAGGTTAAAACCTTGGAATTAACTCCAGTGTCCACTACCTTAACAAATCCTGAATTTGATAGGTTTAGGCAAGTCCAAATGGATAATCTGCTAGAAATTGAGAGTTTAAGAGCAAATCTTTCGAAAGAACTTAAAGAAAAACTGTCAGTCGTTAATAATTTTCAAAAACTACACACGGATTTTGAAATTCTCGAGTCTAAAAGGGTTGAAACAGAAATTAAGGCGTCTGAGAGAGTTAAGAAGACTGAAATTTTGCTTTTAAAACAATACTCTGCTTCACATTTAGTACACTTGTTTCATTCTTCTTTTCAAGAGTTCAATCTATCACGTCTAATAGACCTACCACCTAACCCGGGGTATGCAAAGCAAGCATTTCACCACAACCCACGCCTTTATGATGCAACCAAGTTAGGATTGGTATTAGATCTGATTGTGTTTTTAAATGAATCTGAGAGCATGATACCATATGAAGCGAATCGGTTAAAATTTCTTACTACATATCTTGAATATGAGTATGCTCAAATGAATGCAACAAATGCTAAAATAGATCTTAGAACTCGATTTAATATGCAAAAGAAATCTATCCAAACATCCTCTTTCATGCCTACTAGAGAATGCCTTAGTATAATTCCTACACTCGTTAACTCGGACGAACCGAAGGAAATTCCTAAGAATCTTCCACCGGTAAGTACGGTAAAGCTCAGCTTGGAAGAGATTGAGCGATACCTTACCGAGTTTGACAAGGTCATCCTGGAATGTACGACTTCAACGGCTCAAACCGCTGGAGAATGGGCTTTCGAACACATGAAAACGGTGTTTGAGAAAGAGATCGTTCCGTTTGTAAACCATATTAAAAATGGAGTCTATGATCTAGCGGGAAATCTATGTTTTGAAATTGGTGAAGTTCAAAAAGTTTTCTATGAAATGGATGATGCTTATGAACAACATTTAATTGAGAAAGAAAAGATTTTATCCGAGTATGACCGATTCTTAGAACATATAGTGTCTCTCGAAGTGATGCAAGTTGTTACTCTTAAATATGCTCATGAGATTTCATCTATTGTGAATAAATGTGATGATGTGCATGATATGTCTGTGAATATTGTTGAGCCTGTGATTAATGTATATAATCATTCTTGTCATGAATCCAACGCTGAATTTTTAAAGCTTCAAGATTCTTATAACACACCTTCAAAACGTTTTAATGAGCTTCAACAACATTGTATATCTCTTGAAATTGAAAATCAATCTAAAAATTAAACTCTTTCAAAAATAAATGATTGTGAAAACTCCGTTGAGACAGGTGACAAGATGATTCAGGTGGTTCAGGCGTTAGAGGAAGAAGTTATGAAACTTAAGAGAGAATCAGTAGCAGAGAAATTGGAACTAGAGGCTGCAGAGATTAAAATCATGCCCTAGAAGATAGAATTACTTCTATGCTAGGGAAGTTTGATAAAGTAAAGCAGGGTTTTTCACAAATTTATGGTTCATTAGAAGATCGCTTTGCTTTTAATGCGGCAGAGAAAAAGTCACTTGTTGACCAATTGAACCGTAAGCGCGAGGAAATATCTGACTTAAATATTCAACTCATAGACAAAAACATGGTTTTTGCTGAATTAAAGGAGACACTTCAACTCAAAGGACAAGAAGTTGTTGATAATCCAACCACCATCTCTGCCCCGACCTCTAGTGCTCCAAAAACCAACAAGGTGGTGATCATTAAGAACCCGTACAATAAGAACAACTCACTATCATATAAGTGGTATATGGAAGATGCAGTTAAGCACGCAGAGCTTCCTAGGGATGTGGTAGATGATTACTATGAAATTGATCCTATGAATAGTCACTATTACTCTACTCATGCTTTCATTGAGAGGGTACAACAATGCTTAGAGCACTTGAAGTACATAGGACAACCGGGTTCTGCACCACTTAAACAACAAACCACCACCATTTCCATGACTCCATTCAATAAGAATCCAGGATCTAAGCCTATATTAAACACACCCATCAAGGATAAATCAAAATCTTTAACTAATGTTCCCTTGGCTTCTACAGGAGTAATTGTATCTACTAAGGCTAAAGAATCTCAAGACAAGAAGAATAGGATCAAGCCTTCCACTAGTAGGACTGCGAAGAAGAAAGTAGAAGTTCACCCTAGGAATGTTATTTCAAACTTGAATAAAAAGAATCATGTAACTAAGACTAAAGGCCCTGCGCTTGTGCAGCAGCCTAAGCAAAATGTGAATTCTAATTTGAGATGCTGGAATTGTAATGAATGCATGTTTTCTAAGCATCATGATATATGCCTTGTTGATTACGTGAATGAAATATATGCAATTAGGAACAATCTTGAATGGATTCCAACGGGGAAGAAATTCACCCAAGTTGGTTGGCAATGGAAACCCATTGATAGGACCTTCACTGCTAATGGAACTACGTGCCCTTTAACTAGGATCACATCCACGGAAGTTAGGTCTCAGCATCCTTTAAATAGGAACACTAGCACTAAGAAATGGAAAAAGCGCCCTTTAACTAGGTCTGCCCCCACTATCGTGCCTACCAGTGAAGAAGTACCTCAGGATCTTAGACAACTAGAATCTAAGCCGGCATTTAGGAAGCAAATATGGAAGCCTAAGAATTCTTCGGTTAGCAAATCTAAGATAATTATATATGTACCTGCTAACACAGAGGAACTACTAGATTCCGATACATCGTCCTTGTCTGGTGATATTTTCAGGTGGTCTAAATCATCCTCTGGTACTTGGACTCTGGATGCTCAAAGCATATGACCGGAGATTGCTCGATGCTCACAAATTTCGTTAGCAAGTTTCTAGGAACGGTTAAATTCGGCAACGACCATATTGCGAAGATCATGGGTTACGGTGAATATCAAATTGGGAATGTTACGATTTCAAGGGTATATTATGTGGAAGGACTTGGTCATAATTTATTTTCAGTGGGACAATTTTGCGATTCAAACCTTGAAGTGGATTTTCGACAACATACTTTTTTTATTCGCGATCTTGCAGGAAATGATTTGTTAAAGGGTTCTCGAGGGGATAATCTCTACACATTGTCTATTCAAAACATGATGGCCGCGTCTCCTGTATGCCTTCTTTCCAAAGCATCTAAGACAAAGTCATGGTTGTGGCATCATCGGTTATCTCATCTTAACTTTGATGCTATAAACCATTTGGCTAAAAACAAACTTGTTCGTGGTCTTCGAAAACTTAAGTTCGACAAGGATCATTTATGTTCCGCGTGTTCTTTGGGAAAAAGCACCAAGAAATCATACAAACCTAAAGCTGAAGACACCAACCAAGAACCACTGTATCTTTTGCACATGGATCTTTATGGGCCAATGCGTACGGCTAGTGTGAGTGGTAGAAAATACATCCTCGTCATGGTGGATGATTTCTCAAGGTTTACATGGGTAAAATTTTGAAGGTCTACAGAATCATTAGCCTATTCTATGTGATTGATTTGATGGATTAATATGGTTGAATGATTGATAAATAAAGAAGAAGATGAAGGAATGAGATGAGGGATTAGAGAGAGAAAGGAAATAAGGGAGAGAATTAGAGAGAGAAAGTAAAATGGAATTATGATTAAGTGACAAATGACAATCAACAACCCCTCCTAACATGCTAGGAGGGGATATATATAGCCCACCCTACATGTGGGCTATATGGACTATACATAAAGTAAATAGATCACGAGCCCGTTAAATAATTATCGTTGGAGCGACCGATCCTTCATAAATACGTAAAAACGTATTTCTAACAATCTCCCCCTAAGGGAGGTCGCTCCAAGAAACAAAGTTCTAAATAGTCTATAACTCGTGATCTATGCTAACTAAGATGTGACCGAGACTTTATTGGGAAAAACGTATTTCCAACAATCTCCCCCTAAGGGAGGTCACATCTTTTTACAAAATCTTAAACCTAGCATCTATGCTTGAGTCTTCGATCTTGTTCTTGTGAATATGCTTGATGTGATCTTTGACTTTAGTCTTGAGCATGTTTCCTTGCCTTGACCTTGTGCATTCTTCACTTGTGATATTTGCCTCTTTGTGACTTCATGTTCCACATACTTATACTTTTAAATTCTTGAAAGCTTCAGAGTTTGATACAGCGGAAGACTTGACCTTCAGGCTTTCTTGAATGTGTTGAAGTACTAATTGTATGTAGTATAAGCATGTGGTGACGACTTCTTCTGGATTGTACACCGCAATGCCACCTTCTTGTTACGCTGCATAAGACAGTTAGCAACAAAACAATATACACGGATGAAATGGCCTTGAACATTTCATTCTAATTCGGTAGCAATTTACCTCCGGTCGGTGAAGACCGTTGGACGATATTAAATATCGTACTTGTGACAGGTAGTTTCAATAAAGAACCTCCTTGACAAGATTTCGCGGGTAAACCCGTTCTCTTTACTCGACCGTCCAAAGCTGACTGCGAACGTAAAGAGTGGATCATTTGGATAATATTATCCGCATGATTTGAAGCCGTCAATTCATGTTCCTGGAACAAGTGAAGTTCATTTAAGAACCACACCATCGTTGCTTTCCAGTTGTCACTAGCTTGATTCATATAGAATCTTGCAAGTTACCTACCAAGTGCTGTTTGATGTTAACACTAGAAGGATTTCCATTCGTCACTGTAAATACTTAATAGTATTACTCTGAATGTTCTGGCAAGATCATTAAGATATTGCGTAGAGGCCTGGAACGTGTTTAAATTCATTTAAGAATTAAACCACTGTTGCTTTCCAGTTATCACAAGTTTGATTCATAAAGAATCGCACAAGTCACCTACCATGAGCTTTTTGATATTCGCTCAAGAAGGATTTCCATCTTCATTGTAAGTACTTTCGTATTACTCCGATGTTCAGGCAAGATCATGAAGATTTTGCGTAGGACTCTTAAGATCTTTCTTACTTTTCACAGTGTGTGAAGAAGCAAGGAAATATGAAAGTGTGTCCTAATGAGATATTTGATGATCTCAAATGGATCTAGACTCGATCGTGCATTTTGGATTTTAGTGATCGGAGGCTAGAGAGGAGTGCCACCTTTTCAATACCAGTCTATTCGGAGTGAATAAACCAATAGATAACGTGTTGATCTCCGTGTGATTAAAACAAATACCTTTTGAGAGATATTTGAGTTAGCTGGGAAGGGTTGTGCATTGCATCACTGGGTCCATGACGTCTTTCTTCAATATCGAGAATCATTAGCAAAAATGACCTCAATAGCATATGTATTGACCCGGTTTCTGCCTAAAGTTGTAAGGAGGGCTTCTTTCTTTACACCCTTTATCTTTACATTTCTTTTTCATTCTTCAACCCCTTCAATGCTTACCGATACGTCATCACTAGCACCTTGTTGTGATTGTTCCAGTGCTAACTTAAGTACTTGGTCGGCATTCAGCTACGTTCACAATCTTTCTCCATCTTTCCTAAGGACTACTATTTCTAGCTATGGAATGTCCTTGGGAAGATTCCTCCGGTTCTAGAGAAATCATTGGACTTTAACCTATCCTACCATCCTTATGTCACCACAATCTTCACCGTCGTGAATAGAGATGTTTTTGGGTAAGTGTATGTCACCATGAAATCCATTTTGAAGTGCAAATCCATTTTGCTCCCCCTTAACATATGCTACGATATCCGAAAACATTTTGCACATGTCGGGATGAGCTATCACGTTAAGTCAAACCATTTATGATTGATCATATCCCATATTAAATCACATTTTCTCCCCCATATTAAAAATATTAACCCAATCGATGTTTTTAATATCAATTGATTTAATAGCATTTTAAGAAAATTTGGGAAGAAAAATGCAAGTCCAATTATCTTCATTAATTACACAAGCTCCCCCTCAAATTAATGAGGGTGTGCTGAAACGTAAATTAAATACCTTTTAAACACAAGTGTAAGGTATTTATTACGTGCAAAGATCATATAAAATAATGAATTCATAAGATTAACAATTTACGAAGTAGGACCTGAATGATGGAGAACATCATATGAGAGATTCACATGGTTCTTGTTCACGAATGTTGGTCACCTCGTCACGTCCCCGAGAAAATTAATTCCCGTTGTTGAGTCAAAGTTTTCCGGTGAAATGCTTGACTTGATTATGAAAAGCGGGTTGCTATCTGAAATAATAGCAAACCATGTTGAGCATGTTTTAAAAGTTTGAACTTCTGCTCGAACTTTATTTACAACCCCGTGTCATTATTGAATGACATTTCTAGGTTCGTAAATATTATTGATTCCAGAAGACATGCTCGTTTTATCAAAACGTTTTTGAACACACAATTTTGAAAGATTTAGAAAAACCTTTTGAGAAATTCTCGAAAAATTGTGTTCAAAGTTTTGAAAAACAATTACTTGAGCTTAAGATGTTGAATATCTTAAAAGCGAGCTCAAGTCCGAGAAGTTGTGAACTTCCCGTTGTTAAGGATAAGTTACCATCGGCGATAAACTTTCCTTTTATCTGAAGGACGAGTCCTAAGCTGACATTTACTTAGAAGTCATGTTCATGAGCTTGAAAACTTTGACTGTTTTAACAGAAAGCTCATGACCGAGAAAGGTTAATTTCTCGTTACGAGGAAAAGTTCTCTTATTTAAAAGATACACTTTCCTTTCTGAGCTTAAAACTTCGAATGTTTTAATACAAGCTCATGACCGAGAAAGGTGAATTTCTCGTTAAGAGGATAAGTTATCATAAAAGATAATCTTTCCTTTATTTTAAGTTCGAGTTACAGTCTGACATTTAACTGTAAGTCATATACACGAGCTTAAAACCTTTGAATGGTTTTAATGTAAGCTCGTGTCCGAGAAAATTTAATTTCTCGTTGTAAGGATAAGTTTATCATCAGCGATAAACTTTCCTTTATTTGAAGAACGGGTTACCATCTGATATTTAATGATAAACCATTGTGCATGAGCTTAAAAACTTGGAATGTTTTTTATATAAGCTCATGCCCGAGAAAAATGAATTTCTCGTTGTTAGGATAAGTTTACCATCGGCGATAAACTTTCCTTTCTTTGAAGAGCGAGTTATAGTCTGTGATGTGACTATAAGTCCTTGTGCATGAGCTTAAAAACGTGGAATGTTTTTAACATAAGCTCATGCCCGAGAAAAATGAATTTCTCGTTTTTAGGATAAGTCATCATCGGGATGAACTTTCCTGTCTTTGGAGATCGAGTTACAGTCTGTAATGTGACTGTAAGTCCTTGTGCATGAGCTTAAAAACGTGGAATGTTTTTAACATAAGCTCATGCCCGAGAAAAATGAATTTCTCGTTTTTAGGATAAGTCATCATCGGGATGAACTTTCCTGTCTTTGGAGATCGAGTTACAGTCTGTAATGTGACTGTAAGTCCTTGTATTGCAGCTTAACCATGAATCCCCTGAGACATTTGTTTCTCTGATATCTGCTTCTTCAGCAACCAAACTCTAAGAGTGTCCTTAGTTGAACGGTACACAACGATTGGACCGCTTCGTTCTTTTGGAACATCAACTTTGGTACCTGCATTCTCATTAGGAGTTTGTATACTTTTGCATGGGTTAGAGATATCTATTTTTGAAGCACGTGGGGGTTCACAGTTGGCTTTACTTGTGTCAGAGGTGGCCTGAGGGGATGATTCACTTGTCTTAGTTGGCAAACGTTTCCTTTTATAGAAAACCTTAAGTTCAGGCTTAAGTGATGTATCATCCTTTGCAATTTCCTCCCTAGTAGTCTTTGTAGAATCAGAGACTATCCTAGTTAAAGGGCACTCGTTTCCTATAAGCGTGAAAGTTCTACCAGTGGGGCGCCACATTTTGCCAACGGGTTTGATTTTAGCGACCCACTGGGATTTAAGTCTAGCACGGGAGTTCACCTCATTAAGCAATTTCTTGATACAAGAATCATGATTTGCCGAAAAGACACATTTTCTACATGTTTTACAAGTAGCATATTTAATGTCCGAGTAATTCCTAGATGATTGATCGATGCTCCTAGTAGACGTCATGCTACGGTTAGCAGTGTTGGGTGATCTAGAAGGCATCTGACTAGGTTTGACATTGCTATCTCTTACATGTGTCTTTTGCTTAGCTTCCCTAAGACCAGATTTATGGCTAGCGTCATTTGAACTAGTTCTAGACGTGGTCATTGAACTATTCTTAAAGAAACTAGAGGCAATCATATGATTAGGTCTTGCTAAAACTGAGTTAGTCACATTAGGCCTAGTTGGTGGAGGGACTGTTCTAGAAATATGACCCAAATCAACTTGGGAGGCAAACCGCGGTCTCGAGGATTGTAGTCGCTCGGATCTAAATGCAGTAGGTTGTCTGACAATCGGTTGTCTGACGAACTGATTTGTAGGCGGTTTCCCCAAGATTGATGGTTTTTCAAGCTTAGTGTTCATACTAGGTCCTCTATTTTTCCTTAACTCGTTTTTCAACGCAGCTATAGCAAAAACCTTTTCCTGTACTTGGGCCTTTAAAGTCTCATTCTCTTTGAGCAAGTTATCTTGGGATGCCAACTTAGATTCAAGCAGTTGAATTTGTTTCAAAAGATTATCCTTTTCAGCTTTAGAATCTAGAACAGTTTGATCCAATTTTCTTTCAAGAACAACGTTTGACTTTTCAAGTTTTTCAAAGTATGTTTCAAATTTGTCCGTTTTCTTAGAAAATTCAAGTTTGGCATCCTCAAGATCTTTTGATTGCCGAGCTACGATCGTTTCGAGCTCTTTAATCTTGGAATCAGAATCAGTTAACGAGGCAGTTGTAAAGCATTTATCATGATGTACTATAGCATTTTGAACACTTTCTCCCCCATTATGACTCACGTCGGATGAATCAGAAGTGGTATTTCTATCACTCTTTTCCATCCCATGTTTGTCATAATTAGGTTCAGAATGCTCAATATGCGGCATGTCATCAACATATACATCATAAACAACATTACATTGTACCATGTTTGCAGGCGCTTCGTCATAAACGGGTAAGGTGTCAGCAAAAGAGATCTCGTGAACATGCCCTGACGTGCCACTGGTATCATGTTGTCCTCCTGATTCCGTGCTCTTGCCATCGTTAGGCTCCAAGTTGTCAATCGTATGACCAATTTCCTCTTGCATCGAAGAGTCTTGCACTCCATTATCATACCCTTGCTGAAGTCGAGATCTTTCATAAATCGAAGACGAGACCGATGACATGAGTTTCAAAATCGTATCACGGAAAACTCGAAGCTCGGTATGTGTATCTCGAAGAAATGATTGGCAAAGCATCGAACTTTCAGACTTGATGATATTGAATTGGAGGAAAGGCGTGAGTTGTGTCACTAGATCCTTATAGGCAAGTGCCGATGCAGAGTGATTAAAGTTTCCATGGTTGAGTTGCTCGGCGAGTTGGGTCAAAGTGGTAAAAATTGAGTCGATGAATATATGACGATCTTGTCCAAAGATTGTCACAAATTCGCTCCCTCCTTGAATCCCCGAAAGAGTGACAAGATGAGACTGGAGCATTTGAAATGAATTTATACCACTTTCTCGAGCTTTGTCTTGCATTCGATGCAAATCTCCCTCTTTAAGTGTCGAATTGAACGAATCCATTGAAAATCGAGGAAAGATAAAGAAAAATGATGTGGATGTTGTTGTAGTCGGGTTTTTACAATGCGACTCGTCTCAAAAAATGTAGTCGGCTCAAACGATTATAGATTAAACCGGATACTAATAGGTCCAATTTAAACTCGACTCACTGCAAAAATAAATCCCGTCACTATAACTCGTTACTTTTGTCTTCAAAGCCGGTCACAAAAAGTTTAACCCGTCACTATAACTCACCACTATAACCCGTAAAAAATTTGACCACCGTGGTTCTTCCGCAATACCCGCCTCAACCCGATGTGCCAAATCAAACTTAACTTAACTAAAAAAAAAATTAACTATAAAATAAAAAAAAAAAAAAATATAACTTAAAAAAGATTAACTAAAAATAAATAAAAATAATAAAAATAATAAAATAAAAATAATAATAATAAAAAAAATCTAATTTTTGAAAATAGAAAATAAAACTAACTTTTGACACAAATTTTTCCAAAAATTAGTTAACTAAAAAATAGAAAGACGTTTGTCAAAACGTTTGTCAAAAAAAATAAAATAAAATCAAATAAGTTAACTTTTGACACAAATTATATAAAAAACGTTTGTCAAAACGTGGCAAGGTAGTGGAACAATACGTGGCAACGCAAAGCCCAAGAAAGTCCCTCGTATCCTCCGCCCTAATATCTTTGATATAAAAGACAAAAACCTAATCTCACCTATTTTCTCTCAAAAAACTAAACGAGTTCTCACACTTCTTTGTTTACTCCGCCCCTACCTCCCTGTTTACTTTCAAAAACTAAGCTAGATATCTCTCTCCTCCTCAAAAAAATCTCTCTCAATCAAATAATCATATTAATCTGATCTCAAACCCACCAAATAAATTCAAACAATTCAATCTATACCCAAAAATTTACTGAATATGACGAGAGAAGAAGAAAAAGACTTCAAGATCCGTTGATTGGGTCTCGGGTAAGTTTCACATTTCTTTATCTCAATTTTTGGATCAATGATCGTTGTGAGATCTTTGTCAAAACTTCTATCATCTGTCGAGTCATTCTGTCGTGTATTCGAGAGTCGAGAGGTGTGGGTGAGGGAAAGAGGGTGTGTCGAGGGTGTTTGCTTTGGAGTGTATGAGTCTGGAGGGGGTGTGAGACGAGGGTCTGGGAATGGGTCGAGAGAGGGTTGTGTCGTGAGGGTGAGTTCTGGTGATGTTAGATTATTGTTTGGTGTCGGTTTGACGAGAGTGTGAGGGTTTTCGAGGGTGTTGTTGATGTTGGTTGAGAGTCTTTGATGGTTGTGTGGGGACGAGAATGATATTATGAGTCCTGGTTGGTCGAGAGAGAAGAGTGAAAGTTGTGTTTGTCTGGTTCGAGGGAGAGAGTGAGAGGTTTAGAGTCGGATGGTTAAGTTTGTTCAGGTCTGTGATGTTGAAACGAGGGTGTATGAGGGGGTTGTAATATTCGAGTTGTGGGTCTTCGAGTCTTTTTGTTTGATTCGAGTCTTAGGTGTTTGGTCTGTTTCGAGGGAATGAGTCGATTTAAAAGACGATGATTTGCCCGTTCAGTTTGAATAGGATGCTTCGTTCGGAAGAGTTCCGAATCGGAACTTTTTCAAAAATTGATTCGGAAGTTTTTCAAAAATTGATTCGGAAGTTTTTTTCTTCATCCGGAACTTTTTGTCTTCACCCGGAACTTTTTCTTCACCCGGAAGTTTCGTTCACCCAGAACTTTTTTTTTGTTCGTCGGGAACTTTTTTCTTCCGGATGTTTTCTTTCACCCGGAAGTTATCTTTCACCCGGAACTTGTGGTTTGATTCGGAACTTTTAGAATGACAGAAACAGGTTTGAAACTCGAAGAGACGGACTGAAATTCTTGGACAATTGGACAGAAGATAACTGGACAAAAATGACAGTTGACCAAAAATGAAAGACAGACCAAAAAGAGAAACCCAGAAATGATGAAAATTGTTAAACTGATTAAAAAAAATTTATATAAATATCTGATTATATAAAAAATAAAAAAAGGTTATATAAAAAAGTAAAAAAAATAAAAAAGATAAAAAATAAGAAGTTATAGAAAAACTGAATATGGAAAACTGGATAAAACTAAAATGGATAAACGAAAATCAATAATAAAAAAATTAAAGTGGCAAATTTGATTAAAAAAATAAAAAATAAAACAAAATTAAAAGTTCAATTTAAGGATTTCAAACAAAAAGGCATCAAAATAAAAAGGATTTAATAAAAAAAAAAAAAATTCAAAATTAAAAAGAGAAAAACACAACTTTTTATAAAAAAACACAAACTTTTTAAGATTGATAAAGAAATTTTTGAATTTTATATAAAAATTTGTGATTTTTTATCTAAAAAGTAAGTAAATTTGAATATTTGATATGATTTAACACATAAAAACACAAACTTTTTATAAAAAATACAAATTTTTTAAAGTTTAAGCATGATTAAATCAAAACCCACCAAAATCAAAAAGAAAATAAGAGCAAGAATAAACCAATCAAACCTTGGCTCTTGATACCAATTGAAGGTCTACGGAATCATTGGCCTATTCTATGTGATTGATTTGATGGATTAATATGGTTGAATGATTGATAAATAAAGAAGAAGATGAAGGAATGAGATGAGGGATTAGAGAGAGAAAGGAGATAAGGGAGAGAATTAGAGAGAGAAAGTAAAATGGAATTATGATTAAGTGACAAATGACAATCAACAACCCCTCCTAACATGCTAGGAGGGGATATATATAGCCCACCCTACATGTGGGCTATATGGACTATACATAAAGTAAATAGATCACGAGCCCGTTACATAATTATCGTTGGAGCGACCGATCCTTCATAAATACGTAAAAACGTATTTCTAACAATCTCCCCCTAAGGGAGGTCGCTCCAAGAAACAAAGTTCTAAATAGTCTATAACTCGTGATCTATGCTAACTAAGATGTGACCGAGACTTTATTGGGAAAAACGTATTTCCAACAAATTTTTAGCATCCAAGGATCAAGCACCAAAGTATATTATTACTTTCTTAAAGATGATCCAAGTACGTCTTAGTGCTACTGTTCGCCGCATTCGCACTGATAATGGAACTGAGTTCGTTAATCAAACTCTACGAGACTATTATGAAGAGGTCGGTATTTCACATGAAACTTCGGTTGCTCGCACTCCACAACAAAACAGTGTCATGGAAAGACGTAACCGTACACTAATGGAAGCTGCTAGAACTATGTTGATTTATGCGAAGGCTCCTTTATTCTTATGGGCTGAAGTAGTGGCAACCACATGTTATACCCAAAACCGCTCCATCATTCGTAAACGCCATGGTAAAACTCCATATGAGCTACTTCATGGACAACAACCCGATATTTCATTTCTTCATGTATTTGGTGCACTGTGTTATCCAAATACTAATAGTGAGAATTTGGGCAAACTTCAACCGAAGGCTGACATTGGAATTTTCATTGGTTACTCACCTGCAAAGAAAGCTTACCGAATTTATAACTGTCGTCTTGGCAAGATAGTAGAAACTTTGGATGCCGATTTTGATGAGCTGACAGCGATGGCTTCTGAGCAACACAGCTCTGAACCCGCATTACATGAGATGGGAACCGGTACAATTAGTTCCGGATTAACTCCCAAAAATCCTACTTCTCCATCATTTATACCACCTATAATGTCCGAGTGGGATGAGTTATTTCAACCTTATGTTTGATGAATTCTTTGATCCACCTAGTGATGATTCTCCAGCACCTGTAGCAGTAGCTCCAATTCCTGAAGTTATTGTTCAAGATAATGGAAATCAGTTAGAGGCATCTACTGTCACTCTTGAAAAAGATGTCCCATCCCCCACCAATTCACAAACCACACCTGAATCTTCATCCCCACTCGTTCCTAATGATGTTGAAGAGGATCACTATGATCACGATTTGGAATTTGCTCACTTACAAGAGCTTCCTTTTTTGGTTCACACATACCTGAAAACCCTAACGGTGCGTCTACCTCAGAGGAAGCTCCTGCAATCGTTCACTCCCGACCACCACGGATTGAACTCACAACACAAAATGGACAAAGGATCACCGAATCTGCAATATTATTGGTGACATCAATCGACCAGTCTTAACTCACCACCAACTCCAAGAACATGCATTATATTGCTACTTTTATGTATTTCTTTCCGATAATGAACCTAAAAACTGGCAACAAGCCATGACTAAATCATCTTGGATTTAAGCCATGCAAGAGGTACTTAATGAATTTCAACGTCTTGAAGTGTGGTAATTAGTTCCTTTACCCAGCAACGTTAAAATCCTTACATTGTTGTGGGTATATAAGGTTAAACTCGATGTGTTAGGTGGAGTGCTAAAGAACAAAGTTAGATTGGTTGCTAGAGGTTACAAACAAGCTTTGGGTATTGAATTTGAAGAATCCTTTGCTCCTGTTGCACGATTGGAGGCAATTAGACTATTCCTTGCGTATGCTGCTCACATGAACATGATCGTCTACCAAATGGATGTTAAGACGGCATTTCTCAATGGTGAATTAAGGGAAGATGTCTACGTAAGCCAGCCGAATGGGTTCGTCAACTCGGAGTATCCTAATCACGTGTACAAGCTCAAGAAGGCTCTTTATGGGTTGAAACAAGCTCCACGCGCGTGGTACGATCTCTTATCGTCGTATCTCATCTCGAAAGGCTTCTCCAAAGGCAAAGTGGACCCAACATTATTTATTCTCAAGGAGGATAACGACATGATACTAGTACAAATTTATTTTGATGATATAATATTTGCTGCTACTAATCAACGATTGTCTGACCATTTTGAGAAAATTATGTCCACACATTTTAAGATGTTGATGATGGGAAAAATATCATTTTTCTTAGGGTTGAAAATTTCTCAAAATCCTAGAGGCAGCTTCATTAATCAATCCAAATTTGCTCTTGAATCATTAAAGAAGTATCATTTTGAAAACTGTGACCCCGTGGATACTCCAACGGTGGAGAGATCCAAGTTAGATGAAGATAAGGAAGGGATAGCTGTCGATCCTAAACTTTACCGTGGAATGATCGGCACCCTTCTCTATCTGACTGCTAGCAGGCCTGATTTGCAATTTGTTATATGCATGTGTGCCCGGTATCAGGCTCGGCCTACGGAAAAGCACTTACATGTTGTGAAAAGGATCTTTCGGTATCTTAAAGGAACACTTCATCGTGTTTTGTGGTATCCGAAGGATTCTTCTATTGCACTAATATCATATGCAGATGCGGATTATGCTGGGTGTCAAGATACTAGACGTATCACTTCTGACAGTGTGCAACTTCTTGGAGATAGATTGGTGAGTTGGGCATCTAAAAGGAAGAAAAGCGCTGCGATATCAAGTACAGAGGCTGAATACATTGCTATGTCTGGTTGTTGTGCTCAAGTTCTTTAGATGAGATGACAATTAACTGACTACGGTCTTGGATTCAACAAAATCCCGATGTATTGTGATAACAAAAGTGCAATTGCTCTATGCTGCAACTACGTTCAACATTCCCGGGCAAAGCACATTGACATACGCTACCACTTCGTCAAAGAGCAAGTGGAAAATGGAGTGATCAAACTATACTTCGTCAACACTTAGTATCAGCTGGCAGATATATTCACAAAGGCCTTAGATCGAGGACGTATCAAGTTTTTGATCGAAAAGCTAGGCATGAAATCATTCTCACCAGCGACACTTAAGGAGTTGGCAGAAGAATCTGAAGAATAGTGATGGTAAACTATTCTCGAGTATCCTTTGATCGTGATCTTGTATATTATCGTATATATTTAAACCACCAAAAGAAAAATACAAAAATATAAAACATAGAAAAAAATACCATAAAAAATATAAAACATAGAAAATCCATAAAAAATATAAAACATATAAAATCTCTGAAAATCCACTTATTCTGAAGAAATTCCTGAAAGTTCAATTATTCTGTAGGAATCTCTGAAAATCTACTTATTCCGAAGAAATCCCTGAAAGTTCAATTATTCCGAAGATTTTTCTGAAAAATCATGTATTCCGAAAATCCATCATTTCTCTGAAAATCAAGATTATTCCGAAGATTTCTCTGAAAAATGAAGTATTCCGAAAATCAATTATTTCTCTGAAAATCAAGGTTATTCCAAAGATAAGGATATTCCGAAGATTAGTGATTGGTTTATTTAGAATATTTTTCTAGGATTCTTGGTGCATTTCAATATTGATACATCAACACACGACCTAAATCGACAACATTTTTCACATCCTTACTTCATTGAATGATCAAAAGATAATCTTTTTCAATCAAGTGTTCTAACAATGAATCCTCATTCATTCATGCCTACAATAACTTCACTTACCGATATCTCAATCATCTCGGGTACCGACATTCACCCACCTTTGCTCGTCAAGGATTTATTTGAAGCATGACAAGGTCGCATGAAAACGTACATCATAGGAAAACCCAATGGTCGACTTATGCTTCAATCAATTGAAAAAGGTCCATTAGATTGGGGAGAAATTACCGTCAACAATGTGACACGGGAAAGGTTGTATCATGAGTTAACTGATGCTAACTTAATCATTGCCGATGTAGATGAAAGGGCCGTTCAGACAATACTTCAAGCCCTTCCACCTGATATCTATAGAATGGTAAGTGAACACACAGTGGCAAAGAATCTTTGGGATCGATTAGCTGTTTTGTTACAAGGGACCTCTCTAACTAATAAGAACGATAATGTCAATTGTATGACTTGTTTGATAGGGTTACATACATTCTAGGGGAGACTCTTCACGATTACTACTGGCGTTTCACTACTTTGATGAATGACATGAACGTGTATAATCTAAGGATTGGACAGTTTCAACTAATCACAAAGTTCTTGAACACGTTACCCCAAGAATGGAGTCAGTATGTCACCGATGTTAAGATGATTCGAGATTTGCACAAGTCAAATTTAGATCAACTCTATGCCTTCTTGCAACAACACGAGAAGCACGTGATCCAAAAACGCATCTCTCAGGGATCTTATCAAGAACCATTGGCATTAATGGCAAACCATCCAACATTGTCATATCAGAACTCTCCGTTAGCTTTGGGACACCAATCTTCCTATCAACCATTGTATCAAACACCAAGTTTCCCACAGTATTCGATCTTACCACAACCACCTACATCTTATCACCAACAATACAAGCAGCCAACAACATTATCACAAGGAGACTCAATCAGTTACCTTATGCTTCACAACAATATTCACCTTATCAACATACAACAAACCCTCCTCTTACCTATCAACAACTTGAGGCTTCTCAACCCCATTACCCACCAAATGGTAGTGTTCCTTAAATCCGCTTATAGCTCAATCAGAACAAGCATTTTATTGTGATGATGAGATTCCTATCCCTGAGTTTAGACAAGGGGATAGTCCTACTGATATACTTGCTCAAATGTTTGCTTATCTCACTCAAACATTGAACAAACGAGGTTACAGAAGACCAGCTCCAACAAACAATCAGTTAAGGGACTCTTCTAACTCTCGAAAACAAGCTACAATTCAGGATGGCAGAGTAATGGTGCAACCACTTCAGGGGAGACCCAATTCATCTACTGCTGGTGCACGCTCATCTAACACTGCTGCTACAAGGGGTAATAGAACTGGCAAAACGAAGATGATTATATGCTACAACTGCAAAGGGGAAGGGCACATGGCTCGAGAGTGCAAGCAGCCCAAGAGGAAAAGGGATAACACATGGTTTCAGGAGAAGATCTACTTGGTGAATGCTCAAGCCCAAGGACGTGAGCTTGATGAAGAAGAGTTGACATTTCTCACAGATCCGGGAGTCGCGGACACTGACTGTCTCACAGCAACCATCACAAACAATGCCGCATATCAGTGTGATGATTTGGATGCATACGACTCTGACTGTGATGATCTCAATACCGCCAAAGCAGCTCTCATGGCAAATCTTTCACTTTATGGAGCTGACATAATTTCTGAGGTACCAAATACTAGTATTGTACCTTATCAAGTTGAGCAAGTGTCTGAGTATCCGGAACAGCCTCCGATGGTTAGTAACTCAATCGAGGAGACAAACAATGATAGCAATATCAATGCAAGTCCCCAGACTTTGAGTGAACCACAACCAGGAGCTATTATGACTACAAATTCGTTTGCTCAACCTGATTTGGTTATGGTCTAGACATCTTTGCTTAGCCAAATGAATAATGCGGTCCTTGAAACCCTCAGTGTTAATCAGACTTTATCAACCGAGCTTGCTTTGAAAAAGGAAAAGGTTAAAACCTTGGAATTAACTCCAGTGTCCACTACCTTAACCAATCCTGAATTTGATAGGTTTAGGCAAGTCTAAATGGATAATATGCTAGAAATTTAGAGTTTAAGAGCAAATCTTTCGAAAGAACTTAAAGAAAAACAGTCAGTCGTTAATAATTTTTAAAAACTACACACGGATTTTGAGATTCTCGAGTCTAAAAGGGTTGAAACGGAAATTAAGGCGTCTAAGAGAGTTAAGAAGACTGAAATTTTGCTTTTAAAACAATACTCTGCTTCACATTTAGTACACTTGTTTCATTCTTCTTTTCAAGAGTTCAATCTATCGCGTCTAATAGACCTACCGCCTAACCCGGGGTATGCAAAGCAATCATTTCACCACAACCCACGCCTTTATGATGCAACCAAGTTAGGATTGGTATTAGATTCGATTGTGTTTTTAAATGAATCTGAGAGCATGAGACACCATATGAAGAGAATCGGTTAAAATTACTTACTACATATCTTGAATATGAGTATGCTCAAATGAATGCAACAAATGCTAAAATAGATCTTAGAACTCGATTTAATATGCAAAAGAAATCTATCCAAACATCCTCTTTCATGCCTACTAGAGAATGCCTTAGTATAATTCCTACACTCGTTAGCTCGGACGAACCGAAGGAAATTCCTAAGAATCTTCCACCGGTAAGTACGGTAAAGCTCAGCTTGGAAGAGATTGAGCGATACCTTACCGAGTTTGACAAGGTCATCCTGGAATGTACGACTTCAACGGCTCAAACCGCTGAATAATGGGCTTTCGAACACATGAAAACGGTGTTTAAGAAAGAGATCGTTCCATTTGTAAACCATATTAAAAATGGAGTCTATGATCTAGCGGGAAATCTAAGTTTTGAAATTGGTGAAGTTCAAAAAGTTTTCTATGAAATGGATGATGCTTATGAACAACACTTAATTGAGAAAGAAAATATTTTATCCGAGTATGACTGATTCTTAGAACATATAGTGTCTCTCAAAGTGATGCAAGTTCTTACTCTTAAATATGCTCATGAGATTTCATCTATTGTGAATAAATGTGATGATGTGCATGATATGTCTGTGAATATTGTTGAGCCTGTGATGAATGTATATAATAATTCTTGTCATGAATCCAACGCTGGATTTTTAAAGCTTCAAGATTCTTATAACATACTTTCAAAACGTTTTAATGAGCTTCAACAACATTGTATATCTCTTGAAATTGAAAATCAATCTAAAAATGAAACTCTTTAAAAAACAAATGATTGTGAAAACTCCGTTGAGACAAGTGACAAGATGATTAAGGTGGTTCAGGCGTTAGAGGAAGAAATTATGAAACTTAAGAGAGAATCAGTAGCAGAGAAATTGGAACTAGAGGCTGCAGAGATTAAAATCATGCCCTAGAAGATAGAATTACTTCTATGCTAGGGAAGTTTGATAAAGTAAAGCAGGGTTTTTCACAAATTTATGGTTCATTAGAAGATCGCTTTGCTTTTAATGCGGCAGAGCAAAAGTCACTTGTTGACCAATTGAACCGTAAGTGCGAGGAAATCTCTGACTTAAATATTTAACTCATAGACAAAAACATGGTTTTTGATTAATTAAAGGAGACACTTCAACTTAAAGGACAAGAAGTTGTTGATAGTCCAACCACTATCTCTGCCCCGACCTCTAGTTCTCCAAAAACCAACAAGGTGGTGATCATTAAGAACCCGTACAATAAGAACAACTCACTATCATATAAGTGGTATATGGAAGATGCAGTTAAGCACACAGAGCTTGCTAGGGATGTTGTAGATGATTACTATGAAATTGATCCTATGAATAGTCACTATTACTCTGCTCATGCTTACATTGAGAGGGTACAACAATGCTTAGAGCACTTGAAGTACATAGGACAACCGGGTTCTGCACCACTTAAACAACAAACCACCACCATTTCCATGACTCCATTCAATAAGAATCCAGGATCTAAGCCTATATTAAACACACCCATCAAGGCTAAATCAAAATTTGTAACTAATGTTCCCTTGGCTTCTACAGGAGTAATTGTATCTACTAAGGCTAAAAGATCTCAAGACAAGAAGAATAGGATCAAGCCTTCCACTAGTAGGACTGCTAAGAAGAAAGTAGAAGTTCACCCTAGGAATGTTATTTCAAATTTGAATAAAAAGAATCATGTAACTAAGACTAAAGGCCCTGCGCTTGTGCAACAGCCTAAGCAAAATGTGAATTCTAATTTGAGATGTTGGAATTGTAATGAATACATGTTTTCTAAGCATCATGATTTATGCCTTGTTGATCACGTGAATGAAATGTATGCAATTAGGAACAATCTTGAATGGATTCCAACGGGGAAGAAATTCACCCAAGTTGGTTGGCAATGGAAACCCACTGATAGGACCTTCACTGCTAATGGAACTACGTGCCCTTTAACTAGGATCACATCTATGGAAGTTAGGTCTCAGCGTCCTTTAAATAGGAACACTAGCACTAAGAATTGGAAAAAGCGCCCTTTAACTAGGTCTGCCCCCACTATTGTGCCTACCAGTGAAGAAGTACCTCAGGATCTTAGACAACTAGAATCTAAGCCGGCATTTAGGAATCAAATATGGAAGCCTAAGAATTCTTCGGTTAGCAAATCTAAAATAATTATATATGTACCTGCTAACACAGAGGAACTACTAGTTTCCGATACATCGTCCTTGTCTGGTGATATTTTCAGGTAGTCCAAATCATCCTCTGGTACTTGGACTCTTGATGCTCAAAGCATATGATCGGAGATCGCTCGATGCTCAGAAATTTCGTTAGCAAGTTTCTAGGAACGGTTAAATTCAGCAACGACCATATTGCGAAGATCATGGGTTATGGTGAATATCAAATTGGGAATGTTACGATTTCAAGGGTATATTATGTGGAGGGACTTGGTCATAATTTATTTTCAGTGGGACAATTTTGCGATTCAAACCTTGAAGTGGCTTTTCGACAACATATTTGCTTTATTCGCGATCTTGCAGGAAATGATTTGTTAAAGGGTTCTCAAGGGGATAATCTCTACACATTGTCTATTCAAAACATGATGGCCGCCTCTTCTGTATGCCTTCTTTCCAAAGCATTTAAGACAAAGTCATGGTTGTGGCATCGTCGGTTATCTCATCTTAACTTTGATGCTATAAACCATTTATCTAAAAACGAACTTGTTCGTGGTCTTCCTAAACTTAAGTTCGACAAGGATCATTTATGTTCCGCGTGTTCTTTGGGAAAAAGCACCATGAAATCATACAAACCTAAAGCTGAAGACACCAACCAAGAACCACTGTATCTTTTGCACATGGATCTTTGCGGGCCAATGCGTACGGCTAGTGTGAGTGGTAGAAAATACATCCTCGTCATGGTGGATGAATTCTCAAGTTTTACATGGGTAAAATTTTTAGCATTCAAGGATCAAGCACCAAAGTATATTATTACTTTCTTAAAGATGATCCAAGTACGTCTTAGTGCTACTGTTCGCCGCATTCACACTGATAATGGAACTGAGTTCGTTAATCAAACTCTACGAGACTATTATGAAGAGGTCGGTATTTCACATGAAACTTCTGTTGCTCGCACTCCACAACAAAACGGTGTCGTAGAAAGACGTAACCGTACACTAATGGAAGCTGCTAGAACTATGTTGATTTATGCGAATGCTCCTTTATTCTTATGGGCTGAAGTAGTGGCAACCGCATGTTATACCCAAAACCGCTCCATCATTCGTAAACGCCATTGTAAAACTCCATATGAGCTACTTCATGGACAAAAACCCGATATTTCATTTCTTCATGTATTTGGTGCACTGTGTTATCTAAATACTAATAGTGAGAATTTGGGCAAACTTCAACCGAAGGCTAACATTGGAATTTTTATTGGTTACTCACCTGCAAAGAAAGCTTACCGAATTTATAACAGTCGTCTTGGCAAGATAGTAAAAACTTTTGATGCCGATTTTGGTGAGCTGACAGCGATGGCTTCTGAGCAACACAGCTCTGAACCTGCATTACATGAGATGGGAACCTGTACAATTAGTTCCGGATTAACTCCCAACAATCCTAATTCTCCATCATTTATACCACCTACAAGGTCCGAGTGGGATGAGTTATTTCAACCTATGTTTGATGAAATCTTTGATCCACCTAGTGATGATTCTCCAGCACCTGTAGCAGTAGCTCCAATTCCTGAAGTTATTGTTCAAGATAATGGAAATCAGTCAGAGGCATCTACTACCACTCTTGAAAAAGATGTCTCATCCCCCACCAATTCACAAACCTCACCTAAATCTTCATCCCCACTCGTTCCTAATGATGTTGAAGAGGATCACTATGATCACGATTTGGAATTTGCTCACTTACAAGAGCTTCCTTTCATTGGTTCACACATACCTGAAAACCCTAACGGTGCGTCTACCTCAGAGCAAGCTCCAGCAATCATTCACTCCCGACCACCACGGATTGAACTCACAACATAAAATGGACAAAGGATCACCGAATCTACAATATTGTTGGTGACATCAATCGACCAGTCTTAAGTCGCCACCAACTCCAAGAACATGCATTATATTGCTACTTTGATGCATTTCTTTCCGATACTGAACCTAAAAACTGGCAACAAGCCATGACTAAATCATCTTGGATTGAAGCCATGTAAGAGGAACTTAATGAATTTCAACGTCTTGAAGTGTGGGAATTAGTTCCTTTACCCAGCAACGTTGAAATCCTTACATTGTTGTGGGTATATAAGGTTAAACTCGATGAGTTAGGTGGAGTGCTAAAGAATAAAGTTAGATTGGTTGCTAGAGGTTACAAACAAGCTTTGGGTATTGACTTTGAAGAATCCTTTTCTCCTGTTTCACGATTGGAGGCAATTAGACTATTCCTTGCTTATGCTGCTCACATGAACATGATCGTCTACCAAATGGATGTTAAGACGGCATTTCTCAATGGTGAATTAAGGGAAGATATCTACGTAAGCCAGCCGAATGGGTTCGTCAACTCGGAGTATCCTAATCACGTGTACAAGCTCAAGAAGGCTCTTTATGGGTTGAAACAAGCTCCACGCGCGTGGTACGATCTCTTATCATCGTATCTCATCTTGAAAGGCTTCTCCAAAGGCACAGTGGACCGAACATTATTTATTCTCAAGGAGGACAACGACATGATACTTGTACAATTTTATGTTGATGATATAATATTTGCTGTTACTAATCAACGATTGTCTGACCATTTTGAGAAAATTATGTCCACAAATTTTAAGATGTCGATGATGGGAAAATATCATTTTTCTTTGGGTTGCAAATTTCTCAGAATCCCAGAGGCATCTTCATTAATCAATCCAAATTTGCTCATGAATCATTAAAGAAGTATCATTTTGAAAACTGTGACCCTGTGGATACTACAATGGTGGAGAGATCCAAGTTAGATGAAGATAAGGAAGGGATAGCTGTCGATCCTAAACTTTACCATGGAATAATCGGCACCCTTCTCTATCTGACTGCTAGCAGGCCTGATTTGCAATTTGCTATATGCATGTGTGCCCGGTATCAGGCTCGGCCTACCGAAAAGCACTTACATGTTATGAAAAGGATCTTTCGGTATCTTAAAGGAACACTTCATCGTGTTATGTGGTATCCAAAGGAATCTTCTATTGCACTAATATCATATGCAAATGCGGATTATGTTGGGTGTCAAGATACTAGACGTAGCACTTCTGGCAGTGTGCAACTTCTTGGAGATAGATTGGTTAGTTGGGCATCTAAAAGGAAGAAAACCAATGCGATATCAAGTACAGAGGCTGAATATATTGCTATGTCTGGTTATTGTGCTCAAGTTCTTTAGATGAGATGACAATTAACTGACTACGGTCTTGGATTCAACAAAATCTCGATGTATTGTGATAACAAAAGTGCAATTGCTCTGTGCTGCAACTACGTTCAACATTCCCAGGCAAAGCACATTGACATATGCTACCACTTCATCAAAGAGAAAGTGTAAAATGGAGTGATCAAACTATACTTCGTCAACACTGAGTATCAGCTGGCAGATATATTCACAAAGGCCTTAGATCGAGGACGTATCGAGTTTTTGATCGAAAAGTAGGCATGAAATCATTCTCACCAGTGACACTTAAGGAGTTGGCAGATGAATCTGAAGATAGTGATGGTAAACTATTCTCGAGTATCCTTTTGACCGTGATCTTGTATATTATTGTATATATTTAAACCACCAAAAGAAAAATAGAAAAATATAAAACATAGAAAAAAATACCATAAAAAGTATAAAACATAGATAATCCATAAAAATATAAAATCAAGAAAATCCATAAATATTTTTCATTTTAAAACGGGCATGTCTTTTAGTACGGTATTATTTACGGCCTTAGAAATGTCGATTAAAATTGACACGGCGCCATAAATAGAGTCCGTATAAAAGTTGTACATATTTTAAAACATGCCCATATGGCTTGCAGTTATTTCAGACTACAACCCGCTTTTCGCGTTAAAGTCACGTATTTCTTACGAAAGTGTTGGCTCACAACGGGAATTAATTTTCTCGGGTATGGTTTACTTTAATACCATACAAGGGATCGAGTTTACTTCATAACTTGGTCTAACACAAATTTGTGTACGTTTCAGTGCACTTATTTTGTTAAAATAAGAGAAATCTTATTGCCACCATGAATTGTTTTAATATCATCTTAAACGAACAAGTCTTTCCTCAGTTCTCTTAAATACAAAGACTACAACTCTTTAAATAGAAAGCGGGTCTGTATATAAGGGGGAGAAAATGTCAAACTGTTTTTCATCATCAAATCGGTCTTTAAAAGTCTTTTAGAAAAATTAATTGGTTATTGGCTTTATGGTGTATCATTCTTCGTGTGTACTCGTTGTGCTTCGTGACTTTTCGTGATTTATGTGACTCGGTCTTAGGATTTTTTCGTGATAATATAATTAATAACTAAGACATAGGAGGTCAATTGTGCGGTTTAGATTGAGTGTGATTAAATAGGATTATTACTAAACGCAAATATACGGAAATAGGAGGACTAATTGCGTGAAAAGGGAAAGTGCTTACTTTTGACCTAAGTCAAACTCATAAATACGCGCCCCACCCCCCATTTGTTTAAGATCGTCTATCTGTTTACCATCTCACTCAAACCATAAAAACTTTGCCGCCATTGATTTCTTTCATTGAGCTTATCACAGCCTTAATCTGCTAAACAACATCAAAGGTAATCTAGTTCTTATCTAATCTTTGCTTATGATCCTCTTGTGTATCTGTCTAATTAGTCAAATCCCCAAATATTTCAATTTAGGGTTTATGAATTTAATTAGGTTGTATCATTGGGTTATTAAGTGGGTTTTGGAAAGGGATAGGGTTAGATCATAGATGTTTTTGTTTAGGATGCCTTAGAATCACTCTTTGCCCCAAGAATAATAACAAGATGGTAGTTGAGAATGTCATAGATTTTTTTCCAAAAAAATGAGTTTATCCGAAGATTTCTATGAAACACATGTTTTTTTCTGAAAACATAGCCTTTATCCGAAGATTTATCTGAAAAGTCATTTATTGCAAAAAAGTGGATTTATCTGAAAAGATATATTTTTCCGAAAAAGTCGATCTCACTGAAAATGTCATTATTCCGAAGAAGTTGATTTCACTGAAAAATCCATTATTCTGAAAAAGTTTGATTTCACTGAAAAAGTATATTTTTCCAAAAAAGTTGTTACCCTGAAAATGTTAGTTTTCCGAAAAAGTTGTTTCTCTGAAAATGTCATTTTTCCGAAGAAGTGGATTTCACTGAAAAAGTCATTTTTTCTGAAAAAGTTGATTTCACTAAAAAAGTCATTATTCAGAAAAAGTTGATTTCACTAAAAAAGTCGTTTTTCCGAAAAAGTTAATTTTACTGAAAAAGTCGTTATTCCGAAAAAGTAGTTTTTTACTGAAAAAGTCATTATTCCGAAAAAGATGATTTTTCTGAAAATGTCATTTATTCCGAAAAAGTGAATTTTTTTCTGAAAATGTCTGTTATTCCGAAAAAGATAATTTTTTTGAAATTGTCATTTATTCCGAAAAAGTGGATTTTTCTAAAAATATCTGCTATTCCGAAAAAGGTGCTTTTGCTGAAAATGTCATTTATTCCGAAGAAGATGATTTCTCTGAAAAAGATGTCTTTTCCGAAAAAGTTATTTTATCTAAAAATATCTGTTACTCCGAAAAAATTGTTTTCTTTGAAAATGTCACTTCTTCCGAAAATGTCAAGTGCATTTATCCACAGATTGTAGCTTTATTCAAAGATGGTGTATTGTTTGTTGTCCTTGGTATATGCTTGATTTGCTTAGGTATAGATACATCATGATATATATTTTTGGGTATATCAATCTTGTATGTTTGTTCGCCTTAAGCAGAAAACATGTCTCAACTTACTGACAAGCAAATCAAAGTTACTCAGGCACTTGAAGCCGCCAAGGCTCTACAGTTCATACCAAACAACTTTAGACTAAAAGAAGACAAAGAAGATTATGCCTCAGCTCACTATGCTTTCAAAGTGGTCAAAGATATTCTTGATCGAACTCCAATTAAGAAGGTGTTCTAGGGTACGGCTTCGGTTCCAACCGATTATATGTATGAATTTTGGGCTTCAAAGAAACGACTAACAGACAGAAAGTTCTCATTCACCATCAACAAAAAGGAATGTACTCTCACAATTTCTATCTTTCGTCAAATATTCGGATTACCAATACCACCTGCAGGTCAAAAGTTTACAGCCGACCCAAACAAGAATGCAATTGTGAAGATGTATCAATCTCTTGGATACGGTGATCCTGATTTACGACTGGTGTCTCAGTTTACTACAGCTAACTTGGGTCAACCTTGGAAAACATTTTTCGGAATACTCGTTCGGTGTTTTACTGCTAAATCAACTGGATATGACTCTTTGCGTTTTTCAACTGCTTGTATCTTTTGGGGCATCTAGGAGAGGAAGAATGTGAACTATGCAGAGTTACTATGGGAGATTTTTACTTATCAACTCTTCCACAATACCAAGAATAAGACAGGTTACTTTCCTTTCCCATGTTTCATTAAGCTTATTATTCGTCACTTCATGCAATTAGATGCCTCAATCAATAAGCTTGAAGGAATCCTCAACATACTCTCGATGACGATGATATTCTTGCGGATTTAAAACACGACGGACACACCGGTGTTTACTCAGGTATTCCAACCACTATTCCTAATCATATGTTGACTGATGAACTCAAAGCAAGTGCGACATACAAGCAATTTTTGGATGAAATGGAACTTCAAAAGGAAAGAGCTGCATTGGGAGAGTTCTCTTCATCAAAACCTAAAGGCAAAGACAAACGCAAACAAGGTGAACCATCAGATGAAACAACTTCACCTAAGCCTAAAAAGAAGAAAACTGTTGCCAAGTCTAGTGGGAAGGAGCTAATGCTTGAGGATGAAGAAGAAAATATTAATGAAGAAGAACTGCTTCGCAAAACTGAAAGACGAAATATCAAGACAACTATCATGCAAAGTAAGAAAGACACTAGGGGTAGTGGTCCTGGTATGAAAGCAAAGGAAACCATACTACCTTCTGATATTGCTGAATTTGGGAAACTTGATGAGCACACACCTCGTCGTGACAAATCTGCCCAAACTGCTGATGATGTTGATGATGAACAACAACCTCATGATGGATTGAAGGATATGGATGTTACCGGGTCTACTGATACGACAACATTTGTTGAGACTACCAAAGTCATAAGTTCTACAGTGTCTATACCCGTTACTACAATGCCTCCACCAGTATCTACAATGCCTCCACCAGTTTCTACAGTGTCTTTACCACTTTCTACAGTGCCTCTACAAGTTTCTACAGTGACCCCACCAGTTTCTACTGTGTCTTTACAACTTTCAACAGTACCTCTACAACTTTCTACAGTGCCTCCACCAGTTACTACAATGCCTCCACCAGTTACTACAGTGCCTCCACTAGTTTTAACTCTACCCCCACCGGTTATTACAGAGACTCCACCTGCGTCAACGCAACTCCCGTTAACGTTACCAAGTCGACCTCTCTCCACTTCATTTTCTAGCACTGCCATGATCATTGCTCCTACACTACAAACCACAGCTGCACCGATATCATTGATTCCATCTTTATCAACAATGTTCATGATTCAGATAGAACAACACTTGACAGCTCAACAAGAATAGATGGTTCGGATTAAAGAAGAGTTAGCTCGTAGACAACAAAGTGAAGAATCCTTAAGAAAAGCTCAAGAAGACGCCATGGCTAAATTCCAAGAAGAGTTAGAATTATCTCGCAAACTTCATGCAGAAGAACTAGCTCACGTCAAAGAAAAGGAAGCTGCCAAACACGAAGCAACGTTCATTCGTCTTCGAGACCTCAAAAAGAGGTACCGAGCTGAGAAAGAGGTTTTTGAAGAAGCTAATGAAGCAATTGTTCAATCACTTGATGAAAAGGTCAAGGAATCTGTTGACAATCTTCGCGACGAGTTGAAACAAATTGCTGCAAGCAACGTCAGATCGGATTTTCTCATGGCTCAAAAGTTCACGGATTATGAGTTAAAGAAAATCTTACATGCTCGGATGATTCAAGTCGGGCCCTACAACAAAACCAAAGCTCAAAAGATCCTTCACAAAGCTCTTAAGACGACCATAGATCAAGATACTAAGATATTCGAGAAACAGGGTTCTGTAGTTCCCTACGATATCTTAAGTGAAGAAGAAGATGAATCCGACGATGATGACGACGATGTTGATGATAACAATGATGATGATGACAAGGGTGATGATGACAAGGGTGATGAAGACAAAGATAGTGATGAAAAAGGCGGGAGTGATAAAGACAAAGGTACTGATGACGAAGAAGGTACCAATGACGAAGAAGGAAGTGCTAAACACATCGATGGTGATGATAATGGTGATGGTGATGGTAATGGCAAAAATAATGATGATCAAGAAGATGGGAACGATGATACAGGGACAAAGGATGGAGACAAGCAAGACAAGTCCAAAGGTGAAAAATCTTCCAAAGATGAGGTTACCAAGGGTAAATCAACTCCAAAACCTACACCTCATCAAGGAAAACGCACCAATAAGTTTCATGATGTAGATGCTAATACAACCTCATCACATACTCCAGCCACAACCACTCCTGCAACTACATCTGCCCCAGTTGCTTCTGTCACTACACCTTTAGTGCAACAACAACTAACGGAACCCGATCAACATGTACCAGACATTCCAGTCTCTGATCTAGTCCAAGACATACTAGACACTGAAGCAGTAGCAGAACCTGTTGATGATGTTCAATCTCTACTGCAGTTCCTGATGTTCTAGAGTTAAGTGAACTGTTGGAAATACGTTTTACGTATTAAGAAGGATCGGTCACTCCAACGATACTCCATGTAATAGCTCGTAGTTTAGTTAACTTTCTTTATTTATTAAACAAGAACAAGCCTAGCCTACAACATGTGTAGGCCGGCCCAAAATGTAAGCCCAAGCCCATGACAAGGGCTTGGGTATATAAACCCTCTCCTTTGATGGAGAGGGGTGTGGTTTCATATTTTTCACATAGTAAACATTTCTTTCTCTCTCTAGCTTTGTGTGAAATCTACCATCTCTCTATCTCTTTCTCTCTCTAGAAACATAAGCAAGATTTACAATCCTTCAAATGGTATCAAGAGCCATGGGATGATTGTATTGTTCATGTGTTTGTGTTCTTGATTCATACGCCATTTTTGATCCATTTTCACACGTCCAAATTTTTTTTTGTGTTTTTGATGGTTTTTTCTTGATACAAATCTTCTACATAGTTGTGGTAGGGATTTGGTATAGTTACTTTGGCTAAAAACACAAAAATTTTGGGTGTTTTGATCATTTTTTGGCTTAAAATCACGAATTGGTTGAGTTTTGTCCGAGAAAAGTGGGAAATATTCCGATCTGGTCATCGGAAAGGGGTTTATAGTACATTTCGATCAGTGCAATCGGAATAGGGTTTAGGCATTCCGATTGGTATTCAGATTGGTATTCCGATCACAGCATTCCGATTGGTATTCAGATTGGTATTCAGATTAGGTACATTCCGATTAGAGAATATATTTTAGGGGATTTTAACATTGTTTCTCGACTTCAACTCACAAACAACAAACACATTTACTTTCTTTCATTGATCGATCAAATTTTGTAAATCTTAACTTATTGAAATGGAGTACACATCTCTTACGGATAAGTCCATCCTCTCGGGTACGGATAATCGTCCACCAATGTTGGTGAAGACTATGTATGAGGAATGGGCTTCCCGAATGGAACTTTATATGTTAAACAAGGAGAATGGACATCTAATTTGGGCATCGGTGCTCAATGGACCATTAGATTATGGTACAGTGACGGAAGGTACGACTACTCGTCCTCGCACAACGGGTGAGTTGACTGGAGATATGAAGATTCAAGATAAATGTGATAAGTATGCTACAAACATCATTCTCCAAGCCCTTCCTCCAGATGTCTACAAACTCGTCAGCAAACATAAAGTTGCCAAAGAGTTATGGGATAGAATTCGAGTTCTCATGCAAGGCACCTCGTTAACTAAACAAGAACGAGAGTGTAAGCTTTATGATACTTTTGATAAGTTTGCCTATGTGCCAGGGGAGACTCTCAATGATTACTATCTGAGATTTACCCTATTGTTGAATGAGCTCAATATCTATGGCATGACAATTCCTACCTTTCAATTGAACACCAAGTATTTGAACACTCTTCCTTCAGAATGGAAAAAATACGTGACGGATGTTAAATTGGCTAAGGACTTGCATAACACCAATGTGGATCAACTTCAAGCTTTTCTTCAACAACACGAATGCCATGTGATCGAGGCTCGGTTGTCTACACCTCAAGTTCATGATCCACTTGCAATGTATGCTTCTCAACAAAACATGGCTTATACTTATCAACAACCATCATACTTGCAGCAGCCACCACCACACATCTATCAGCAACCATCTTATCAACCACCAATGATGCCACAGCAAGAATATCAACAAAGTGTTCATCAACAATCTTTTCCACAGCAACCACAATATCAGACATCACCATCACAAGCCAACACTTCTCCATTGGGCTATACTCCTCAGCAAGGATATTTTCCAATAGAAGCACAACCAGCACAAGCTTTCTACTCTAATGAACTTCCACCAATCCAAGCACCGGTCTTTACTCCAAATGATACGCCAGCTGATGTTCAAAACCATCTCACTGCTTACTTGTCAAAACTTGTTGCAACTAGAGGATTTCCACCAACAAACAATCAGCTCCGCACCTCATCAAATCCTCGACAACAAGCCACTGTTCAAGATGGTCAAGTGATGGTGCAACCAATTCAGGGAAGGCAAAATTCATATGGACCTCCAACAAGGACTGGGAACAATCAAGCTGTGAATTCTCAAGCTAGTGGACATGGAAGTCCTATTGGTCCTAAAAAGGTTGTGACTTGCTACAATTGCCGAGGACAAGGTCATATGGCTAGGGAATGCACTCAGCCGAAAAGGAGAAGGGATGATGCATGGTTTCGTGAGAAGATGTATTTGGTTGATGCTCAGTCTAAGGGGAAGATTTTGGATTCAGAGGAGTTAGCATTTCTTGCAGACCCAGGGGCAGCAGATACTGAAGGCATTGCAGTCGTTTCCACTTCTAATGCAGCTTATCAAGCGGACGATCTTGATGCATACGATTCGGATTGTGATGACATTCACTCTGCCCAAGCTGCTCTCATTGCTAATCTCTCTCACTACGGTTCTGATGTCATCAGTGAGGTACCAACCACATCTAATAATATTGATGATAACCAACATCAAGTTGGGCATGAAAATGACAACCTCGAACAGCATTCGGGAACTAGTAATTCAAATGATGTGGTACCTAATCCAACACATTTGAGTGAACCTCAACCAAATGCTACGCCGGGTATGGAATCTTATGCTCAACATGATTTGGTCATGGTGCCTAAACATATTATTGATCAAATGCATATGGCCCTCAGACAATCCGTAGATACCAATTCCACCCTAACTGCTGAGCTTGCGTTGCATAAAGAAAAGGTCAAAGCTTTTGAAATGGTCCCTCAAGCAGAGAAAATAACATGTTCTGAATTTGACCAATTTCGTTTTGAAAAGATTGAACACTTGAAAGAAATAGAATCATTAAAAGCTAATCTTTCCAATGAATTAAAAGAAAAAGAGTCGGTGGTCAATGATTTTCAGAAACTTAAAATGGATTTCGAAACTCTCGAGTCTAAAAAGGTTGAATCAGAAATTAATGCTACCAAACTTCTTAAATTCAAGGAACAACAGCTTTTAAAACAATACGCTTCCACAGAAAAGGTTCATCTTTTAACTAAATCATTTCAAGAATTCGAACTTAAGCGTCTTCAAGATTTACCACCTAATCCCGGTTATGCAAAACAAGCTCAGGAATATATTCCCGGTCTTTATGATATGACAATAATTGGCAAATCCAAAGAAGCACCTTTTGTTCGTAGTTCTGACGCGACACAGTCACTTGCGGATGAAACTCATTCTAAAATGCTTTCAAAATTCCATACAATTGATTATGATCAACATAACAAAGATCAATTTTCTAAAAAGACCCGCATTCGCTTACAAAAGGAATTAGCTGAATTGACAGTTCTTGTGCCCCAAAGTTTGTCAAATGAAAACCCTCCCAGTACGTCTCCTACACTTGTCAAAAAGGATTTAACGAAGTTAATTCCACCGGTAAGTAAGTCGTCCGTTAACTTAAATGCGGTACACCAACACTTAGCCGATTTTGACAAGGTCATTTTGGAACGTACGACGGCTTCGGCCATAACGGAAGGTGAATGGAACTTTGAGCACACTAGAGCTGCGTTCCGAGACGAAATTATTCCGTTTGTAAAGAATGTTAAAGCTTGTCTTAGTAATCTTGATCAAGATTTGTATTTGGAAATAGAAGAAGTTAAACGTGTTTTCAATGAAATGGATGATGCTTATGAAAACAGTTTACTTGAAATAGAACGAGTTTCACGCCAAAATGATCAGCTTCTGAAGCAAGTGATGTCTCATGATATAGTTTCCGTCTGTGTGAATAAATGTGTTGACAATGATTCTACTGTGCATAATGTTGAATATGTGGATAATGTGGTAGATAGTACTTGTCACGAATCTGACGCTGAATTTTTAAAGCTTCAAGATTCATATTCTTCGCTTTCAAAACGTTTTGATGAGATTCAAACACATTGTATTTCGCTTGAATGCAAGCAACAATTTATTCAAGAAATATTTGAAACGTCATTCGAAGGTGTTAATATCGATGATGCAAATTTTGAAAAGATTTTTCGATTGAATTTACAATCAAAACAGCGTCAGCCAAGTGACAAAGTTTCTAACTCTTTGCCGATAGAAATAGAGAAATCTAAGGAGCTTAACTGTGTGAACGTACTTGAGGCCGCTGAGAATCTTAAACTTGATCTAGATAATCGAGTTTCCAAGATTTTGTCCAAAGTTGATAACTTAAAACAGAAAAATACACGACTCTTCGATTCAGTACAGCCCGCATGTGCTAATACCACTGCATAGAATCAATCATTGATTGAACAATTGAATCGAAAGTCGGTGGAAATATCTGATTTGAGGGAACAAATTTGTGATAAAAATCTGGTCTTGGCTGAGTTAAAGGAAACACTTCGTACTCTAAAAGGTAAGAATGTTGTGGATAACGCAGCCACTATCTCAGCTTCGTCCTATAGTGCAATCAAAAGGAACCTAATAGCCGTCACACCACTTAACAAGGGCCCTAGGACTAAACCATCTCAAACTTTGGTCACTAAAGATAAGGCAGAATCAAAACAAGCTTCTAATATTCCCGTGTTGCCTTCTACAGGAGTAAGCACCACTACTAAGGCTCAAAGATCTAAGCTTAAACGAAACAAGAAGAATGATAGGATCTTGCCCCCATCTAGTAGTCAAGTGAAGAAGAAAGTAGAAGCCCATCCTAGGAATGTTATTTCTGTTTTGAATAAAAAGAATCATGTAGCTAAACCTAAAGGCTCTGCGGTTGTGCAGCGTTCTAAGCCTAGTGTGAATTCTAATTTTAAATGTTGGAATTGCAATGAATGTATGTTTTCTAGTCGTCATGATTCTTGCCTTATTGACCATGTGAATGAGATGCAGGCCCGGAAAAATGGATTAGAATGGAAACCGACTGGGAAAGTGTTAACCCAAGTTGGTTGGATGTGGCGCCCCACTGGTAGGACTTTCACTATAGTAGGAAATATGTGCCCTTTGACTAGGATCACTCCCACTACAGCGAAGAAAGCGTGCCCTTTAACTAGGAGTACCAAGGCTACCAAAACACAAGCGTGTCCTTTAACTAGGAACACCAACACTACTGTAGGAACAAAGTGCCCTTTAAATAGGTCTACTCCCACTGTAGTGCCCGCTAATACTCCAAAACCTCAGAAAATTGGAACAGTAAAACTGTAAATGCTAAAACTCACATTAGAAAATGCAGGAAATCTAAGGATAACAAAAATGTTAGCAATTCTGATAATAACATATCTGTATCTGCTAACACTCCAGAACCAATAGTTTCCAATCCATTGTCTACTGTTGTGATTGAAAACAGGTGGTCCAAATTGTTCTCTGGTATTTGGACTCTGGTTGCTCCAAGCATATGACCGGAGATCGCTCTCAGCTCAGAAATTTCGTCAGCAAGTTTCTTGGTACGGTTAGATTTGGAAATGATCATATTGCAAAGATAATGGGTTATGGTGAATATCATATTGGGAATGTTATAATTTCGAGAGTGTATTATGTGGAAGGTCTCGGTCACAACTTATTTTCTGTGGGACAATTTTGTTATGCAAACCTAGAAGTTGCTTTTCGAGAGCATACCTGCTTCATTCGTAATTTGGAAGGGGTTGATTTATTGAAAGGTACTCGAGGGAATAATTTGTATACTTTGTCTCTACAAGACATGATGGCCGCTTCTCCCGTATGTCTTCTCTCCAAAGCATCGAAGACTAAGTCATGGTTATGGCATCGACGGTTATCTCATCTTAACTTTGACGCTATCAATCACTTGGCGAAAAACGAACTTGTTCGTGGTCTTCCTAAACTATCATTTCACAAGGATCATTTGTGTTCCGTGTGTACAATGGGGAAAAGCACTAAGAAATCTTACAAACCCAAGACGGAAGACACCAACCAAGAGAAACTTTATCTGTTGCATATGGATCTTTGTGGGCCAATGCGTGTTGAAAGTCTTGGTGGCAAAAAGTACATCCTCGTCATTGTCGATGATTACTCTCGGTTTACATGGGTGAAATTTCTTAAAGAAAAAAATGAGGCACCTAAATTCATCATCGGATTTCTCAAGATGATTCAAGTGCGTCTCAACACTACTGTCCGACGCATTCGTACAGATAATGGAACCGAATTTGTGAATCAAATCTTGCGTGATTATTATGAAGAAGTTGGCATATCTCATGAAACATCCGTTGCACGCACTCCACAACAAAACGGTGTCGTCGAAAGGCGAAATCGCACACTGATGGAAGTTGCTTGAACGATGTTAATTTACGCAAAGGCTCCATTGTTTTTATGGGCAGAAGCAGTATCTACAGCAGTGTACACCCAAAACCGGTCACTAATTCGTAAACGCCATGGTAAAACACCTTATGAGCTTCTCCATGGAAAAGTACCAGATTTATCATATCTTCATGTATTTGGTTCTTTGTGCTATCCAAATAATGATGGTGACAATTTGGGAAAACTTCAACCAAAGGCTGATATTGGTATTTTCATTGGTTACGCACCTGCAAAGAAGGCATACCGAATTTACAACTGTAACTCACGCAAGATCCTCGAAACTATGAATGTTGATTTTGATGAGCTGACAGCAATGGCTTTTGAGCAAAGCAGCTCTGAACCCGCACTTCATGAAATGGGACCCAGTAATATTAGTTATGGTCTTGTCCCAAACAACCCTACTTCATCATCATTTACACCACCTACTAGGAAGGAATGGGATACGTTGTTTCAACCGTTCTTTGATGAATTCTTTACTCCTCCAAGTATTGTTGCTCCAGAACCTGAGGTAATAGCTCCGGTAACCGAAGTTGTCGCTCCAGCAACCGTTGCACAATCAGTTACGTCTGCACCAATAATTGGTCACGATATACCATCAACAAGTAATTCTCAACCAACACCCGAATCAACTACCCATGTCATGCCTATTGATGATGAAGAGGCTGATGATGATCACGATTTGGAATTCGCTCAAATGCGTGAACTTCCATTCTTTGGTGTACCATTTCCCGACCCTAATCAAGCCAGGTCGTCCACCTCAGAGGAAGCTCCTTCTACAGTTTACTCCAATCCAAGGATTCGTGAACATGACAGCAAGTGGACAAAGGATCATCCTATAGATTCTATTATTGGTGACCCTAATCGTCCGGTATCCACACGAAGTCAGTTACAAGAAAGTGCAATGTTTTGTCACTTTGATGCTTTTCTCACTGAAGTTGAACCTAAGACATGGCAACAAGCTTTTACTCAATCATGTTGGATAGAAGCTATGCAAGAAGAACTTAATGAATTCATACGTCTTGACGTTTGGGAACTTGTCCCATGCCCGGATCAAGTGCAGTTACTCACTTTGAAATGGGTTTACAAGGTGAAACTCGATGAGTTAGGCGGAATATTGAAGAACAAAGCTCGACTAGTAGCTCATGGATACAAGCAATTATTGGGCATCGACTTTATGGAATCCTTTGCACCTGTTGCCCGTTTGGAAGCTATTAGACTATTCCTCGCTTATGCAGCCCATATGAATATGATCGTCTATCAGATGGATGTGAAGACGGCATTTCTTAATGGTGAACTCAAGGAAGAGGTCTATGTTCAACAACCGGATGGTTTTGTGCATCCTAATTATCCTAATCATGTGTACAAGCTTAAGAAGGCTCTCTATGGGTTGAAGCAAGCTCCTCGCGCATGGTATGGTCTTTTGTCACAATTCCTCATTACGCAAGGCTTCGCTAAAGGCAAGGTGGATCCTACGTTGTTCATTCAGAAACGAGGTAAAGATATGATTATGGTACAAATATATGTTGATGATATTATATTTGCAGCCTCGACCCAAACTTTATCCGACGAATTTGGGAAACTCATGTCTTCCAAGTTTAAGATGTCAATGATGGGCAAAGTATCATTCTTCTTAGGTCTTCAAATATCTCAGAGTCCCAGAGGCATCTTTATCAATCAATCCAAGTATGCCCTTGAATCGCTTAAGAAATACAAGATGGAATCTTGCGACCCCGTGGATACTCCAATGGTGGAACGAACTAAGCTTGATGCAGATCCTTATGGAGTTGCCGTTGATCCGACAATTTATCGTGGAATGATCGGTACTCTTCTGTATATCACAGCCAGTCGACCTGATCTTCAGTTTGCTATATGTATGTGTGCCAGTTATCAAACTAGGCCTACTGAGTTACACTTAGCTACTGTTAAAAGGATCTTTCGATATCTTAAAGGAACCATTAATCGGGGACTTTGGTATTCGAAGGACTCTTCTATTGCACTAATGGCATATGCAGATGCGGATCACGCGGGTTGTCAAGATACAAGGCGTAGCACGAGTGGAACTTTGCAACTACTAGGAGATCGATTAATCAGTTGGGCATCGAAAAGGCAGAAAAGCGCTGCAATTTCAAGTACGGAAGCAGAATACATAGCTATGTCCGGTTGATGTGCTCAAATTCTTTGGATGAGATCGCAATTAACCGACTATGGTCTAAGGTTCAACAAGATTCCGATGTACTGCGACAACAAAAGTGCAATTGCCTTATGCTGCAACAATGTTCAATTCTCCCGGTCGAAGCATATTGACATTCACTACCATTTCATCAAGGAGCAAGTGGAAAATGGAGTAATAGAGCTTTACTTTGTCCGATCTGAGTATCAATTGGCGGATATTTTCACGAAGGCTTTAGATCGCGCTCGAATTGAATTTTTGGCCGACAAGCTAGGAATGAGAACCTTCTCGCCTGAGACTCTAAAGGAACTAGCAGATGAAGCGAAAGAATAGTCTTGGTAAAACTATTCTCTGTATCCTTGGTGATTATCTGTATATATTGTTTATATTTTTATCCACAAAAACAAAATACAAAAATATAAAACCATATAAAAACCATAAAAACTGAAAAATCTAGAAAAATCCAAAAATATTTTTACTTTATTTTTCTAAGGCATGTCTTTTGGTACGATAATATTTACGGCCTTAGAAATGTTGATTAATATCGACACGGCGCCATAAATAGAGTTTGTACAAAAGTTGTAAATATTTCATAAAACATGCCTAGATGGCTTGTAGTTATTTCTGACTGCAACCCGGTTTTCATATTAAAGTCAAGTATTTCTTATGAAAGCTTTGGCTCACAAGGGGAATTAATTTTCTCGGGCAAGGTTTACTTTAAAACCTTGTAAGGGATCAAGTTTACTTTATAACTTGGTCTAACACAAATCTATGTACGCCTCAGTGCATTTATTTGTTAAAACAAGAGAAGTCTTGTTTTTATGAAGCTATCATCTCTACAACCATTGCTATCTACAATTGGTATCTACATAATCGACGATGCGACTACTCAACTGACGACTACAGCTCTTTCGATAGAACACGGGTCAACAATTGAGGGGGAGCAATTGTCAAGCATTCAGAATCTTCGATGCCGAAAGTGCCAAGTTCACAAGTTGGTGTCAAGACAACAATACCAATCATACACGTGGTGTCAAGAGATGACTTCAGACGTGACAAGGCGACCAACATATGCTGACAAGAACCATTTGATCTTATCATATGATGTTCTCATCTATCAGGTCCAACCTTGTCAATTCTTTTTTAATATGGTGAATATGTGATCATGTTACAAATCGATATCATATCTCATACATTTGATATCATGAAGATAAAATGGACCTGCATTTTTCTTCCCAAAACCTTTGTTAAAACTTCATTAAATCAATTGATATTAAAAACATCGATTGGGTTAATATTTTTAATATGGGGGAGAAAATGTGATTTAATATGGGATATTATCACAAATGGTTTGACTTAATGTGCTGGCTCATCCCGACATGTGCAAAATGTTTTCGAATATCGTGGCATATCTTAAGGGGGAGCAAAATGGATCTGCACATCAAAATGGATTTTCATGGTGACATATACTTACCCAAACCTCATTTAATTCACGACGATGAAGATTGTGGTGACATAAGGATGGTAGGATAGGTTAAGTCCTATGATTCTTCCAGAACCGGAGGAATCTTCCCAAGGACATTCCATAGCTAGAAATAGTAGTCCTTAGGAAAGTTGGAGAAAGATTGTGAACGTAGCTGAATGCCGACCAAGTACTTAAGTTAGCACTGGAACAATCACAAAAAGGTGCTAGTTATGACGTATTGGTAAGCATTGAAGGGGTTGAAGAATGAAAAAGAATTGTAAAGATAAAGGGTGTAAAGAAAGAAGCCCTCCTTACAACTTTAGGTAGAAACCGGGTCAATACATATGCTATTAAGGTCATTGTTTAATGATTCTTGATATTGAAGACAGACATCATGGACCCAGTGATGCAATGCACAACCCATCCCAACTAACTCAGATATCTCTCAAAAGGTATTTGTTTTAATCACACGGAGACAACATATTATCTATTGATTTATTCACTCCGAATAAATTGGTATTGAAATGGTGGCACTCCTCTCCAGCCTCCGATCACTAAAATCCAAAATGCACGATCGAGTCTAGAGCCATTTGAGATCATCAAATATCTCATTAGGACACACTTTCATATTTACTTGCTTCTTCACACACTATGAAAAGTAAGAAAGTTCTTAAGAGTCCTACGCAAAATCTTCATGATCTTGCCTGAACATCCGAGTAATACGAAAGTATTTACAATGAAGATGGAAATCCTTCTTGAGCGAATATCAAAAAGCTCATGGTAGGTGATTTGTGCGATTCTTTATGAATCAAACTTGTGATAACTGGAAAGCAACAGCTGTTTAATTCTTAACTGAATTTAAACACGTTCCAGGCCTCTACGCAATATCTCAGTGATCTTGCCAGAACACTCAGAGTGATACCTTAGTGTTCACAGTGATGAGTGGAAATCCTTCTAGTGTTAACCTCAAACAGCACTTGGTAGGTAACTTGCAAGATTCTATACGAATCAAGCTCGTGACAACTGGAAAGCAACGATGGTGCGGTTCTTAATTGAATTTCACTTGTTCCAGGAACATGAATTGACGGCTTCAAATCATGCGGATACTTTTATCCAAATGATTCACTCTTTACGTTCGCAGTCAGCTTTGGACGGTCGAGTAAAGAGAACGGGTTTACCCGCGAAATCCTGTCAGGAAGTTACTTAATTGAAACTATCCGTCACGGGTACGATATCTAATATCGTCCAACGGTCTTCACCGACCGGAGGTAAAATGCTACCGAATTAGAATGAAATGTTCAAAGCCATTTCGTTCGTGTCTACTTATGTTGCGGCATTTGAAGACGGTGGCGTTGCGGGAACCAAGAAGAAGTCGTTCCCGCATGCTTATACTTTATGCACTTAATATCTCATCTAATTCAAGAAAGCCTAAAAGTTAAGTCTTCCGCTGTTTCAAACTCTGAAGCTTTCAAGAATTACGAAGGTATAAGTATGTGGGACGTGAGGTCACGAAGAGGCAAAGATCACAAGTGATGGATGCACGAGATCAAGGCAAGAGATTGATGCTCAAAGATTGATATCAAAGATCACATCAGCATGTTCACCAGAAAAGAAAAACAAAAAGAAAGACGAAGACTACGAGCTCAAGACAAGCATAGTATGCTAGGTTTATTTTATTATTGTAACTCGGGTAACGCCCTTGTTTGGAGTGACCTCCCTTAGGGGGAGATTGTTGGAAATACGTTTTACGTATTAAGAAGGATCGGTCACTCCAACGATACTCCATGTAATAGCTCGTAGTTTAGTTAACTTTCTTTATTTATTAAACAAGAACAAGCCTAGCCTACAACATGTGTAGGCCGGCCCAAAATGTAAGCCCAAGCCCATGACAAGGGCTTGGGTATATAAACCCTCTCCTTTGATGGAGAGGGGTGTGGTTTCATATTTTTCACATAGTAAACATTTCTTTCTCTCTCTAGCTTTGTGTGAAATCCACCATCTCTCTATCTCTTTCTCTCTCTAGAAACATAAGCAAGATTTACAATCCTTCATGAACCAGCATGGGTTGATACACTCGAGGAAGATGAAAATGCACCCGTACAACCTTGGGTGTCCAATGCTGCTGCACTTCGTCCATTGACAAAGGCTGTTGAAGCTGATTTCTCTCAATTCCTAAGCAATCCAATAGACTTTTCAAGATACTTGGAGTACAACTATGGGTCTAATGTAACTCAAGCAATGGTTGTGAGAGGACTCAAAAATCCCAACCTTCGTGTTAAATCAAGGCTCAGCAGCACAGAATACGAGTACAACGCAAATGAACTTCTGAAAGCGTTGAGAACTACTCAAAGGGATGGTCTTCATGCGCCTGAAAAACCTCCTCCTACTACAACTACAGATGATGATCAAATTGCACTTGAATTCTTTGTTAGTGAGGATCTTGAATACTTGGTCAAGGGAGCAAACAAGTATGAAACTTCCTTAACATTGGTAAAGGCTGCAACTTGGGATTTGATACCTTGGTTAGAAGAAAAAGTTAACCGTCTATGGGTCCCTCAACAATATCCTGCATATGATCGACATGCTGAATTGGGTGCTTCACATTGGGATGAGCATGTGCGACGCGCTTACAACTATGAATGTGTGCACAACTCAGGTTCTCAAGTCTTCTCCCTAATTCGAATCAAAAGCATCCAAGGCGTTAGGATTGAAACCAAAACAGGCTATCAACATTTGACAGAGATCAGGCTTATTCGAGAAGATGAAAAAGTCTACACTATCCAGGAAGGCGACTTTCCACTTCTTCGTCTCGAGAACATTGAGGACATGCTGCTTTTGCTAACTCACAACGCCCTCGGACACTTGACGTCGGAAGAACTAATTGCCCTGAATTCAGCTCTTTGAATGTACACACGTCGAGTAGTGATCAAGAAAAGAGTTGAAGATCTGCAACTTGGAGTAGAAAGTTATCAAAGGAAGCTCAACCTTTCAAAACCACGTACTAAAGTCTTCAAGAGGCATACAGACGAATCTCTTTACACCAGCACCTCTGACCCGATGCCTGGCATTTTCTACCTGAATGGTCGTCGTCTTATGAAGTTCATGAGAATTCCAGAGATCAACAAATTCAGTGACGGGACTCTCACCCATATTTGGGACAAGTTGGTGCATCTCAACAAGCACAAGACTCTTCCAGAGGTCATTGTAGATTGGGACAAGGTATATCAACAGAGTGCTACATACACAATCAAGAAGATTGATGAGAAGTTGAGAGAAATACGAAGTTTAGAACGATTCGTTGGTGGAAGACCGTATGGAGCGCACCACAAGTTCATGGAACGATCCATCTAATGGATCGTACTACCTTAGGTCATCTCCGTATTGTTAAATTTGTGAATATGTAAATATTGTGGATATTCTGCTTTTGTGGCTTGTTGTAGTGTGAAAGTATGATAATGTTTCAAGAATTTCTCACGAGATTCTAAATCTTTCAAAATATATCATACTCAAGCACTACAACTCTCCCTCATTAATTTGAGGGGGAGCATTAATATGTTCTTTGGCCAACATCTAATTTCATTTTATTACCCAAAGACCGGTTAATCCATTAATATCCAAAATATTGATGGTTAACATTTTGGAAAGGGGAGAAAATGGGATTAAGGAGACTTAATGATACTTGGCTAAACAATGAAAAAGGCTTAAAAGATAAACCAACTTAATATGTATAATGCACATGTTAAGGGGGAGTGTTTTTTATGAACAAAACACTTAAGGCACAAAAACTTTGATTAAAATATCACAAGTGCTTTAAGTGATTTTCAAGGATTTTTCATGGTGACAATACTTACCCAAAACACACTTAATTCACGACGAATGTGGTGACAAAAGGGTGGTAGGATTAGGTATTAGTCCAATGATTCATCAGAACCGATGGAATCTTCCCAAGGACAATTCCCTAGATAGAATTAGAAGTCCTAGGAAAGATGGAGAAAGATTGTGAACGTAGCTGAATGCCGACCAAGTACTTAAGCTAGCACTGGAACAATCACAACAAGGTGCTAGTGATGACGTATTGGTAAGCATTGAAGGGGTTGAAGAATGAAAAAGAGTTGTAAAGATAAAGGGTGTAAAGAAAGAAGCCCTCCTTACAACTTTAGGCAGAAACCGGGTCAATACATATACTATTGAGATCATTTTTAATGATTCTTGATATTGAAGATAGACATCATGGACCCAATGATGCAATGTACAACCCATCCCAGCTAACTCAAATATCTCTCAAAAGGTATTTGTTTTAATCACACGGAGTTCAACATGTTATCTATTGGTTTATTCACTCCGAATAGACTGATATTGAATAGGTGGCAATCCTCTCCAGCCATCGCTCACTAAATCAAAACGTACTATCGAGTGTAGAGCCACGAGATCATCAAAAGTCTCATTAGGACACTTTTCATTCATTCCTTGCTTCTTCACACACTGTGAAAAGTAAGAGATCTTTATGAGTCCTACGTAGTATTCTTGTAATATTGCCAGAACATCCGAGTGATACACAAGTATTACAATGAAGATGGAAATCCTGCTTGAGCCAACATCAAACAAGCTCATGGTAGGTGACACGTGCGGTTCTTTAAGAACCAATCTTGTGAAAAACTGGAAAGAAACAATAGTTTAATTCTTAATTGAACTTAAACTCGTTCCAGGCTTCTACGCATTATCGTATGATCTTGCCAGAACACTCAGAGTGACACTCTTTAGTGTTCACAGTGACGAGTGGAAATCCTTCTAGTGTTAACATCAAACAGCACTTGGTAGGTGACAAGCAAGATTCTATTTGAATCAAGCTCGTGACAACTGGAAAGCAACGATGGTGAAAATCTTAATTGAAATTCACTTGTTCCAGGTTTCATGAATTGACGGCTTCAATCACAAGGATAATTTATCCAAGTGATTCACTCTTTATGTTCGCAGTCAAGCTTAGTGATCGTCGAATAAGGAGAACGGGTTTACCCGCAAAATCCTGTCAGGAAGTTACTTAATTGAAACTATCCGTCACAGGTACGATATATAATATCGTCCAACGGTCTTCACCAACCGGAGGTAAAATGCTACCGATATAGAATGAAATGTTCTAAGCCATTTCATTCGTGTCTTATTATGTTGCTGCATTCGAAGACGGTGGCGTTGCGGTGTACCTGTTGAAGACGGTGACGTTGCGGTGTACCTGTTGAAGTCGTCCTCACATATTTATTCCTTCTGCTTCAAATATTTCAGCAAATTCAAGAAAGTCAGACCTAAAAAGTCTTCCACTGTATCGACTCTGAAACTTTCAAAGAATTCAACAAAGGATAAGTGTGTGGGACATGAAGTCACGAGGAGGCAAGAATCACAAGAAGGCAAAGATCACACGTGAAGGGTCAAAAGAACAATGCTCTATAGCCAAAGCCTAAAAGATCAACATCAACATATTCACAACAAAAAGAAAAGAGAAAAGAGAAAAGTGGACTACGAGCTCAAGAACAAGATCTAACATGCTAGATTAGGACTTTGTAAATTTGGAGTGACCTCCCTTTGGGGGAGATTGTTGGAAATATGTTTTGTGTATTAAGAAAGTCTCGGTCACTCCAACTATATAGTTATAGGCTCGTAGTATTGTTTAAGTAATACTTATGTTTAGCCCGACCCATGAGCATGTTCATGGGCCGGAGGCCCAAGTCCATTAAGGACTAGGGTATATAAACCCCTTTCCACCATGGAAAGGGTGTTGGTTGTTTAGTTTGTTTTACACATTTAATAAAGTTTCTTTGTTTCTCTCTCTACTCTCTCTCTCTCTAGATTAACAACAACCATCTTGATTAGATTATAGATTATCATTGTTCTACCTACCTCCTTGGGAAACGAACTTCATTGGGTCATTAGTGTTTGATTTTCCTAAATCATCTCTTAATATTTACCGCTTTTACGCCTTTTTCCTAAAAGGTCGTATTTTACCATAATAATTTTAGCGCCGCTGGCGGGAGGTGTGTCGTGATTAATTTTTCTTGTTGTTTTTAAATATTAACCATAAATAGTATTTGTATTAGTAGAAATCTACTAATACGTATTATCGGTTTTTTCATTTTTCTTGTGAAATTATTATTACTATATTGTATTAAGTATCAAAATCAATACAAAATATCTCCAAAAGTGTGAAAACACAACCTTAATTGGGATTTGATCTCCTAATTATTGTATTCGAATCTCAAACAAAAAGAAAAAGGCAAATATAGATAAATACGTTCGTGAAGCTCGATTTTGAAAAATACAAACTATAAGGTGGGTATAAGGCGGGTATTATATAATATACCCTAAGGAAAAAGGCTCTTAAGTGCTTCGCGCCGCCTCGTTTCCCCGCTTGCTTGTGAGTATTTTGAGATTGAAGGCTAATCGAGGGTTTTGCCTGTTGGGAATAAATTATGGCCAGTCTACTTGAGCGCTGACAAGAGTAAAACAAGCTTTGACAGGAGTAAAACAAACGCTGACAGCTCAAGCGTTGACAAGACAAAGTCAAGCGTTGATACATTAAAGACAAGCACTGATGGGAAGATATACTCTACGCGTTTATTGTATTCTAGATTACTTCTAGTAAAGATAGGAACAACAATGTATTTTCTATATTTATCTTTACCTAGAATAGTTGATACGTAGATTATTGTACAAGGCTTCTTATGTCTATAAAATAAGACCTTTAGGTTAATGTTCACTATAAGTTTTCATACGTAAACTACTTTCATTATAAGCAAGTTTGATATCATTAATCAAAGTGAAAGTTTGTTTATATCTTGTGTGTTCTTGTTTAAGTGTTAATTCCACATCACACTTAGATTGTCATATACATATACAAAGGTTTCTCTAAGTGTATTGCTTGATCTAATCTCGTATACATAAAGCTAAATCGATCTAAGTTTGGGATCAATAAGTGGTATCAGAGCTTGTTGAGGTACTTTTGATCTTAAAGAACACAAGAACCCTAAAAACACCAAAACCCTAATTTTCTCAAAACCCTAAACACCATCATGTCAACTCCAGAAACAACCTCTTGCAACAAACTTTTGCCAAACATCAAGATTCCCATGCTTGATGCTGCCAACTTTGAATTGTGGAAATTCAACTTTGAGCAATATCTGGGGATCTATGACTACACTCTCTAGGAGATCATTGAATATGGGAACACATACAATAGAGCTGAAAAGGTTGCTGCTGCTATTGCTACAAGAACTGCTGTTGCTGGATGTCCAGAAGCGGATAAGAAAGAAAAACCTGGTGATGGTAGAGCTGTGTCTGCTGAAGATATAGCTAAAAGAAGGGTTGATATGAAAACCATAAATATTCTGAAAGTCTCTTTGGGACAAGAGAATTAACATAAATACCTAGGTTATGATTCTGCTAAAGACCTTTGGGAAGCTCTTGAAGTTGCATATGGTGGCAATGAAGATACTAGGGAAGAAAAGAAGAAACAACTCATGCATGATTATGCTGTTTTCAAAGCTCAACCCAATGAGAAGCTTAGCAGTGTGAGAAGCAGATTGCTTGATATTACAAGCAAGTTGTCCTTTATGGGGACAGAACTTGGTGATGTTGACATTAATGCTACTTTTCTTAAAAGTCTTGGTGAAGCGTGGAAGATTGAGGCAAGATCTATACTTGCCAACAACACTCACAAAAGTTCCACTTTTGATGATATCTACAACAAACTAAGGCTGTTGGAGAATGAAACCCTTCTGGAGCATGGAAGTAAGTCTACTAATAGCAACATGGCTTTCTTCTCACATAGTGAAGGCCAGTTTGAACAGAAGGACTCTTACATGCATCCAGTTACTGGATCATCATGTGTCAACGCTAGAACATGTCCTGTCAACGCCTCCTTCTCAGACGCTGACAAAAGTGACTCACCAAGAGTTAAACATGCTGGTTTGGATCTGGATACTGTATGTGCTTATATTGCTTCTTTGCCCAATGGTTCAGTGATTACATATGAGGACCTTGAGCAGATAAGTGATGAGCACTTGGAAGAGATAGACATTAAGTGGAACATGGCTCTTGCTAGTATAAGAGCAAACAGGTGGAACAGAAGGTTTAAGAAGAAGATGACCTTCAATGCTAAGGACACAGCTGGATTTGATAAATCCAAAGTTGAATGCTACAACTGTCATCATATGGGGCACTTCATGAGGGAATGTAGATCTCCTAGAAGATCTGATGCTGGTAAACCCTCAAGTCAAATTGTTAAAGCTCAGGATCCTAAAGCCATGGTTGCAGTTCAAGGAATTGATGGTATGGGATGGGATTGGAGCTATCTGGCTAAGGATGTGGAAGAGGACAAAGCTTTGGTTGCTGAAATTGAAGAAGAAGAGCATGTTGAATATGCTCTCATGGCACACTCCTCCTCTTCATTTGATAATGAGGTATACGATGATGCTTTTTGTAGTAAAGGTTGTAGGTTAAATACTGAGAAACTTAACAAAGAGGTGTTAAGATTATTAGATGATGTGAGTACTGAAAGATGCAAACTGTCTAATTACCAACTAGCTCTCACTCAAACTGAGAAGACAGTTTCTAAATACAAGAAAATGGAATTTGACTTAAGAGATAAAATTAATATCTTAAAACATGAGTTAGATGCTAGTAATGATGTTAGGAACATCATGGAAAAAGTTAATGGTGATCTACAGGCTAAGTTAGATGAGGCCATTAAGAATAAAGATAATGTTGGCCTTAAAATTCAGAGATTTGATAGAGCCACACAAACCCTAGGAGAATGTGTGAATAAACAAAGGGATCCTAAGGACATGACTGGGATTAGGATGAAAGACTACTCTATGGTTCCACCACTAGCTGGTGACTTCTATGGTGTCCAACAAAAGGACCTATCTTGGACTGGTTTGCCAGAACTCCAAGAGGTGGAATTCATTCCTCCACCAAGAGTTGTCACCCCAGTTGAAGAGTATGAACAAAAGTTGACTGACCTGAATGAATGGAAGAAAGCTAACCCTACCTTTATTTGTTAAGGGTGGCTTACTATGTGAAAGTCCTATTGAGTCAACTCCCATTAAGGTTACAAACCTAATCACTGGTAAAGCTGTTGACCTTGGCTCAAACACTGTTAGAAAACCTAGCATTAAGTATGCTGAGATGTATAGGAATACTAGGTCACCTAAGAGCCAAGTTAGCAATGATGGAACAGGCTTCTTCTCTTCTAGACCTAGGGTTGTGTCTAGAAAAGCCTGTTACACTTGTGGTAGCTTTTCACATTTAGCATATAAGTGTGTCAACGCTCCCAAAGTCAGCGCTGACAGGAACAAATTCAGCGCTGACAGAAACAAAGTCGATGTTGTTAGAAAGTCAAACGTTGTCAGACCCAAACCTTGTGTGCAGCAAAGTCCACAAGTGATTAGACCTGCCCCATTCTTCACTAGAGGGTCTAACACTCATGGACAAAGACCATTTCAAAAGACAAACACTTGGTCTAATAGGCAATGGGTTTCTGTAGCAAAACCCTAGGTTCAACGCTGACAAGGGTAATTTCAGCGTTAACAAGACCAATTCCAACGCTGACAGAAACGTGACCAGACCTAAATATTTGCAACCACAGGGTAAGGGGTCTAAAGCTTCTTTAAGCTTAACATGGAGACCAAAGAAAGATCAAAACCCTAATGATAATGGGATTTCAATGACCTGCAACAGATTTAATTACATTTCAAAGGTCATTACAAAACCTATTGGGGTTAACTGGGTATTTCATCCTAAGAAGGATGAAAATGGGGTTGTTATGAGAACTAAGTCTGTTCTTATTGAACAACCAGATGAATCCAAGTCTTCTAAGGCTTGGGTTCCCAAAGAAAACTAACTTGTTTTCTTTATGTGCAGGGCATTCAAAAACAGGTCAATGATTATGGATATTGGGACAGTGGATGCTCAAGGCACATGACAGGGAAGGAAGATTATCTTACTAACTTCACTCCCATTAAGGATGGTGATAAGGTTTACTTTGGAGGCGGATATGGTACTATCACAGGCAAAGGAACCCTTCTCACCAAGAACTTACGTTTTGAGAACGTATTTTTGGTAAAGGAACTTGACTACAATCTTTTTAGTGTATCACAAGTTTGTGATAACAAAAATAAAGTTTTGTTTACTGATACTGAATGTTTGGTGTTAAGCAAGGATTATAATATCCCTGATGAGAAATATATTGAATATAGAACACCTAGGCATAAAGACATATACAGTGTGAATCTGAATGGGATTAGAATAAATAACAATATGTCTTGTTTTTATGCTAAAGCTTCAGTAGATGAAAGTAATTTGTGGCACAGGAGACTAGGGCACATAAATTTTAAGATTATAAACAGGCTTGTGAGACTTGGCTTGGTTGATGGTTTGCCTGAGAAGGCCTTCCACAATGACCACTCTTGTGTTGCATGTCTTAAAGGCAAGCAGCACAAGGTCTCATTCAAGTCCAAACAGGTGCACTCAAGTACTAGACCTCTTCATTTGCTTCATATGGACCTCTTTGGTCCAACCAATATAGAAAGTTTGAATGGAAAGTCCTACTGCTTTGTCATCACATATGACTTTTCTAGGTTTACTTGGACCTTCTTTCTAGCTATGAAGAGTGACACAACTGACACTTTAATTGATTTTATCACTCAGATTGAGAAGAAAACTGGTAATGAAGTTAAAATACTTAGGAGTGATAATGGAGGTGAATTCAGGAATAAAAAGCTAGATGATTTTTGTGCCAGGAAAGGAATTACTAGGCAATTTAGTGTTGCCAGAACCCCACAGCAAAATGGGATTGCTGAGAGGAAAAATAGAACCCTAATTGAAGCAGCCAGAACCATGTTGGCTGATGCTCATTTCCCAATAGCCTTTTGGGCTGAGGCTGTTAATACAGCTTGCTATGTTCAAAATAGAGCATTGGTCAACAAAATTCAGAACAAAACATCTTATGAGTTACTTTGGGGAAGAAAACCTAATATTGGTTTTCTCAGACCTTTTGGTTGTCATGTAGTAGTTTTAGACACTAGTGATGCCTTAGGTAAATTTAGTGCAAAAGGTGATGAAGGCTACTTCATGGGGTATTCAATGTAGAGCAAGGGATATAGGGTTTACCTTAAAGAGGAAAAACGTATACTTGAAAGAGTACATGTTAGGTTTTTAGAGAATAAACCTAGTGATCCTGAAAGTGGTCCAAATTGGTTGTTTGACTTGGAACCTTTATCTAGAACTTTAAATTATATGCCTGTCACTAATCCAGACATTGTGAAGGTAACTTCAAATGTTGTGGAAGAAAAAGTTGTTGATGTTTCAGGTACACAGGTTCATGAAAAGGTTGGATCACAAGCAGAAAAGTCATCTCCTATGCAAGAATATGTTACAATCCCCATATGGACATATGCTTTTGCTGCTGCTGCTGCTGTTGGTAAAGACAATGGTGGTCCCCAAGTACCACCAGATAACAACATGCATGGTCCTTCAGGCGCTGACAAAGGCAAAACTAGCGCTGACAAGACCAATTCAGACGTTGATGGCTCAGACGTTAACAACAACAGTTCAAGCGTTGTTAGCTCACATGCTAACAAACAAGGCTTAGGCGTTGACAACACTTCTGCACATCTTTTCTCTTCCACTTTTGAACAAGGTGAACCTTCCAATTTATATGAAGAGGTTCATCCTCATGTTGATGAAAGAGAGTCTGAAGAAGAAGATATTGGCAACATGGAGAATGAGGTTGAGGACACCAGACTTTTTGAAGGAGGAGTTCTCACTTCTACTATGAAGAATCACCCTACTTCTCAGATCATTGGTGATATTATGACTCCTGTTCAGACTAGAAGATCTCATCAAAGTCTTGGTGGGTTTATTGCCAATATTCACAAGAAGGTTGATACCCCTCTTGTGCAAGCATGTTTGTTTGCCTGTTTTATGTCACAACAGGAACCCAAGAAGATATTTGATGCTCTCAAAGAACCAAGTTGGGTGGAAGCAATGCAGGATGAGCTTCTCCAATTTGCAATTCAGGATGTTTGGGAGCTGGTTGATTGTCCCAGATATGTCAGACCTATATGGACAAGATGGGTTCTAAGAAACAAGAGAGATGAAAGAGGTATTGTGGTCAGAAACAAGGCAAGATTAGTGGCTCAGGGATATACACAAGAGGAGGGGATAGACTATGAGGAGGTCTTTGCACTAGTTGTAAGGATTGAAGCTATTAGGATCTTCTTAGCCTATGCATCCTGCATGGGCTTTACTGTCAATCAAATGGATGTTAAGAGTGCCTTCCTCTATGGTACAATTGTTGAGGAGGTATATGTGATGCAACCTCCTAGTTTTGAGGATCCAGAGAATCCAGACAAGGTGTATAGAGTCAAGAAGGCTATGTATGGACTTCATCAAGCCCTAAGAGCATGGTATGGTACTTTGTCTACTTACTTAGTGGACAATGGATTCAAAAGGGGCATCATAGATCAGACACTATTTACAAATAAGAAAGGTAAGGATGTGTTGCTTGTTCAGGTCTATGTTGATGACATCATTTTCGGGTCTACTGATCCAAAGATGAGTGAGGATTTCTCCAAGCTTATGACAGAAAAATTCAAGATGAGTGCTATGGGGGAGATGAACTTCTTTCTTGGTTTACAAGTTCAGCAAAAAGAAGATTGTATCTTTATCTCCCAGGATAAATATGTGGCTGAGATCTTAAAGAAGTTTGGTTTTTCTTCACATGAAAAGAGGGCTACTACTCCTATGGATAGAGAACACCCTTGGGGAAAGATTGGAGATGGGAAAGATGTTGATGTCAGGCACTATAGATCCATGATTGGATCATTGATGTACCTTACAGCCTCCAGACCTGACATCATGTTTGCTGTGTGTGCTTGTGCACGCCATCAAGTGACTCCTAAAGAATGTCACCTTTATGCTGTGAAGAGGATCTTTAGGTACCTAAGATGCTATCCTAGTCTTGGTTTGTGGTACCCAAAGGATTCACCATTGGAGCTGATTGCATATTCAGACAGTGACTATGGAGGTGATAAATTTGATAGGAAGTCCACAACTGGTGGATGTCAGTTTCTTGGAAGCAGATTAATATCTTGGCAATGCAAGAAACAAACAGTGGTGTCTAATTCTACAACTGAAGCCGGGTATGTGGCTGCAACTGCTTGCTGTGGACAAGTTTTGTGGATTCAAAACTAGCTGTTGGACTATGGGTATAATTTCATGCATACCAAGATATTTGTAGACAATAACAGCACTTTATGCATTATTAAGAATCCTGTACATCATTCTAAAACTAAACAAATAGAAATTAGACACCATTTTATAAGAGATTGTTTTGAAAAAGGTTTAATACAACTAGATAGGGTTGACACAGAAGAAAATGTGTCAGATTTACTAACTAAACCTTTTGATGCTGGGAGGTTTCAATACTTGGTAACAAGTATTGGAATGATCAATCTCACATAATATGTGTTTTGGAGTCTTTTTGTAAAAGTATGTACAGGATAGTGCATTGTTATTGGTCTTTTTGAGGATTTTGATTTTCCACTATATTTTTCTAACACTAACAAAGGTTGCTTGAACGCTGATAAGTGTTTTTGTGACGTTGGCAACAATATATTTGTCTAACGCTGACAAACCTTCTCTCAACGCTGTTATGTGTTATCGGGGCGTTGTCAGTAACAATGTTAGTTTCGTGGTTTTTAATCTAATGTGCAGGTGGTGTTAGCAGTATACCATTGGATACAGAGTTGCTTATGGATCAATGGAGAAGCATTTGGGCATGTTTTTGTTTATGGATGATGGTTGGAATTTTTAATTCCTATCTTGACATAAATTTTTTTTATGTTCATGCATATTTTTAGCAACTTATGTATCATAGTTTAAAGGGAGGTTTTAGGAACCTTTAGGATGTTTGGGTATCCATATGATACTCTTATGACAATTCTAGATTGTGTCAACAGGTGAGTATGAGTTAGTTTTACTAAATCATGAGGCACTGTAGCATGCAAAGTTGATATACTATGCATGCTGCCAAGACATTTTTGGCCTAGAATTGGTTGTGGTCTGTTGGGAGACTTGGGAATGATTTTATCATGGGGTTTACCTGGGAGTAACAAGGAATTTTATAAGGTAACTTAGTTGTTAAGTGTAAAACCCGTAAAAATAAGGTCATAATTTAATTCTATTTTCAATTATTTTGAAGTATTTTATAACGTTAAATATTATTATGTTTAACGGTTTAAGTTGAAACCGATATTAAATATTATATTTTAATATTTTGACGAGCAACGAGGACTACTAGTGATCGCGATACCGACGGATGCCTAAAATTTTATATTTTATTATCGATCGTTTCGATATTTAATACTTTCGACGATATCGTTTTAATTACGTATCGAGTCGTTATATTATTATTTTTCGTGTGCGTTTAACTTTTGAAAATTATTTTTACGAAACCCGAGTCCCGTAAATATTTGTAAAATTGACTTTTAGTCATTTCCCACTTTTTATCTAACTATTTTCATTTTGGACCAAAACAATCACAAATTGGCAAAAACTATCCTAACCTTGGACTGTATTAAGTTTTTCCACTTACATTTTTACACAAACAATAATTTTAAAAATAAAAACAAACCACTACACCCTCTCTCCCTCTTGTTGCCATGTAACACCAAGAACACCACCACCTTAATCTTCAATTTTCTTGAACTCTTGTTTGAATCTTCAAAAACCAATCAAAGTCCCATCCTTATAATTCAAAGGAGCACATTTTGGTACCATTTTTAACAACATGCAACCATATTAAATTTTTCAAGAAAAGTTAGTGATGTTTGATCCAAATTTGTTGTATGCATGTGTTAGTAGTGATGATTAAATGGTGTTTATGCCATGTTTTTGTTAAAAAGTTGATTTTTAATTTTTGGGTTTTTAATTTTGATGATGATGCAAGTGTTAGGATCGGTTTATGATGATATTAGGGGCTTAGGTTGATGATAAAAGTTGTTGGAATTGATCAAAAACTTGATTTTGTAAGAGATTTTAATAGTTATTTTTGGGAAGTAGGTTTGAGGCCATTTTCGAGGGTCTTAAGTCTGGATATAGGATGATATTATGGGATTATGTCGTAGAGAATTTCGTTAGCTTCGATTTGATATAAAGTAGGCTTTCCAACTCCAAACGAGGTGGAAGATACACTAGTTTGATTTTCGTGTACCCGGAGACGAGTGTCGACACAATCCGAAAATTGTTGTCGATATTTGGATCGAATCTCGGGAACTATAAAATGAGTTTCAAAATGATTCAAGGGCTGTTCTCAGGCTCCAAGTTTAGTATTTTGAGTCCATTTTTAGAATCAAGTGGCGGTTTTACAAATGGAGTTGTTTAGAATGGTCAAAATGGTTTCATAAGTCAAGGTCGCTAAACTGTCCGGATTTTGTGATTCAAAGATGAGTCGGGCAGGGAACTTTAAAAGAAAAATCTTTTGATGGGCTCTTGGGAGGACTTTATACATATAGTAAGTAAGTTCTCTGAGTAGTATCATAAAAAGTTGATATGTCTAAGTATGGGAAAACGGCTTGGACATTCGGTATGTTCCGGCAGATTTTTATTAAAGGCGTAGAATAATAAAATGAATATATAGGAGAGTGTAATAGTATCACTTGTATCGTATTCTCTCGATTTTGTCGTTATTTTATGAGTCGAGTTTTATATTCTTATGTATGGTTTATTTCTCGAGTCTATTATTAATGAACGCACCTCATTTGATAGGTTGCGGTTCTCGTGTTTGAAAGGCATCATCTATCGTCGGCGATCGTCTCATTACCACTATTGGCTAAGGTGAGTCTATAGCCTCGCTTTATACTAGTTATTAAATGATTTTAAACCCGCGAGGGGGAATACATGTTTTATAAACTTAGAACACAAGATTTTTATGGTATGCTTTGTCCCTCTATGAATGGACCCGTGGTTGCCTTTAAATTGCATTAAGTGATTGCCTTTGTTAAAGCCTCAATTATGGACCGTTAACTAGCTTATGATGGGCTAGCCGCTAGTACAATTAATAGATCTATGGGGGAAGCCGCCCCAGTTCAGTTTTTGTGGACTTGTCATAGAAGCTTAGGCCCGACCTCCACACTGTTTGAGCATACTGTATTGAGAAGTCAGGTATACGACAATGTACCAATAATCTGGAGGTAACCGACAATTAATAAATCTCCTGTCTTATCAGACCTCTAAAGGGAGTGTCTAAGGGCTCGGTTCCATGAGCTTATTGCAATTTATGCTATATACAATTATTATTGTTGATGCGAATTATTATTTGATGCTTGTTGCCTTTAAGCATGCCACGAACTTATAATCTTTGCTTGTATTAAAAAATGATTATATAAACCTATAGATTCACTCGGCATTTTTGCTGATTGTTTTACTCACATGTATTTCAGGTAATCAAGAAGTGGAAGCTTGGAGGTCACGAGAATGAAGTTGTGCACTGCTATGTTGTTCAAACTCTTTAATTTATTTATCGTTCCATTTTTAAAAACAAACTAATATGTTGTTTTAACTTATCTTTTGGTCACGATTACTTGGGACTACGCTACTCTGGTAAATGTTTTAGGAACGATAAATTTGAAACGTCTATTTTCGAGTCGTTCTTTATAAATTATGTGTTGTTGTATCATTGTTTAGCACCCAAAGATGTATTCCGCTGCGTGTAAATTTGGGGGTGTTAAATTAAGAGTTTTGGTTAGCAAAGGACACTAGAGGACTGTTATGTCTATCTTGCATAAGCAAGTGTGTATAACTGGACAGTGCTTGCCGCCCTATAATAATTATCAGCTTTTTGGTTATCTTCTCTAGGATAAATTACTTTGTTAAGGTCATTTTTCATTTTTAAACATTTTTATTTTTGGACGCTGACAAGTATTTTTCCAAGCGTTGTTGTGACCAATTTAGACGCTGACATGGCTATGGCAAACGTTGACAAGAATATAGCCGTTGGGCGTTGATAGGTTATTTTTTACCGTTGACACTCAATGGGACCTACCCAGTTGTTACTTTTTGACATATTTTTAGGCCGTAATTTTGGGAGTTGATAACTTTCATTTAATGCATGAGATAAACTTATTATTTTTCAATATTTTCATGATTACATTTTGAAAATTGTAAAACCCGTAAAAATAAGGTCATAATTTAATTCTACTTTCAATTATTTTGAAGTATTTGATAACTTTAAATATTATTATGTTTAACGGTTTAAGTTGAAACAGATATTAAATATTATATTTTAATATTTTGACGAGTAACGAGGACTACTAGTGATCGCGATATCGACGGATGCCCACAATTTTATGTTTTATTATCAATCGTTTTGATATTTAATATTTTCGACAATATCGTTTTAATTACGTATCGAGTCGTTATATTATTATTTTTCGTGTGCGTTTAAACTTTTAAGTATTTTTACGAAACTCGAGTCCCGTAAATATTTGTAAAAATTTACTAATAGTCATTTCCCGCTTTTTAACCTAAAAGTTACATTTTAGTCCAAAACTATCCAATATTTACAATTTACACCCTACCTACACTATATAAAGTTTTTCCACTAAAACTTTCTCATTTCATATTGTTAAAAAAAAATCACACTCTCCCCTCCCCTCCTTATACAATCCTTCCAACACCATCACCTTAAAACCATCATCAATATTTTTTCTAGCTTGATCCAAGAGAAACCAAGCAAAGTCCCATCCTTATAATTCAAAGGAGCACATTTTGGTACCATTTTTATCCACATGCAACCATATAAATTTTTCAAGAAAAGTTGGTTATGTTTGATCCAAATTTGTTGTATGCATGTGTTAGTAGTGATGATCAAAAGATTTTCATGCTATGTTTTTGTTAAAAAGTTGACTTTTAATTTTTGGGTTTTTGATTTTGATGATGATACAAGTGTTAGGATTAATATAGGATGATATTAGGGGTGTAGGATGATGAGGAAAGTTGTTGGAATTGATCAAAAACATGATTTTGCAAGAGATTTTAATAGTCAATTTTAGGCAGTAGGTTTAGAGGCATTTTCGGAAATCTTAAGTCTGAAAATAGGTTGATATTATGGGATTATGTTGTAGAGAATTTCGTTAGCTTCGATTTGATATAAGGTAGGCCTTCCAACTCCAAACGAGGTGGAAGATACACTAGTTTGATTTTCGTGTACCGGGAGACGAGTGTCGACACAATCCGAAAATTGTTGTCGATATTTGGATCGAATCTCGGCGACAATAAAATGAGTTTCAAAATAATTCAAGGGCTGTTCTCAGGCTCCAAGTTTAGTATTTTGAGTCTATTTTTAGTATCAAGTGGCGGTTTTACAAATGGAGTTGTTTAGAATGGTCAAAATGGTTTCGTAAGTCAAGGTCGCTAAACTGTCCGGATTTTGTGATTCAAAGATGAGTCGGGCAGGGAACTTTAGAAGTAAAATCTTTTAATGGGCTTTTGAGAGGACTTTATATATATAGTAAGTAAGTTCTCTGAGTAGTATCATAAAAATTTGATATGTTTAAGTATGGGAAAACGGCTTGGACATTCGGTATGTTCCGGCAGATTTTTATTAAAGGCATAGAACAATAAAATGAATATATAGGAGAGTGTAATAGTATCACTTGTATCGTTTTCTCTCGAGTTTGTCGTGATTTTATGAGTCGAGTTTTATATTCTTCTGTATGGTTTATTTCTCGAGTCTATTATTAATGAACGCACCTCATTTGATAGGTTGCGGTTCTCGTGTTTGAAAGGCATCATCTATCGTCGGCGATCGTCTCATTACCACTATTGACTAAGGTGAGTCTATAGCCTCGTTTGAGCTCATTCAAATATTTTAAAACCCGCGAGGGGGAATACATGTTTTGTAAACTTAGAACACAAGATTTTTATGGTATGTTTGTCCCTTTATGAATGGACCCGTGGTTGCCTTTAAATTGCATTAAGTGATTGCCTTAGTTAAAGCCTCAATTATGGACCGTTAATTAACCTATGATGGGTTAACCGCTAGTACAATTTATAGATCTATGGGGGAAGCCGCCCCGGTTCAGTTTTTGTGGACTTGTCATAGAAGCTTAAGCCCGACCTCCACACTGTTTGGACATATTGTATTGAGAAGTCAGGTATACGGCAATGTACCAAAAATCTAGAGGTAACCAACAATTAATAAATCTCCTGTCTTATCAGACCTCTAAAAGGAGTGTTTAAGGGCTCGGTTCCTTGAGCTTATTGCAATTTATGCAATATACAATTATTATTGTTGATGCAAATTATTATTTGATGCTTGTTGCCTTTAAGCATGACACAAACTTATAATCTTTGCTTGTGTTCAAAATGATTATATAAACCTATAGATTCACTCGGCATTTTTTCTGATGATTTTCTCACATGTATTTTAGGTAATCATGAAGGGTGAAGCTTGGAAGCCACGGGAATGAATGTTGTGCACTACTTTGCAATATAAACTCTTTGAATATTTGTCGTTCCTTTTGTTCAAAACAATTTAAATCTTTTGTTTTGGTTGTACTTTGGTTACGATGTCTTGGGACTACGCTACTCTGACAAATGTTTTAGGAACGATAAATTTAAAACGTCTCTTTTTGAGTCGTTCTTTATAAATTATGTGTTGTAGTATCATTCTTTAGCACCCAAAGATGTATTCCGTTGCGTGTAAATTTGGGGGTGTTAGAGATTGGTACCAGAGCCATGAGTTATAGAGAACTAGGTCTTTATTTTAAAAAACCTAAACTATAACTGTCAGTTTTTATTTTTCAAAGAGTCGGTGCACATAACTTCGCGTGACTTCAGGTTTAAGCTACTTCTGGGATTACAACTTTAGTATACATTATTACGTATCCTTTTATTGCCAAGTATTTATAAATAAATACTATGATCCCTTTATTGATATATATTTATATCTAGGATCCCTTTAATCGATATATATATAATTATGTCGTTAAACTTTTCGATAAAAGTTTATCATTTATTAATGATTAACTTGAATAAATACATTGAATTTTCAAGATCTTTCTATATTTATTTTTGAAGTATTTAAATTGCTTTTATTACAAATTTTATATTATGACCTTACATACCTTCATCTGCGCACGTTACTTTCATTGTTTAACCCTTTGAGATATCTATAGATATCCAAATCGCTTTCCGGCTGTTTGTGCTTGGACGTCTTGAAACGTAATCTCTAGACCATTGTGTAGCTCAAGGTGTCCTTGGAATAGACTAACCGCTATTTATTGACATTTATATGTATCGACTCCGAAGTGTATTGTTCACTTATATCTCGGTAACGTCATCGTCATTTTGTAAATCATCGTCTAGATTATGGCACTAGAATTGGAATACGATTTTACTTATATAAAATTGTACCATTTGTTTTTCATTAACCTTCTCGCTCCTGGAGTGTAGCATGTTAATGTTCCATTCTTTTCTTGTTATGTTTTGTGTTTTTGACAATCGTGGCACCAAGGAGATTTGCCTACATTGCATTTTGAAATCTAAATTACGAACATCTTTCACCGTCTTGCTTCCTAAATTTAGTGTTGAATACCTTGAAGCATTTTCTGTCATTCATCATGCTATATTTTATTAGATGCTCATTACGAGATTTATTTTTCGTTGTTATAAAATCCACAAGACATGTGTGTATATATGTATATATTTTGAGCCGTTAAGAAGTGTCGAAATATACACTTTATGCAGAAACTGTAGGGGCAGTATAAACAGGTCAAAACTTAAAAGTAAAACCTGCGTTTTTTTAAAATAAAATAGTCAAACCTGCACAAAACTTGCAGGGGTATTTTGATCATTTTACATTGGTTTTCAAGTCTCGGGTAAAACTAGAAAGTCATCTGAAACGTCGTTTTGCATCAAAATGCTTTAGACTCTGAGTCTTGGAGATGTCGTTTATCGGGTCAATTAATCGGCTCATATTTAAAAGTTAAATCTGATAGAAAATTCAGAACATGAGTTTTAAATGTTTCTAATCTGTTTTGATTTCATTTGAGATCGTAAAATTTTAACAAATATTATTTTACAACTAACGAATACTAGTTGCAAGTGAAAATATTTAAAAATAGAAACAGTACAGGATTAGCAATTACCGGATTAATGGTGTAATTTAAAAACGAATAACATACTTTCTTAAAAGCATGTTGTGTCGAGTATCTTACAAAGAATACACATGTGGATTGTTTTATTCTTTTCATATATATGACTCATTTGTCATTCGATGTTATTTTATTTTCGTTTTCTTATAACCTTCCACTGATTTGGGTTGAGTTTTGAAGTTTGTCTTCACATTCTTCGTCGACATTCTTATCACGTGTCTCATGGCATTTCCGTCGAAACCTTATAACCTTTTGAAACCTTAACGACTTGTAACCATTTCATTGATTGTTTTATGAGCTACTATTTGCCACTTTTTGCAAAACTTTGACTACTTTATACGTTGTCATAATGTCATATTATAAATAAATCTGATATTGTTTTACAATTATTTTCACCAATTATTTTTACTTTGGTCTTTTAAAATACTTTTCGTGACATTCAAAGTTGCTTATTGAGTATTTCACAAATTACCTGTTTCCTATAAATTTATAATTTTTTTTTTTTAAATTCCATTTTTTCAAATGGCATGGTTTATGTATAAACATAAGAAACGTAATACTTTTCGATGAAACTGAGCACTGCATTGCTATTCCTAGATTATACATGGCCTGATCACCTATGTCTAATTTAGAAGGAGCCATGCTAGGCTGAATAGTAGTCACCTTAAAAATCTTGATAATAATCAACTTTTTACTTGTATTTATGATAAAGATGAGTAAAATGAAATAAAGTGAAAAGTAGTTTTAAAAACCTTTATATTTCATGCAAGTAGCGCAATTTCTATGCATCCGCATATGTTTTCTTACCTTTTCTTGAACGAATTACGCGCTTACGAATACGTTTTTACTCGATGATTGTTTTTCCACTTGTTACTTCATTTTGTCTTATAACTGATTTCTTTTGAATGTTCGTCTAATTACTGACTGTTGATAAATGACTTGAAAGTCTCGATGTTTTATCCTTCCTTCTCGTCCAATCTTCTTTATGCGACTGGGTAGATCTTTGGAATGTCTCCGCACGTGAATAATGAATTATCACTAGAGTGATTTCCGTATATCCGGGATGACGTCCGTCACTCTCGTTTGTCTCGAAATCCACTCTTGTGAACCGTGCTTTGACTTCTCTCTTTAAACACTAACATCGTTCATTTGATTTGTTTTAATTACAAGTGATTATTAGGAATTTTATTTATTAAAATTTTTGTATGGATCTTCTTTCCGATCATGTATCGACCACCGCTAAGTTAACGAGCTGATGTTGGTGAACCACCGACCGCACTAACAAAATTGACAACTTGTTTAATCTATGATTTCTTATTGTCTTACCATCAACGCCTTTATTTTATTATTCTCTTTAAGAATTTATACGACATTTGCTTCGTCCCCTTTTGTACCATTGATTTCGTACTAATTGTTGACTATTATTTTCATTCGTATTCGTTTGTTATCTTGTTACATTTCGAAACCCGAATATATTTCATGTTTATTTTGAAATAATAAACACCTTTATGTATTTCTACAACATATTATAATAATTTTATGGAACTTGTCTACATTTTCTAGTGATTTTCAATTAATGAACTATCATAAGAAAAAGGTCAAATTTATACATCATATTTTGTATAACTAAAACTAATGTTTAAAATGAAATTATGTTCTATCTTTTGAAGTAATTGACTTATCATACTTTACTTTAAATGTAATGAAATTACCAGTTTAATTTATATTCCTAATAGTGATTTAATTTGGAAATTATATTTTCTAATTGTAACCATCAATATGAGTTTAATTAATAAATTCATGTCATTGTTTCAAAGTTTCTTAAGACAACCAAAATAAATTATGAAGCTATTTAACTTCTATTTTTAATATATCATCTTTATCAAGAAAGTACCTCAATTGAGTCTTAAGGTAATACAAAATCCGGGATAGATAATTGTGACAAACGTTATTTTAATATTAATATTTAATCCGTTCTTCGCTCTCATTGTTCTAGTATTGCGAATTATTATGTTTTACGGTTACGTGATTCGAGATCCCTCGTCGATCGTCAACCTTAAATCATTTTACCACATCTTGTCCGTTTATGCGTTTATTGAATTCATTTTTATCTCGTTCTATTCCTATTATTGAAGATCACAATTTTATTCCGAGTTTAAAATGAATCTTGGGAAGCAGTGTATAAGCAGAAACGATAAGTGTCACCAGGATTTATGTGTGTACTAGTGGAATGATTGAGGACCGAATCTCTTAATGAATGGAGTTAATAAATTTGTTACAACCTCGAGGAGCATGTTGAAGCCGACATCGCAAGTGGAAAGACTCTTGTGATCAAGTGGTTATTATCAAGGGTTCGTTCAAAGTTTTCTCGATGATTAACGATGGAAATCTATACTTGATGTTATTGTTCGACCTTTTATTTTTATGTACTTATGTGGTATGTGATCTAGTCAAATGATCGTAAGTTGTGAGAACTTGAGACGGCATCATCCGATGACGTCCGATCATGTAGAACATATATTATGTAATATCTTTTTGACTTTCAACGACGATGTTTATTGAGACTTTAATGCGCGTTGGCAAAAGTGAGATGGTGTATTTGTATTATCTTTTGAGTGAGGACCCGCGTATGAGCACCCTCCGACGATGAAACTGTTTTTCTTGTTAATTCTTTTTGATGTGTGTCCATGGCTATCCGGCCAGTGGCTACCCTTTAAATTGCAACATTCTTTTTTAACTGGACTTACCCGAAAATCCTGTCACCTATTCTTGTCGTCGAATGAGCTTCGTGTGATTCATAAAATTTTCATGTGTCGAGTTTGACGGGTGGCTGATGGATAAGGATTTATTTATTCTTTTTCTGGTGAGATACAACTTGGCGACAAGTTGCGTTTTGTAAAAGAACCAGTGGAGATCGTGGATCGAGATACACGTGGGAACGTAAGGACTTCTTATTAAGGAATGTCGTCATCCTTCCGGGTAGTGATCAACTCGTGTATGAGGTGAGTTGAGCGCCGGGACGTCGCTCCCTTAAGGTGGTGAGGATGTAAAACCCATAAAAATAAGGTCATAATTTAATTCTACTTTCAATTATTTTGAATTATTTTATAACTTTAAATATTATTATGCTTAACGGTTTAAGTTGAAACCGATATTAAATATTATATTTTAATATTTTGACGAGTAACGAGGACTACTAGTGATCGCGATACCGACGGATGCCCACAATTTTATATTTTATTATCAATCGTTTCGATATTTAATATTTTCGACAATATCGTTTTAATTACGTATCGAGTCGTTATATTATTATTTTTCGTGTGCGTTTAAACTTTTAAGTATTTTTACGAAACTCGAGTCCCGTAAATATTTGTAAAAATTTACTAATAGTCATTTCCCGCTTTTTAACTTAAAAGTTACATTTTAGTCCAAAACTATCTAATATTTACAAGTTACACCCTACCTACACTATATAAAGTTTTTCCACTAAAACTTTCTCATTTCATATTGTTAACAAAAAATCACACTCTCCCCTCCCCTCCTTATACAATCCTTCCAACACCATCACCTTAAAACCATCATCAACATTTTTTCTAGCTTGATCCAAGAGAAACCAAGCAAAGTCCCATCCTTATAATTCAAAGGAGCACATTTTGGTACCATTTTTATCCACATGCAACCATATAAAATTTTCAAGAAAAGTTGGTTATGTTTGATCCAAATTTGTTGTATGCATGTGTTAGTAGTGATGATCAAAAGATTTTCATGCTATGTTTTTGTTAAAAAGTTGATTTTTAATTTTTGGGTTTTTGATTTTGATGATGATACAAGTGTTAGGATTAATATAGGATGATATTAGGGGTGTAGGATGATGAGGAAAGTTGTTGGAAATGTTCAAAAACATGATTTTGCAAGAGATTTTAATAGTCAATTTTAGGCAGTAGGTTTAGAGGCATTTTCGGAAATATTAAGTCTGAAAATTGGTTGATATTATGGGATTATGTTGTAGAGAATTTCGTTAGCTTCGATTTGATATAAGGTAGGCCTTCCAACTCCAAACGAGGTGGAAGATACACTAGTTTGATTTTCGTGTACCGGGAGACGAGTGTCGACACAATCCGAAAATTGTTGTCGATATTTGGATCGAATCTCGGGGACTATAAAATGAGTTTCAAAATGATTCAAGGGCTGTTCTCAGGCTCCAAGTTTAGTATTTTGAGTCTATTTTTAGAATCAAGTGGCGGTTTTACAAATGGAGTTGTTTAGAATGGTCAAAATGGTTTCGTAAGTCAAGGTCGCTAAACTGTCCGGATTTTGTGATTCAAAGATGAGTCGGGCAGGGAACTTTAGAAGTAAAATCTTTTAATGGGCTTTTGAGAGGACTTTCTATATATAGTAAGTAAGTTCTCTGAGTAGTATCATAAAAATTTGATATGTTTAAGTATGGGAAAACAGCTTGGACATTCGGTATGTTCCGGCAGATTTTTATTAAAGGCATAGAACAATAAAATGAATATATAGGAGAGTGTAATAGTATCACTTGTATCATTTTCTCTCGAGTTTGTCATGATTTTATGAGTCGAGTTTTATATTCTTATGTATGGTTTATTTCTCAAGTCTATTATTAATGAACGCACCTCATTTGATAGGTTGCGGTTCTCGTGTTTGAAAGGCATCATCTATCGTCGGCGATCGTCTCATTACCACTATTGGCTAAGGTGAGTCTATAGCCTCGTTTGAGCTCATTCAAATATTTTAAAACCCGCGAGGGGGAATACATGTTTTGTAAACTTAGAACACAAGATTTTTATGGTATGTTTGTCCCTTTATGAATGGACCCGTGGTTTCCTTTAAATTGCATTAAGTGATTGCCTTAGTTAAAGCCTCAATTATGGACCGTTAATTAACTTATGATGGGTTAACCGCTAGTACAATTAATAGATCTATGGGGGAAGCCGCCCCTGTTCAGTTTTTGTGGACTTGTCATAGAAGCTTAGGCCCGACCTCCACACTGTTTGGACATATTGTATTGAGAAGTCAGGTATACGGCAATGTACCAAAAATCTAGAGGTAACCGACAATTAATAAATCTCATGTCTTATCAGACCTCTAAAAGGAGTGTTTAAGGGCTCGGTTCCATGAGCTTATTGCAATTTATGCTATTTACAATTATTATTGTTGATGCAAATTATTATTTGATGCTTGTTGCCTTTAAGCATGCCACAAACTTATAATCTTTGCTTGTGTTCAAAATGATTATATAAATCTATAGATTCACTCGGCATTTTTGCTGATGATTTTCTCACATGTATTTCAGGTAATCAGGAAGGGTGAAGCTTGGAAGCCACGGGAATGAATGTTGTGCACTACTTTGCAATATAAACTCTTTGAATATTTGTCGTTCCTTTTGTTCAAAACAATTTAAATCTTTTGTTTTGGTTGTACTTTGGTTACGATGTCTTGTGACTACGCTACTCTGACAAATGTTTTAGGAACGATAAATTTAAAACGTCTCTTTTTGAGTCGTTCTTTATAAATTATGTGTTGTAGTATCATTGTTTAGCACCCAAAGATGTATTCCGCTGCGTGTAAATTTGGGGGTGTTAGAAAAATACTTGCCTATTTTTGGGCCAATCACATGCATTTTCTTCTCCTATAAATTTGGCTCCTATTTTTAAACAGGGTACCTATTATTCTTGTCTAACACAATTTTCTCTTATCAACTTCATATTCATCAATCTTTTTAATAGCTTTCAACAATGGCACCAAAGTTTAAACCATCAGATTTGGAATTGGGGTTCAGAGGCCAACACAACATGATCGCGTATCTTGAAGCTAATGATACTCTGTTTCCCCAATACACACAAATGGTGGCGTATTTGAACGCATCTCCTTTTAGGTATGCTCTTTCTCATGCACCACTCATTCCTGTCACACATATTAAATAGTTTTGGAACACTATTAGTTCCTCAACAGTTAATAGAGTTACTACATTATCTTCTATTGTTCATGGGAGAACTTGGGTGGTTACTGAAGCTTTGGTACGCCAAGCTTTGCATCTTGATGATGCTAATGGTATAACCACCCTTCCCATTAGTGAAATAGAACAAGGACTAAGGGCTTTGGGTTATCCTTTTCCTGATGAAGGAACTTTAAATAAATATCATAAACAGGAATTTCCCCCAGCCTGGAAGGACTTAATACATGTCCTCCTACAATGTTTGAGTCCCAAGTGCACTGCACACAATGAGATCAATAGATCTATTGCAAGTGCTATTGCGTGTATTGCTACTGGGCAAAAATTTAATTATTCTAAAATGATTTTTGAGGGCATGTGTAAAAATAAAGGGAACAAAATGACTTTAGCTTATCCCATATTTTTACAAATGGTTTTTGATGTCCAAGGATACTACACAAGGGATCATAATGATTTTTATGAGATCCCTGTGCAAAAGAAAGCAATTTTTATAAAGATGAACTCACCCCCACATCGTGACCTACCCCTAACCCTAGCTATGATTGCTGTCATTGAAGCAGCTCAACCCCAACCAGACCCCCAACCCCAAATTGATCCAATCCCTGAACATTTACCTTCACCCCAACATATGCAAATTGACCAGGAACCCTTCGACGCTGACACGTTAAATGTTGGCGTTGATGTGCCTATTTCAAACGTTGACACTCAACCTTCACAGACCCAAACACCCCTTAACCAACCCACATCCACCCAATCCACATCATCATCTCCCCCAACACAATATAGGTTACAAAAACACCAAAGGACTACTGGAGTGTTCTCCTTTAGTGGTCCTAGCCATGTAGCAGAGAGAACCACCACCACAAGTGTGGTTGGTGTTATGGATGAGGCTGGGACTATTGGTTCTGGCTTAGAAGCTGGCCAAGGCAGTCCTAACATCATTAAGACCTCATCCATGCCTAATGAATCTGACTTGGGAGGCAAATACCCATTTTAGAAGAGGGCAGATTGGAACCAATGTCCCTAATGGAATTGACGGCTGTCTGCATGAGCTTGCAAAAGCAGAATGTAGACTTAGTACAAGTTGTCAGCACACAAGGCCTTGAACTCAAGCAATTGAGGGAGAGGATTGTTATTTTGGAGACTGCTAGTGCAAGGAGAAGGATGGAGGAATCTTCCAAAGGGGAGGATGAACAGATAAATGTGAGTGATAAGGGCAGCCATGATGGTCAATCTATGGATGTTGCTGAGGCCCTAACAAGTTTGAAGAAGCAGACAGGTTTTGATACGTCTCTAGTCTCTCCTACAAACTTAAATTTGTCATTTACAGCCATGTTGGAGGAAATTGCAAAAGGCGCTGAGGCAGGAAATTTGAGCGTTGACAAGGAGAATTTGAACGCTGACATGAGTATTTTGGGCGCTGACAAAGCAGAATTGGGCGTTGACAGACCTGCAAATGAGGTTGATGTATCCCAGTCATCATCCATCATCAAGGAGGTTTCTTCACAGGTATCACCATCTACCTTACCAATAATTAATCCATTAGATAAGGGTAAGGGTGTTATGGTAGAAGAGGTTGTTCCAAAGAATGCATCACAGATTGAGTTTGATAGAAAGTTGGCTGCACAAATTGTGGAACAAGAAAGAAAGGAGTTGAGAGAGTCACCATTTGTTGTCACTTTAGAAGAGAAAGAAGGAAGTGATGAAGCTAGCTCAGACTCAAGTCTTATGATCATAGAACAGCCAGAAATACTTGAGTATGGAGATGAGTTGGCCAAGGAGAAATTGAGAGAGTTGAAATTGCAGGTTGATTTTGACATGCCAGAGGTGGTTCAAATGTATCATGCTTGGGAAGATAGATGTATGGAGAATCCACACTTGACCATTTAAGATCAGATATGGGGTTTGGAGATTCTTCTCAGAGTACAAAAGGATTGCAAGGTCATTTTGAAACACAAAGCCAGTAATGTTCCCTCATAGTTGAAAAGGGATAGAAGGGAGTTGTACTGCATGTTGCTCAAGTGTCATGGAACAGGGTGGACTTATCAGAAATTGAAGGCATTGACATTTGATGAGTTGGAATGTAGAGCTTATCCCATTTGGGTTAGAGTGTAGGAAGCAAACACTCTAAGACTTCTTTCTGATGAAAGAAAAGAAGAACTTGCAGAGGAAATGGAGCTCAAGAAAGCAATGTTTGTTCCCAGACCAGTGAAAAAGGGAGTTTCTCTTAAGTTTCCCAAAGATATGGATCCATTACATCCAAGTGAAGCTGTCATAAGAAAGAGCCTCAAGCTCTCACCATTAGAAGCTTCAGATATGGTACAAGTGTTACCACTTGATTCCAGAAACACAATTGTGAGCTATTAAGAAGATGAATGTGGGTTTTGGAAGATTGGCAGGTATGGAAAAGAGGTGAACACTTTTACCACCCTTATATCTTTGTTTCCAAGTTGTGATAGAGAAGACTTGGTAGATCTATGGAGATTGTTAGAAGCCAAGTATGTGACTGAAGATCCCACTTCAGTCAATGGAATAAAACTATGGTCAACATTCAAGAGAATGTGTGGGCCAAAAGATGAGGATCCTGCTATTTGGAAGATCTTGAAGATGATCTCAGTGGTCTTCAATGGAGATTGTATTCAGCTACTGGTGTTTATTATTTGAGTGCTACAAAGTTTGCTGAGTATCTACTTGTGGATGGTCAGTATTTCATGTCCAAGGAAATCTTGGAGAAGATGAAGAACACTCAGCTGGAAATAGATTATTCAAGTGACGTGGCAAAAGACTTGATCAGATTTATTTATTACCAATATGAGAAGGTTTGTAAGATTCCTCCTAGTTCTTAATGTTTATTTAGAAACTTGATCACTGGAGTAGATATCAAGTTTAGGGGAGGATTGTTGGGAATAAATTATGGCCAGTCTACTTGAGCGCTGACAAGAGTAAAACAAGCGTTGACATGAGTAAAACAAACGCTGACAGCTCAAGCGTTGACAAGACAAAGTCAAGCGTTGATACATTGAAGACAAGCACTGATGGGAAGATATACTCTACGCGTTTATTGTATTCTAGATTACTTCTAGTAAAGATCGGAACAACAATGTATTTTCTATATTTATCTTTACCTAGAATAGTTGATACGTAGATTATTGTACAAGGCTTCTTATGTCTATAAAAGAAGACCTTTAGGTTAATGTTCAATATAAGTTTTCATACGTAAACTACTTTCATTGTAAGCAAGTTTGATATCATTAATCAAAGTGAAAGTTTGTTTATATCTTGTGTGTTCTTGTTTAAGTGTTAATTCCGCATAACACTTAGATTGTCATATACATATACAAAGGTTTCTCTAAGTGTATTACTTGATCTAATCTCGTATACATAAAGCTAAATCGATCTAAGTTTGGGATCAATATTGCCGCCGAAAGTATTATTACATATCATATATATTTGCTTGGTTTTCTTTGTGATTAAACCCTCTTGAACAATTTGGTTTTCACCAAAGTTTTAAAAGCAAACGAAGGCATTCACTCCACGTGATCGTTTTCATTCTTTTGAGGCTTCTTTAATCAAGAGTTTGATTCGAGAAGAGATTTGGTAGATTGTTGTCTACGAAGATACACCAAAATTCAAAAAAAATTAAAAAACAATAAAAAACACAAAAAAATTGAAAATTCACAAAACACCCAAAAATAATCTTCTTTGCTCACCTCCCATTCTACGTGAAGTTTATGAAAACTCGTATTCAAGTAAAACGAGCTCGTAAACGTCGTCAAAGTCAAGGAAATCAAGAGACGTTGATTGAAGAACAAACTCCAATTGTTGAACCTATTGTAGAACAAGAAGTCGTCTTGGCTAATCGTACTATGCTGGAGTTGTTTCAAGCACCCACCGAGGGTTTTGGAGAAGCTATTGAGATTCCCGCCATCCTTATGGAAAATTTCGAGATTAAGACGGGTTTAATGTCGATGTTGCAAGCAAATAAGTTTAGAGGTCATGAGAAAGACAACCCACATTACCACATAAGGAATTTTAATCGTCTTACTGCAACTAGCAAGTTTAAGGATGTTCCACATGACGCCATTAAAATGATGTTGTTTCCATACTCGTTAGATGGACCCGCTAAAATTTGGCTCGAGAAAGAACCGCCAAATTCGATTTTGACATGGAATGATCTGGTTTCTAAATTTGTGAACCAATTTTTTCCACCATCTAAAACAACACATTTGAAAAATAAGATTTCAAGGTTTACACAACGGAATAATGAGAGTTTTTCAATGGCATGGGAACGATTTAAGGAAATGTTACATGAATGTCCACACCATGATTTTTCGGAATTGCATCAAATAGATACTTTCTATAATGGGCTTAATGATCATGAACGAGATTATTTGAATGCCGCCGCGGGTGGTAATTTTTTGTGCAAAACGACCGATGAAGCTTTAAAGATTATCGAGAATAGATCTAAGGTTTATAACCCTCGTAACACACCGAGTGTAGCCAATATGGGTTCGTCATCGTCGTTATCGTCTCGTAGCATTAATGCCTTACATGATGAAGCTAATGAGGAAAATCGGTTTTTCGATAGGTTTTTGAATCTTATGACTCATTAGAAAGCACAAGATGCTTTGAACTCCTCTTCGGTTAAAGCGGTTGATAAGAGTTGTTTGTCTTGTGGTGGAGCTCATGATCTTTCCGAGTGCATTACCGCCGGTGGTAACACTTCGAGTGCTTACGTAGCAACGGGAACTTACAACCAAAACGGCCAAGGTTCCCGCCCAAATCAAGCTCCACCAAATCAAAATGTTAATAACTATCAAAACAATAATCAAAATGGTAGTTATCAAGGTAATTCACGTAACTACAACAAAGGGAATTATCAAAGTGGGAATGGACAAGTTGCTAATCAAAACAAAAACCATGATTTTCAAAACACTACACAAGGTTTTCAAAATGCTCACACTAAAAATCTTCAAGGAGAATTTTTGGATTATGCTAAAGCAAATGATGCTAAATTTGATAATATGCAACGTGAGATGATTAGTTTAAGATCCGAGTTGAAAAACGAGCTTAAAAACGAACTTGCTAATGAACTTAAGACTCATGCAAATAAAATGGAAGGAAACGTTCAACGTCTTCAACAAAATCAACAAAAGATGGAACAAGGACAACATGATATTAAGCAAGAATTGTTAAACGCGGATTTAAGGCAATCAAAATTTGAAGACCGAATGGCAAAAATGTTTGAAGCAATCATGTGTAAACCCTCTTCCTCGGGTGGTCTTCCTAGTGATACCATTGCAAACCCGAAGGGAGAAATGAAGGTTATTACTACATGAAGTGGTAAAACTTTCAAGGAACCAATCTCTCGTCCAAGTACTTCTAAGGAGAAGGAAATCGAGAAAGAGCCCGAGGTGATGGTCGAAAAGGAGCATATCACAAGCCCACGAAGTACCACTCAAACCACACCTACGGTTGAACCAATACTAATCATGGAACCCGAGATTCCAAGGTCGTTTCCTAATGTCCAACCCACACCACCCTTACCTTACCCTTCGAGACGAAACAAAGAGAAATTGCAAGAACGTAACAAACAACAAATCGAGCTTTTTATAAAAATGTTTCAACAAGTTCATTTTGATTTAAGTTTAGCCGATGCGTTGTTATATATGCCTCGTTTCTCTTCCACTTTTAAAAGTATGATGAGCGATAAGGAAAAGCTTTCAAAGCTTGCTAATTGTTCTTCGGTTTATCTTAACCGCATACCAGAAAAAGTTGGTGACCCCGGAAAGTTTCTCATTCCTTGTGACATACAAGATATGAAAGAATGCCTCGCCTTGTCCGATCTTGGTGCGAGCATTAATTTGATGCCATTTTCCATTTGGAAATCGATTTCGCTTCCGGCTCTTACTCCTTCGAACATGTCCATCGAGATGGCCGATCATTCTACGATTTTAGCATGTGGAGTAGCCGAGGATGTTTTCGTGAAAGTGGGGAAGTTATACTATCCCGTTGATTTTATAGTAGTTGACATCCTCGCGCATCCTCAAGTTCCTCTAATTTTAGGTCGTCCATTTTTAGACACCTCGAGATCGCTTATCGACGTTCATGCAAGAACTATTACTTTGAGATTCAACGAAGAGGAACTTGTTATAAAAGCTACTCAAAACTCAAACCTTCTCATGTTTATGCAATCGTTACCATCAATCACATTGACTTAGTTGATGTGGTTTGCGGTGAGTTTTCACAAGAAGTGTTAGGTTTTTCCCATAGTTCGTCAAGTGGAAATCCCACTATTTTGGATTCGATTCTTGCTAATTCTACACCAAATCTCACTCCATTCCAAGGAGGCGATTTTACTTCAAATGAAATCGACAATGAAGATGAGGTGATTATTAGTGATGATACTTCTATTCCACCATTTCTTCCGCCGATGGAAGTTATGAGTGTTGAGCAAAAATCTTCAATCAAGGAACCACCCATCCTTGAATTGAAAGATCTTCCATCTCACCTTGAATACGCATTCTTGGAAGGTGATGAAAAGTTGCCGGTTATTATTGCAAAAGGTCTTGCTAATGATGAAAACACCGAGCTCTTGAAAGTTCTGAAAATCATAAAGGGGCAATTGCGTGGAAAATTTCCGACATTAAGGGTATTGACCCAAAATTTTGTACACACAAGATTTTAATAGAGGAGGACTACAAACCCGCAATTCAAAGTCAAAGAAGGGTAAACCCTAAAATTCACGATGTCATAAAAAAGGAAGTGTTAAAACTCCTTGACGCGGGAATGATTTATCCTATCTCCGATAGCCCATGGGTGAGCCCAATCCATTGTGTAAAAAGGTAGCAATGACCGTTGTGCCTAATGAAAACAACGAGTTAATTCCCACTCGTGTTGTGACCAGTTGGAGGGTGTGTATTGACTACCGAAAGTTAAATGACGCCACTCATAATGACCACTTTCCCTTGCCCTTCATGGATCAAATGTTGGAGCGACTTACGGGAAATGAATTCTATTGCTTTTTAGATGGTTTTCCGGTTATTTTCAAATCCCTATCGACCCTCGTGATCAATAGAAGACTACATTTACATGTCCTTATGGAACGTTTGCTTATCGTAGGATGCCTTTCGGACTTTGTAATACACCGGGTATGTTTCAACGATGTATGATGGCTATTTTTCACGATATGATCGAGAAGTCGATGGAAGTGTTTATGGATGACTTTTTGATGTTTGGCAATTCGTTCACGTCGTGTTTATCTAATCTCGAGCAAATGTTAAAACGTGGTGAAGAAACCAATCTCGTGCTTAACTGGGAAAAATGTCATTTTATGTGTAAACAAGGAATCGTCTTAGGACATAAGGTCTCGAAAGAGGGGATTAAGGTCGATAAAGCTAAGGTAGACGTCATCGCCAAGTTACCTCATCCCAAAATAGTTAAGGGAGTTAGGAGTTTCCTAGGCCACGCAGGCTTTTATCGTCATTTCATCAAAGACTTTTCGAAAATCTCTCGACCTATGACACACCTTCTCGAGAAGGATGCTCCTTTTAATTTCAAGGAGGATTGTGTTAGAGCTTTCGAAACTCTCAAAAGGAAACTTACCGAAGCTCCCATTCTTGTTGCTCCTAATTGGGAATTACCCTTTGAAATCCTGTGTGATGCAAGTGATTATGCTATAGGGGTCGTCTTAGGGCAACGCTATGAAAAGCATTTATGTCCTATCCATTATGCTAGTAAGACGATGACCGAGGCTCAATTAAAGTACACCACAACGGAAAAGGAATTCCTTGCCGTGGTCTATGCTTTTGAGAAATTCTAACCTTATCCCGTCTTAACTAAAAGCATCGTGTATACCAACCATTCGGCTATCAAGTATCTCAAAGCTAAGCAAGATGCTAAGCCAAGATTGCTTAGTTGGATGCTCCTCCTCCAAGGATTTGATGTCACCGTGCTTGACAAAAAAGGAGTCGAGAATCTAGCGGCTGATCATCTCTCTCGTCTAGAAGATCCTCACAAAGATGTTTTCGAGAACAAGGAAATCACTGAAACATTTCCTCTCGAGACTCTAGGTGTAGTGAATTCTAAAGACACCACCCCATGGTTTACCGACATTGCAAATTACCATGTGGGCAATTTAATAATTAAGGGTATGACGACACAACAAAAGCAAAAATTCTTTCGTGACGTAAAGTTCTATTTTTGGGACGACCCTTATCTCTTTAGGGTTTGTGCGGATCAACTCATTCGACATTGTGTTTTTGGTGCCGAAGCTTCTAACATCCTTAGAGCTTGTCACGAGGGACCCACGGGTGGTCACAATGGTGCTAATCTCACGGCTAAGAAAGTGTTCCATGTCGGCTTATTTTGGCCTTCTAGCTATCGTGATGCACATGCACTTGTGAAGTCGTGTCATTCGTGCCAATGTCAAGGAAAATCCTCTCAACGTGATGAAATGCCGCAAAACATAATTCAAGTGTGTGAGATTTTCGACATTTGGGGCATAGACTTTATGGGGCCGTTCCTATCGGCTCATGGTAACAAGTATATCCTCGTCACCGTCGACTACCTTTCTAAGTGGGTTGAAGCTAATGCTTTACCTACTAATGATGCTCGTGTGGTAGTGAAGTTTTTGAAGCAACTATTCTCTCGGGTTGGAACCCCTCGTGCTATTATAAGCGATCGTGGAACCCATTTTTGTAATGACTAATTCGAGAAGGTCTTAAAGAAATATGGAGTTACTCATCGTCTTTCTACGGCTTATCACCCACAAATGAGTGGGCAAGTCGAGGTTCAAACCGAGCTTTGATGAGGATTTTAGAGAGGTCGATTGGAGAAAACCGTGCTTCATGGTCCGACAAACTCGATGACGCTTTATGGGCCTTTAGGACCGCTTATAAGACACCTATCGGTTGTACTCCTTATAAGTTAGTCTATGGGAAGAATTGCCATTTGCCCATTGAATTTGAGCATAAGGCATATTGGGCCCTAAAGCATGCAAACTTTGACTTGAAGACCGCAGGAGATCACCAAAAAATACAATTGAATGAATTGGATGAACTAAGAGACAATGCTTATGAAAATTCATTTATTTTCAAAGAAAAGACTAAAAAGTTTCATGATGTAAAGATTAAAAACGGGGTTTTTAACGTTGGTGATCAAGTGTTACTTTTTAACTCTAGACTAAATATATTTTCCGGGAAATTGAAATCTCGTTGGTCGGGTCCTTTCACCATTACACAAGGGTTTCCTTATGGGACCATCGAGCTAGCTCAAGATGATTGTCCTAACTTCAAGGTGAATGGACATAGGCTTAAGCACTACTTTGGTGGGGAAATTCTTTCATTGGATGACCTCGACCAAGTCACCTTCCCCAATGATAATTAGCATTGAGGGGACCGAGTCGAGCTCATGACTCGGTAATCAAAAACGAGGTGCCTCGTGGGGGAAATCCCATGCTTATCTTTTTATGCTTTCTAATAAATAATGAGAGGGGATTTGTGCCCTTCCAACTCGTTGTCTCGTGGTTGTTTGTGATTGTGTTATCTAGATTATCATCATCATCTACGATTGAAGA